>CP139508.1:151876656-152481370 GCA_021014915.2 Artemisia tridentata subsp. tridentata
CGGGTGTCTCAGAGGTCTCGGCCATATTTAACCCTTGTTTAGGGTTGTTTAAGGCATCAGTCTCAGTGGCGAGTGGTTTGGGTCTAACCACCTTACTGGACTGACCCTTCTTTGTCTTCTTCACCTTCTTTGTAGGTGAAGGTACTGGAGAAATAGTGTTCTCCCCCTGATTAACCACCAGCATGTAGTTGGTCAGGGCAATGGGTTGTACCTCAGTAATGCCACTCGTATAATTGGTCTTATGTAGGACGTCAGGTTTTGTACCTTCAACGTCAGACCTAACATAGCCAGGGCCTAATAGGTCCTAAAGCACGCAGGAAATAAACCTAGGATAAGACATAAGTCTTTGCCTAGATTTCCATGAGAGCTTGGCAACAAGGTCACGGAAGATTATTCCTCCGATATCTATTTTTCTACCCTCCAAGAGACTGAACAACATCAATTGTTGTGATGAGTTCAACTGCTCCGTGGAGGATTTATTCCCTCCAAGGACCTGAATGATGAAGGTCATCAGGATCCTCCAGATAGGGTGGAACCAGCTTTTGACTATTGGAGCCTTCTCCAGTAAGGCTCCAGCGGCCATTTCAGGCTGCTTAGGGTAATGAGGTCCTAGAAAAAGCAATTCTGCTTTAACCTCTTGGTCAGTAGGGTTGGGCTCAAAGGCCTCAACGAAATCAAGACCAGTGGCCTTGATGAAGGTTTTGTAATCCAGGGAGAGGGTCCTTCTCCCATTCATCACTGTGAATGTGATGATGGATTCTTTGGTGTCCTCAGGGTTGGTTGCCACTGAAGTACACCAGAATTCCCTCAAATAGTCATGGTAGATGACTGAGGGGGTCTTGGTGAATGCCATAGCAAGAAAGCAGTTTTGAAGATACTTCACTACATTCTTGTACGCATAGAACTTCTGAGGATAGGCAAAGTTTCCTACCACATTGTTCTTGGTGAGGTCTACACCCTCCAATGTGAATTCCACATTAGGGGCGTATTTGATAGCTTTAGAAGAAGCCATTTGTGTTGGTAGGTCTGGGTTAACAAATGATTCTGGGTTTCTAAAGGCTAAGAACACATACACAAGATTTAGTTTTTTTGAAAGAAAAGGGCAAAATTTTGCTTAAGATTTCAAAAAAACGTGTGTGTATCTTTTTGTATGGGGGTATTTATAGGGAAGTGAAGTGGAGGGTAATTTGGGTATTAAGCGGATTTTATTTATTCAAAAAGAATGTTTGAAAACCGTTTTGAATAAAATGTTTTGGGATCCGCATTTAATGCCACCACTCCACTTTCCCTGGTTTGGCGCAACAGTCGAGGTGAACAGTTGAGCAGTTCTGCAAAAGTGTAATTTGCAGAGTTGAGTCATCACATATCTGTAATGTGATTGGAGAGGCATTTAATGCCAAGTGTGAATGTGGGGGCCCAGAGGTGGAAGCTAGAAAGGCAAAAGAACAAATATTCTTATATTAAATAAGAATTCAGTTATCAACCTCGGACATTTACTAACTAGATACTTAGAGCATTTAAGTTAGTATTGAATGTCTCTTGAGGGCCCTGAATGACTTTTCATTCAGTGAACCTGTTTTTCAGGACTTGGGTTTAGTCACTGATGGTTCTAGAGTTCAGGAATTTGTGTTTAATTCCTGAGGTTCAAGGGTTCAGGGACTTGGGTCTAGTTCCTGAGGACCAAGATTTCAGGAACTTGGGTTTAGTTCCTGAGGTTCAGTGATTCATTTCACTGAAGAGCACATTGAGTCAGGGACCTGGGTTTTCAGAATTTACACTTATTTGGATGAAATCAATCAGTGGTCTGATTCTCAATATCCAACATTCCTAGTTCAACTTTCAGTCTTGTGAAAGTTGGTTCATCCAATGGTTTGGTGAATATATCAGCTAGCTGATATTCTGTAGGAATGAAGTGTAATTCTATGTCACCATTCCTGACATGGTCCCTGATGAAATGATATCTAATATCAATGTGTTTTGTTCTCTGATGAAGAACAGGGTTGTTTGAGATGGCAATTGCACTTGTGTTATCACAAAAGATGGGAACCATCTTGTACTGAATTCCATAGTCACTGAGTTGACTTTTCATCCAGAGTACATTTGCACAACAACTTGCTGCTACAACATATTCAGCTTCAGCTGAGGACATGGCAACTGACTGTTGCTTCTTAGCACTCCAACAGACTAGTTTTCCACCAAGAATTTGGCAGGAGCCTGAGGTGCTTTTTCTGTCCATGTTGCATCCAGCATAGTCAGAGTCTGAGTATCCTTTAAGATCAAGGCCTGAACATTTTGGATAGTATAATCCAAGGCTTGGAGTACCTTTCAGGTACCTGAATATCCTTTTCACAGCAGTGATATGAGATTCTCTTGGGTCAGATTGATATCTGGCACACAAATAGACTGAGAATTGGATATCAGGCCTTGATGCAAGTAGATACATTAGTGATCCTATCATTCCTCTAAAAAGAGTTTAATTCACTGGTTTTCCATTAAGATCAGGACCAAGGTTATTTGGGGATACCATGGGAATCTTGACTGAGGCACAGTCACTGAGCTCATACTTCTTCAGTAGGCTTCTGACATACTTCTCTTGACTGATAGAGGTTCCTTTATCTGTCTGCTTAATTTGCAGACCAAGGAAGTAGGTCAGTTCTCCCATCATGCTCATTTCAAATTTCTTTGCCATAAGTTTTTCAAACTGTTTGCAAAGTTTAAAACTTGTTGAGCCAAAGATGATGTCATCAACATACACTTGTACAAGTATGACATCATTATTTGTCTTGTAGATAAACAGTGTGTTGTCTATCTTGCCTCTAACAAATTTATTTTGGATCAGGAAGGCTGAAAGAGTTTCATACCATGCCCTGGGAGCTTGTTTCAGTCCATAAAGGGCTTTGTTAAGCTTGCAGATATAGTCAGGAAACTCATGGCTTTCAAATCCAGGAGGTTGCTGAACATAAACTTCTTCTTTCAGTGAACCATTTAAGAATGAACTTTTAACATCCATTTGGTACACCTTGAAGTTCATGTATGTAGCAAAAGCAAGGAAGATCCTGATGGCTTCCATCCTTGCTACTGGTGCAAATGTTTCTTCATAGTCAATGCCTTCTTGTTGATTATAGCCTTTGGCTACAAGTCTGGTTTTGTTCTTAATGACTATGCCATTTTCATCATATTTGTTTTTGAATACCCATTTCATGGCAATGACTAAAACATCTTCAGGATACTTGACCAAGGTCATTACCTTGTTTCTGTCAAATTGTTCCAGTTCATCATGCATGGCCTGAACCCAACTTGGGTGATTAAGTGCTTCCTTGACACTTTTGGGTTCTATTGTGGAAATAAAGTCCACAAATAGGCATTCATTGGCTGAGGCTGCTCTCAGTTCAGCAACCATGCTTCTTGTGAGCATGCCTTCAGTAGGCTCACCAATTATATTGACAAGTTCTATATCTTGAGACCTAGTCCAACTGTCCTGAGGTCTTGGAAACTGATTAGAGCTTGTTAAGGCCTGATGGGTAGGATCAGGATCAGATACATGATGATCTTCAGTATCTTGAGTGTCTGAGTGGGTTGACTCATCACTATGATTGTTTGTTTCCTGAGCATTTTGTACTGACTGAATGATTTCATCAGTACTTTGTGCTTCAACAAACTCAGTGATAGTTGGGTAAGGAAGGTTATGGGGAATGATGTAATCGAAGATGTCAACATTTGCTTGGTACTGAGTGGAAGGACCATTTTCAGGATGATGTTCATCAGGAGGATATCTTGATGATTCATCAATACCTATCTCTTCCACTGAGTTGTTAGAGACACTGATAGCATCAGTGCTCTCATTAAAGGTAACATGAAATGTTTCCTCAGTATGCTGTTTCCTAGTGTTGAACACCCTGAAGGCCTTTGAGACAAGGGAGTATCCAAGGATGTATCCATCATCAGCTTTGACAACAAATTTTCCTAAGTGATCCTTGTGATTATGAATAAACACAGGATACCCAAAGACATGAAAGTAGCTGATGTCAGGGATCCTTCCCTTGAATAACTCATAAGGAGTTTTGCAATGTCTTTTGACAATGATGGATCTGTTTTGTGTGTAACAGGCAGTCTTTACTGCTTCAGTCCAAAAGTGTTTGGAAAGGACTGATCCATTTAGCATTGTCCTGGCTGCTTCAATGAGTGTTCTATTTTTCCTTTCAGCCACACCATTTTGTTCAGGTGTGTATGGTGAGGAAATTTTTTGGGAAATTCCTTTCTCATCACAGAAACATTCAAGTTCATAATTTTTGAACTCTGTTCCATTGTCAGTCCTAATCTGTTTGACCTTGATGTCATTTTGATTTTCAATGTTCCTGAAAAAGGACGTTATTGTTTCAGCTGCCTGACTCTTTTTGATCAGGAAGTATACCTAAGTATATCTTGAGTATTCATCCACAATGACCAGAGTATATTTCTCATGGTTAATGGATCTAGGACTAATTGGTCCAAATAGATCCATTTGGAGAAGATGTAGGCAGTTCCTGATGGAAAAGTTGGTTTTGGTTTTAAAGGATGCTCTGTGATGTTTACCTTTTTCACAAGCTGAGCATGGTTTATCCTTTGAAAACATAAGAGATGGTAAGCCAAGGACCTTGTTTTGTTTAACAAGGCTGTTTATGTTTTTGAAATTCAGGTGGGAGAGTCTCTTATGCCAAAGCCAATTGAGAGTATCAGTGGCCTTGGTAAAGAGACAAGTTCCATTCTGAGTCAGACTTGTCATGTCCAACACATAAACATCATGTCTTCTTGGTGAAATAAGGACAACTTCCTTATTAGCATTGAAGATGATTCCTTGTTTATCATCAAACTGAACTATGTATTTAGCATCACATAGTTGACTGACACTGATCAAATTGTATTTAAGACCATTTACATAAGCTATCCTAGTAAAGACTATACCATTGCAGTTTACTGAACCATAACCTTCAGTGAGACATGATGAGTTATCAGCAAATATCACTTTGGGTCCTAATTCATCAACATACTTATGCAGATACTCCTTCACACCAGTCATGCTCCTTGAACATCCACTATCTAGATGCCAAATAGGATCCCTGGCATGTTTCTGCACAAATAATAAACTGGGTTAGTTCTTTCTAGGACTCCACTTCTTGGAGGGCTTAGCTTTGGGGGTCTTTTTAACATTTACAATTGATTTATGGTCAGTGGTGGAGTGGACTGAGCTACCACAAATTATGCATTTGATTGCAGATGTAGACTCAGTAGACTGAGAGGCTGACTTTGTCATACCTCTTCTGGCCTGAATGGCCTTATCACGTCCTGAGGTGTCATGAGTGGAACTTCCACTATTTTCACAACAATTGTCAATTTGACAATCCTTAGGATGGTGGTCATTGAACCCACAGTAAGGGCAAGGTGCAAAAGGTTTTGCCTTTTGTTTCTGTTTCTGTTTAGAATCAAAAGGGTAGTTTAAAGACTGAGCTTTAAGGCTTGCCATCTTTGATGTGAATGAGTGTGTTTTATGATCAGAGGTCCTGTGATCATATTTTTTTCAAATCATGCAATAAAGAATTCTATAGCAATCATCAGTGATATGATAGGTATAGTTACACAGTTCCCATCTTTTCAGGGGTTTTGAGGGTTTGGGTTTGGTTCTTGAGGAAGCTGGTTTTTGTTCCTTCTTGGATTGAGAAGGTTTCTCAGAAGATGCAATCTTCTCACCCAGCTTCCTGACCATTTCAGCCAACTGATCAAATTTTGAGTCAAGGCTTTGGGTTATTACTTCAGAAGGGACTGAAGATAATGAGTCATCAATATTTACTGTGACTTCAAGTGTTGGTCTTTTCAGGAATGTTTTTCCCATTCCTGACCTCTCCTTTGGAGAGTGTTGAGAGTAGACCATTGGTGGGAGGCCTAAGTTGGGTGCAGCACCCTGAAGGGTATTCAGTGGTGGGAGTGGTGGATATGATTCTGATTCAGACTCATTCACTGACTCAGTATTACTGAGTTGTTCAGTGAGTTCAAGCTTACTGAGTTGTTCAGTAAGTCCAAGCATATTTTTCAAAGCCTGAATTTCAGGAAGCAAGATCTTTCTAGTCTCAAAGTTTGGTAACTTGCTGACTGGGTTGTCCCTGACAATCCACTCATTTGACTTGGGAAGCATTTCTTGCTCAAATGATATGCCAACTGGAACAAAGGTCAATTCACTGGGACTTACATAGGGGTTAACCATGTGATGGTCAATTCCTATTGTTTTCCTAGGGATTAAACCCACAGTATCAAAGACCTTGGGGTTCTTTTTGGTCCAGCCTTGAATGACAGCCTTTTCTTTGTTAAGTTCAGTTTGTAGGGCTTGGTTTTGTTTCAAAATTTCAGTGTTCTGAATTTGTAGAGTAATTGTTTCTAATTTGGCTTGTTTTAGTACAAGCAATTCATCTCTACATTTATTCAATTCTGACACTATGTTGTTATATTTTGAAAACAGGTTAAGCCTTTGTTCCTCAACAAATTTAAGATCTACACAAATATAATTCATGTAAGACTGCCAATCAGAATCATCATCTATAGAAAGTAAAGTGTTTACCTTCTTCATGGTGATGTTTTCCCACTCTCCATTCCTTGCATGGCTTTTCCCAACAGCCACTTGATCACCTTCAGAGAGTGCCATCAGTGCACTCACTCTAATTTCTTTATCTGAGGAGACCTCTTCTTCATCCCAATCATAAGCTTCAGCTACTAAAACCTTGTTCTTTGCCTGAACAGGTTTGGATGTTTGAGCAGCCTGAGACATAGAGGGATTAGTTTCAAGAATTGCAAGTTTAGCCTTAGCTTTCCTATATTTTCCTTCAAAGTCTTTTTGACCCTTGTTTTAAAATTGTTGGGTCGACTGAAACATTCTAGTTTGAAACTTGCTAGTTCCTGAGGAACTATTTCCTGAAAATTTGTAAGAGGGTTCTGAGATGGTTTTAGAATAACAGTCCCTAGCAAAATGACCCTTTTTACCACAATTAAAGCATTCAGTGGTTTCATTTGCTTTTCCTTTTGAAAAGTTGGACTGGTTTCTTTTGATGAAACGTTTTGAACTAGCAAGGAGTGCCCTCTCTTGGAATTCCAAGTTTAAATCTTTTAGGTACTCATCACTAGTCCTTTCATCAATTTCATCCTCAGAATCCTCTTGAAAGTCCTGCACAACACCATTAGTATAAAAAGCAGTTGATATGGGTGTGGAGGTCAAGGCCTTTTTGGACTCAAGAGCTTTTGAGTCAGGGTATCTCCTTGAGATTAAGTTGTCTTCATAGACAAACTTCCCAAAGATCTCAGGGAGCTCAAGATTCTGAATGTGATTAGCATTCCTCAGGCCTTGTGAGAAGTTTAGCCACTTCTCAGGGAGACTGTTGACAAAGCCAACATTTGTCTCATGCTTAGACAAAACTACACCATCATTTGATAGTTCGTTTATCAAAGTCTTGTATCTGGTATAAGTCTGAGAGATACTTTCAGAGTCTTTTGCCCTGAAAGTATTATACTCAAGTTTCAGGTCCATGACCCTGTTTTCCTTGGTATCTGAGGGACCCTCAAAGCTATTGACCAAGTCATCCCAAGTTTGCTTAGTTGTTGAACAGTTGATGACTGATTCCATTATATCGTCAGGAAGATATGATATAATGATGCTTTTCAGGCGTTGGTCTTGAATGACCACCCTCTTCTCATCAATGGTCCATTGAGCCTCAGGCTTGTTTAGACCTTCAACAGTCTTTGGGACATAGGGACCATCTTTGACACAAGAGATGTAGTATGGTTCCATACCAGTCAAGTAGCAAAGCATTCGCTTTTTCCACTTGCTAAATTTACCAGCTTCAAGTCGTGGGGCAACAGCTGAAAAGATTCCACCCTTTTTGTCGACTAGCTGGGGCACATTTGCATCAGTCATAGTAGGATCTTGGTTTTAAAAACCTTGAGCACTCTTGGTTAATTTTGAAAGATTTTATAAACCAGAGGCTCTAATACCACTTGTTGTTCCCTTAACACGCTTAGAGTTAACTATAAAGTTAATCTATTTGTGTTTATGACTAATACAATGTATTGATTAATCCTAACAGTTAATGAGATGTTAATATAAAAAAAATACACAGTATTTTCAACGTTTAAATTCTTATTATAAATGAATCAAAGAATCTATTACCCAAGTGTTTTGCGGAACAAACACTTGGGATTGAATAGACAAGGTATGGTGTCTCCTATCTAAACTCAAGCTATGCTTAAGTGGTAACAATTCGACCCACTGAGCTATCTCAGGGATACGTTACTCTTTGTAGGAGAAAATGGGTATTTGTGAAAGTCTAAGCTTTAATTGCACAAGAATACCTAACCCACTTTTCTCCTATCCATTTGCTATTTATAGGCAAACATGTTAAGAGTACTGAAGATTAAAACTAGATAAACAAATAGGAAGCATGTCTGACAACTACTACAGTAGTTGTCATTTTCAAGAACCAATGGGATTGCGCCAAAAAGTCTTCGAGTGTCAGACCTTACACTTCTTCGACTTTTAGCCACTTGAGGGATGGTTTGTCTGACCCAGATAAGACTTGTTCTTATCTTCTTAAAACCATCCCTCTTTTCCTGCCTTTTATTCAGGCATTAGGTTCTTCAGGCATTTGTCTTCAATCTTCAGTTGTTGCTGAGGAGACTGGGTTCAGTGAGCTCTTGTCTAAAGCTCACTGATCCATTACCTTCTTCTTCGTCTCAAGTAACACTTCAGTGAGTACCGCCTCACTGTATGGTGAATCTTTCTTCTTAGACTCGTCCTGAGCATCTTGAAGGTAACTCACTGAGTGACTGTTCACTCAGTGACTTAGAATGTTTTCGGTTTAATTTACACTTAGCTTAATTTGTATTCAAATCTTGTTTTAACGACTCTTGGGTACTGAAGGACCCAACAACTAGTATATAGTATTTAATACACAACCAGTTGGGATGATTGGATGCCGAATGGATTAGATAAGGATTCAAGGAATAATCCTAGCTAGGTACTCGAGTGTTATGGACTTAAGAGAGGTGTATGTGTGTGTGCTTCGGCTTATAGACATAAGGGTCAAGTGGCATGTTTCTTTGTATTGTGTTCGACATGTATAAGGTCCATACGACTATTAGACGTGACCAAATAAATTATAGAGCATGTGGTGAGGCTTCTGGAAGTTGTTTGGCTAGGCACAATGCATAACACTTAGGTAAAAATAAGTTTAGTCGATTTTAGTTAACACTCGGATTGGTTTGTACATGTGTCGAATGGTGCTAGCTTTAGTGTTCGTTTTAATAACAAACGTTCGAACTAGATAATAAGGCTTGTCATTCCTGAATCCTTGAAGGGTGGTGAATCGAACCATGAAAAATGTGGTATAGCTTGTGTGTCAAAATATCAAAATATAGAGGCCAAGTAATCAAGGTTTGGCTCGGTTAAGAATAAAAGAAAAATGAATATTAGGCTTGAATAGTAGTGGGGTTTGAATAGCCTGTTGGGCCGAGAACTATGTAATAAGGATCCATTTGGTTTTTATTCATGTAATGGATTGTCGTGGTACGTGTGTGAGCTCGTTCCAAAGTATTGTGAATCACGTAATGACGTTTTTGATTCATGGTAATATAATAAACAAAATTTTTAAATTTTGCTCGTAAAAATGGTTAGATGAACTGTAATGATAGATTAATACTTGATTAACATTTACAAAGTACTGGAAAATTTTACAGGTCTCTACAGGTTCCATGGCATGCAGTTGGGACTTTGATAATTCCTAGGAAGGTTTGGGTTCCAACTGTTTTGATAATAAGGTTGTGTGTTGTAGTTGCTTTTTGGAAAGTGGCATTTGGGAATAGTCGTCCTAGGTCTTTGTTGAGTAGTTTTAGTTCTAAATTCGTTTTTATCTTGTCCTACTCCTATAGTAACAGCTGGTTTTTGTTTGTTTACAGTTGAACTAGTATTAGATTTCCTAGTGACTTTAACAAACTCTGTACGAGCCGAGGTGCAAGCTTTATGTTCAGCAACAGTTCCCACGGATCCCTTCTCCACTACTGGCGGAACCAAGGATTTGGTTTCGTCTGATCCGTGGGTTTCTGAAACTGTTGGAACAATTTTTTGTACTTTTAAGGCTTTTTCTTTAGACTACTTAAGTCTCCTAATTTCATAAAACATAGTCCAGTTTTATCATGTGGTAATTTTTGAATTTTCATTATCTCATCTACACAACTAATATTTTTATCAAACCTTTTGAATTTAGAGTTTTGTTTGATAAGTGCGTCCTGTGTGATTTTAAGTTTCTCTAATTCAAGCCTAAGCTCTTGACATGATATACATACCTCGTCAATAGCTTTACTCTTTTCTAATCGTTTAGCTTTTTCTTTTAACTCATAAACTTCATTTTCTAAAAATTCCTTTTTGGTTTTCAAAAACTTATTTTTGTTTATGATTTTTAAGCTAAGTTCATTGAGTTTGTTATATTCTATTTGCAAGGTGTCATCATCAATAGAAGAATAAGATGCCTCAGAGTGTACCTCATTTGATTCATGTGCCATAAGAGAAACTTCGTCATTCTTAGACTCTTCATCATCATTTTCACTGTCACTCTAAGCACCACTTACAAAAGCTCTTTGAGTTTTGTTCTTGGGTAGCTTGGGGAAATCTCCTATTAGATGACTTGTATCTCCACATCTAAAACATTTCATTTCCCCTTTTCCTTTCTTGTCATCACGATCCTTTCGAAGGGATTTCTTGTCTTCTCGAGGTTGTCTTACGAACTTTCCTCGTATTCTAAAGAACTTCTTGAAATCTCTTATGGCCATGGCATATTCTTCATCTTCGCTACCCGAACTAGACTCTTCATCATCACTTGAATCTTCTCTAGCTTTTAAGGCAATGAATTTAACTTTCTCCTTTTTACCCGTGACAATTTCTGAATCTTTTTCCATTACCATCTCATGAACTTTGAGATTTTCGATTAGCTCGTCAAGTGACATGTTTGAAAGATCCTTGGATTCTTCAATGGCCATCACCTTTGCTCTCCACTTCGGATGGAGTGCTCTAAGGAATTTCCTGACAAAGTTCTTGTTGGGAATTAAACCAACAATTAGTACTGCCAGGTATAAAGTTACAACTGCTGAAGATTACACCAGCAGTACTAACTGAGTTAGTACTGCTAGTACAGAAGGTTTGTACTGCTTATGTGATGAAGCCAGAGACTGAAGATAAATATAGAATAGATTTGATGTATACCTTCTAGTTATAGATTGATACGAATATTGTAGTTTACTTGTACAGGACTCCTTGTGCTATAAAAGGAGATCCTAGGTTAGGTTTTAGATATATCATTCATATATCATCTTGTTAAGGATTCAAGGTTTTGTAACCCTAGTGATAGGCTAAAGATCACTCGTATTATTATCAATAATATTGAATCTTTTGGTGTTAATCATTGTCTTCATTGTTCATACACATACATTACTGTTCCATCACTCAAATAAATATTCTTCTAAGTGTAATCAAGTAGATTCCGCATACTTGGTTATATTAACTCATAGTATCATATACACGTTAACAAGAATAACATCCAAAGTGTATTACAATCCTATCAAGTGGTATCAGAGACAGGTTTGATACTATTGAACTTTAGAAGAAGCAATGGACATGGAGACTTCTACAACTAATGTTGCTGCAAAGTTACCTATGCTTAAGCTGAATGAGTTCGACATGTGGAGGCTACGTATTGAACAATACTTCCAGGTGCAAGACTATGCACTTTGGGAAATCATTGAAGAAGGGAACTCATTCAAGCCTACAACCACAACATCAACTGTAGATGGCAAGGTTCAGACTGTTGTGCAGATAAAGCCAGTGACTGCAGAGGAGAAGATTCAGATGAAGAATGACCTCAAGGCTAGAAGTATGCTCATGATGACAATACCTAATGATCAGCTATTGAACTTCAGCAAGTTCAAGGATGCTAAGTCATTGTTTGAGGCCATTGTTGCTAGATATGGTGGGAATGAAGCCACCAAAAAGACACAGAAGACACTCCTCAAGCAAAATTTTGAGAACTTCTCTGCAACAAGCAATGAATCATTGGATCACATGTTTAACAGACTTCAGAAGCTTGTGAGCCAACTTGCTGTTCTTGGAATTGATATACCTCAGGAAGACCTCAACTCAGAATTCCTGATAAGTTTACCATCAGAGTGGGCTATACATGTTGTTGTCTGGAAAAACAAGCCAGACATTGATTCTATGAGCCTGATGGACTTGTATAGCAACTTCAAGAATGTGGAGCAAGATGTAAAGAAGATTGCAGGAACAAGCTCAAGCACTGGAAATATGGAATTTGTGTCATCTCCTAGTAACTCATGTCCTGAAGAAGTGAAGGTTGCTGGAGCAGTTGGTACTGCTAGCTCAAATATTGGTACTGCCAGCACATCAAGCAGTACTAAAGGCATTATGGATGAGACAACTTGCTATGCATTCCTGAAAACCCAGCACAATGGATCCATGTTGACATATGAAGACCTCCAAGAGATCAATGATGATGATCTGGAGGAGATGGATATCAAATGGCAAATTTCTCTTCTTAGCATGAGGGCTAGAAAATTCCATCTGAGGACAGGAAAGAAGATTACCATAAACAACAATGATACTGCTGGTTATGACAAGTCAAAGATAGAATGCTACAATTGCCATAAGATGGGTCATTTTTCAAGGGAGTGCAGAAGGCCAAGACAACAGGATAGCAGGAACAAGAGCTATGAAGGCAAGACCAAGAAGACTGTGGAGATTACTGACTCAAGCTCAAAGGTTATGGTGGCCATTGATGGTTTAGGATTTGATTGGAGCTTTATGGAAGAAGAGGAAGCAGCACCTACTGAGATGGCACTCATGGCTTTCTCTGATTCTGAGGTACAAATTGCTAAGTGTTCTAAATCATGTATTGCTTCTAAAGAACTAGAAACTCTTAGGAAACAATATGATGAACAAAGAATTGAGCTAAACAAGACTAGTTTTAATTTAGCAAATCATAAGAGAGGTTTAGCTGTCTTAGAGGAACAAATAGTTCACTATAAGAGCAATGAATCTAGTTTTGTTGATGAAATAGCTGTACTTAAAAGAGATTTATCAATGAGAGATGCTCAAATTAGTATTTTGAAAGCTGAATTGGATAGGATTACAAAGGCTAATGAGAACATTCAATTGAGTGTAGAAACTTTACAATATGCATCTAAGGGAGTCAACAAGATAATTGAATGTCAACTTATCAACAAAGCTAAGTCAGGTCTAGGGCATAAGACTGTTCCATCTCCTCACAGAGGAATACCTGCACCTCCAGGTATAGACCTAGAACACACAGGTTAGCCTGAATTTCAACTACCTAAGCAAGAATATGGTCCTAAACCAAAAGAAAATGTAGTAGTTGACAAGCCTGTAGAAGTAAGAGAACCCTTTGAGAGTGCAAGTGATACTTCACTCACTGAGGACAAGGTGTCCTCTGCTAGGGATTCAGATGCTCCAACCATTGAGGATTGGACTTCTGATGATGATGAGGAAGATCAGGTTAAGGTTAAACTTGATAGTGTTAAGGTAGAAGGAACAAGTGTTCCTAAGGGGGTCAAGAATGATACTATTAGGCCTAAAACAAATGTGAGACAAGTTAGGCAACCAGTAAGATATTGTGAAATGTATAGAACCACACACAAGCCCAGAGGTAACCAAAGAAATTGGAACAACCTCAAGTCTCACCAACTAGGGGATGACTTTGTGTTGGGAATTAAATGTTCTGAAGATTAGTATTGGGAATTATATGTTCACAAGGTTTGTACTGCTAAGAAGAATACACTAACAGTACTAACTGCTAGTGTATATCTGAAGACTACTCAAGTTATAACTAACAGTACTAACTGATAATTTAGTACTGCTAGTACAAGCAAAGGTACTGCTGGTTGAATACTGCTGTTGGAGTGACTCATACTACTGCTGAAAGGATAAGTGTCGCGTATACTACTGCTGGATGGATAAGTATAAAAAGATATTTTGTGTATAAAAGTCAAGTATATACGGTAGATAATATCTTAGATATGTGTTCAGTCAACAAGTTGTAATACACAGAACATGTTGTATCTTAGTTACTGACACACTCAACAAGCAAGTAGTAAACAAGACTTGACAATATTGTAAAGATCTCCTTTGGACTATAAAAGGGAGATCTTAGCTTAGAGATATGTGTGCTGAATATTGTGCTTGCTTATGTGCTTAAAATTAACAATCTAGTCAAACAAGTAAAGTCATAGAAACATAGAGATTCAAGGTTTTGTAACCCTAGTGATAGTGAAGATCACTCGTATTATTCTCAATAATATTGAATCATTTGGTGTTATACTTTCTGTGTTCATTCTCCAATAACAAGCATCACTGTTCCATTTCCAATAACCATTATCCTTCTAAGTGTGGTTAAGTAGATTCCGCATACTTAATCATATTCACTCAAAGTATCATATACACACGTTAACAAAGGACTAACATCCTATCAAAGTGTATTACAATCCTCTCAATTGGTATCAGAGCCAGGTTGATATCTTTGATTTAGAAGAAGAAGAAATGGACATGGAGTCTATTCAAATTAATGTTGCTACTAAATTACCAATGCTCAAGCAGAATGAGTTTGATATGTGGAGGTTAAGAATAGAGCAGTATTTTCAAGTGCAAGACTATACACTTTGGGAGATTATTGAAGAAGGAAACTCTTTCAAGCCTACAACCACTACATCAACAGTTGAAGATAAGGTAGTGACAACTGTGAATACCAACCCAACAACTGCAGAAGAGAGAGTCAAGAAGAAGAATGACCTCAAGGCCAGAAGTATGCTGATGATGACCATTCCAAATGATCAACTTTTAAACTTCAGCAAGTTCAAAGATGCCAAGTCATTATTTGAGGCCATTGTTGCAAGGTATGGTGGAAATGAAGCCACCAAGAAGACCCAGAAGACTTTTCTCAAGCAGAACTTTGAAAACTTCTCTTCAACAACCAATGAATCACTGGATCACATGTTTAACAGGCTTCAGAAGATTGTGAGCCAACTTGCTGTTCTTGGTGTAGAGATACCTCAAGAAGATTTAAACTCAAAATTTCTGAGAAGCTTACCTGAAGAGTGGGCTATGCATGTGGTTGTCTGGAAAAACAAGCCAGATATTGATTCAATGAGTCTGAATGACTTGTACAACAACTTCAAAATTGTTGAACAAGATGTGAAGAAAGCTGGAAGTGCTAGTTCAAGCACTGGGAACATGGCATTTGTGTCATCTCCTAGTACCTCAAATCCAGTTGAAGATGTGAAGGTTGATATGGGAGTTGGTACTGCTAGTTCATCAAGCAGTACTATTGGTATTATGGATGAGAAAACATGTTGTGCTTTTCTCACAAGCCAGAATGATGGGTCTATGCTTACTCATGAAGACCTCCAGGAAATCAATGATGATGATTTGGAGGAGATGGACCTAAAATGGCAAATTTCTCTTCTTAGCATGAGGGCTAAGAAATTCTATCAAAGGACAGGGAAGAAGATCACTATCAGCAGCAATGATACTGTTGGTTTTGACAAGTCAAAGATAGAATGCTACAACTGCCACATGATGGGGCACTTCTCAAGGGAATGTAGAAGACCAAGGCATCAGGATGGCAAAAGCAAAGGTTTTGGAAGCAAGTCCAAAATAGGGGAGGTTACTGAGCCAAATTCAAAAGCTACGGTAGCTATTGATAGCTTAGTTTTTTATTGGAGTTTCATGGCAGATGAAGAAGAACCTTCTACTCAGATGGCACTCATGGCCTTCTCTGCTACAGATATACAAAATGATAAAGTTTGTTCTAATACTTGCACTGCTCTTAAAGAACTAGAAACTTTAAGAAAACATTATGATGATCAAAGGTTAGAACTAAACAAAACTCATCAAAACTTAATAGATTATAAGGTAGGTTTAGCTATCCTAGAGAAGCAGATCATTCACTATAAAGACAATGAATTTGCTTTTTCTGATGACAAAGCTCTTCTTAAACAAGACATATTTTTTAAAGATGCTGAAATTAGCTTTTTAAGAACTGAGTATGCTAGACTTAAAGAAGAAAAAGAAAACATTCAATTAAGTGTAGAAACATTAGAATATGCCTCTAAGGGGGTAAGCAAAATAATTGAATGTCAAGTGATCAACAAAGCCAAGTCTGGGTTAGGATATAAAAATGTCCCACCTCCTTACAAAGGAATCCCTGCACCCCCAGGGATAGACCTAGAGCACATAGGCTTATCTGACCTTCAACAACCTACATTAGAATATGGTGTTAAGCCAAAAGAAGATATAGTTGTTGACAAACCTATAAAAGTAAGTGAGAGTATAAGTAATACTTCACTTCCTGAGGACAAGGTGTCCTCTGTTAGGAAATCAGATGGTCCAATCATTGAGGACTGGAAATCTAATGATGATGAAGAAGAACAGGTTATGTCTAAACCTGATGTTGTTAAGAAAGCAGGAACAAGTGTTCCTAAAGTGATCAAAAATGATACTGTTAGGCCTAAAACAAATGTTAAACATATTAGGAAACCAGTAAGATATTGTGAGCAATATAGAACCACAAACAAGCCCAGAGGTAACCAAAGGAATTGGAATGACCTCAAGTCTCACCAACTAGGTAATGAATTTGTCTTCTATAACAAAGCTTGTTTCGTCTGTGGAGATTTTGACCATCTTGCAGCCTTCTGCAACCAAAGGGTATCTGGGTATTCAAACAATAGGGTTAATTTAAAAAGGCATTCAACTAAAAGTCACTCTAATTTTACTCGAACCACACCCAGAGCAGTTTCATTAAAGTCTGGCCCAAAACAAGTTCCTACTGCTAGACAAGTAGTTAGTACTGCTAGACCATTTAAGACTGTTTACCCAAAACCAGCAGTTCAAAATGCAAAAATAACTTTCAAATATGCATCTAAAACTGCTCAAAAGCCTTTTCAATCAAAAGCAGTGATCCAAAAACAAATTTAGAAACTAAAGGGTACAACTGCAAAGCCAACAGTTTCTACTGCTAGGCAAGCAGTTCATACTGCTGCTAGGGAAAAGAGGGCTAATGTTGTTAAGGCCTCAGCATGTTGGATTTGGAGACCTCTTAAATCCAATGGTGCATAAACTATTCTCAAAAGATTTAACTACATTGATGCACGTGGCAAATCCAAGTCAGTAATGGCTTGGATTCCCCAAGAAAACTAATTCCTTATTTATGTGTGATCCGTGTGTAGTATATATATAAATTAATATAGTATCGTGCACACGTGATACTTTGGGAAATGACAAGTCAAACCTTAGGAAAAGTCAAACTTGCAAAACCCGTGAATGTGATGTGTGTGATACCGGGCAAGTGATCACCCGGGTCGTGTCCCAGCGAGGTGTGAATCGAGGATTTCGTTTTAGGTTCGGAATTAAAATGCTTGATGATTGGATTAGGAGATTATTTGGTGTTGTGGTATAATTACACAAAGCAATGAAACGCAAAAGGTATTTAAAACTAAAAACGCACGTTTTAATTAAAATTAACGTCAACGCGCAAAAATAAAAGTGAAATCTAAAAAATATTAGCCCTACGAGTACCGAATTAATTTTTCTACACTCTAAATTATAAAAGAAAATTTTGGAAAAAAGAAATTTATTTTTTTGACTTTTTAATTATTTTTTATGAATTAAAAACTAAGTTAAACTAATTAAATGAGCAGAACTTAATTCAGTCTAAAATTATGTTTTCTACCTAGGAAAAATAAAAGCAGAACTTAATTCAGTCTAAATAAGCAGAACAGTCAAATAAGCACTTAGGAATAAGCTCAAAAATAAGCTAATGCTCTCCAAAAATTCTCAAAAGCTCAAGTGACATGCAATGGATTAATTTAAGCTTAAAACAACTCATAAAGTTCAGATAAGCTGATAAAATAAGCCAAAAAGCTCTTATATGCAGCTGCAGTTAAGGACAGAGATAGTGACTAATCAGCTGACTTTGAACCTATCAAACAGCTAGCAGATAAGCTCTAAAGGCTCAAATAAGCTGAAACAGATATACCTTAGCTAGTGATCTACTTATAAAACAAAATACAAATTCGTACCACTTATCAATAAGCAGGAATAAAGCTGGGAACAGCAGACCTTGAGCAGGGGAAAACAGGTGTAGATGGGCAACTTAGAGGCCAAATTAAGCTAGCTTAACAAGCTCAAAAGTCCCAAATAAGCACAGACTAAGCAAGATAAGCTAGCAAACTTTAAGTGTGGCAAATTTCAGCCCTAACTGACCTAAGAATAAGCAGAAATGAAGCTGAGAATGCAAGCACTTTAAGCAGTTTGAGCTGATGTGCAGAATAGAAAATAGTTCAAATAAGCAGATATTAGGCCCCAAACAAGCAAGAAAATGAACTCCAAAATGCAAAATAAACCAACACAGATTAAGACCAGATTACTAACTACTTATAAAACTGAAATCAAAATCTAATAACTACATTAGTTGTCCTAAAAATTGGATCAAAAATGCCTAGTGAGACTGTTTTATTGACTGTGACACAGGAATGGAAAGTGACCCAAATGGTTTGTCAATCTTTGGACAAGGACTCAGACATGCAAAGCACACTCAAATGACTCTTTTGACTCAACTTTTGACACCTAAAATGACCATAAGCTACTATTTCAATTTTAAGCTGTTTTAAAAGCTATAAGATCATGAAACTTACAAAACTGATTAAAAAGCTATAAAACTAACCTAAGCTACTAGAATTAACCTCTAAACAGCTTTTAAGACCAAATTATGACTGATTGAATCAACCTAGATGACCAAAACAGATTTTTTTACCCCAAAGACTTACTTGACCCAAACACTACCTTAGGTAACTGATTAAGCAATTTTATACTAATATGACCAATATAAGTTATTACAAACAACCATTACTGATATCCTAACTTATTTTAATCTGAAGAACAAGCTTAAAGTGTCAAATAAGCACTATTTAAGAAATAAGCTAATTTGCTGATTTTAGCTTTTCCTCTGGATTTTAAGCACAACTGAGAACAAGCAAGAACTAATTACCCTGACTACATCAACAAGCATACATAAGGCCAAATAAGCAGAAAAAAAAAATTAGATTTAGGCAAAAATAAGCATTTAAGCAGTACGTTGACTAAGGTTTGACCAAGATAAAATGAGAAACTTAAACTTGCATTGACTGAAATGAAATTACATTACTGGAAAAGGAAAAAAATACAAGTACCTTGCTAAATTAAAGCTAAACTAATCCTGCCTATAAAGGCTTACAAGGCTCTCTATTTATACTAAGCTAGAAAAGACTAAAATATTGTACGATTGTGTTACTTCTGTGAGATAAGTCAATGGGAAACTCTTCTGTGCTTCTTTGGAGCATTTCCTAACCCTTGGATTAAAAAGAAGCGATCTTGGCCTTTGATTTCTTTTTGGCGCCCAATTTGTCACTCGGATTGGTGAGGTGGCAAGGAATCCCGTGAATGGTATCTAGGAGATGGTGAAGAGGGGAGCTTTTGAGGAGGGGAGGTGGAGTGTAGCAGGTAAAAGTGGGAGAGGTGAGTGGTTTGGCGGGTAATAGGGTGAAGAAGAAATAGTTGACTGAGTGGTTAGAGTGTTAGGGATTTTGACTATGAAAAGAGGGGTTTGACCGAGTTGTGTTAAACACAATACCGGGTATGGGTTATTTCTTTTGGGTTGGGCTTGGGTATTTTACTTGGGCTTGGATGGGTTATAGGATAAAGGGTTGGTTGGGTTTAATGGGATGGGTTGTTTGTGAGTCCATCAAAGTAGTAGTGAAACTTTGGGATTAAAATGGAAATTAGGTGTAAATCCAAGGGCCAAAACTGCCAAGTCTGAAAGTTCAGGGACCATATATGTCGAATCTGAAAATTATCACGAAGGACCAATCCTGATATTTGGATATTCTTCAGGGGTTGACTTGACTTTGACTTTTCATTATATCAAATGCACCATTGTTGTCGAGTCTATCCAAAAATGCCGGTTTTCGCTCTGTTTTCAATCTTTTGTACCTGAAACGTATAAAACACAAAACCAAGGATATCTGCAATATATTTGGGTGTTTTTGGTCATTTTTGTGTCTTTATTTGGTGTAAAATGATGAGTATTTACACACTCATCAATGTGCAGGGACTTTCACAAGCAGATGATGAAGATCAAGGATATTCAGATAGTGGGTGTTCAAGGCACATGACAGGCAACATGTCTTATCTTTCAGACTTTCAATCAATGGATGGAGGATATGTTACCTTTGGAGGAGGAATAGGAGGAAGAATTACTGGTTAAGGTACTCTTAAAATCGGTAAATTGGATTTTGAAGATGTGTACTATGTGCAAGAGCTTAAGTATAATCTTTTTAGTGTCTCACAAATGTGTGACAAAAAGAACAAAGTTCTTTTTACTAACACTGAATGTCTTGTGCTTTCTTCTGATTTTAAGATGCCTGATGAAAGTCAAGTACTTCTTAAAATTCCAAGAAAGGGCAACATGTACAGTGTTGATATGAAGAAGATTGTTCCTAAAGAGGCCCTTACTTGTCTTGTAGCAAAGACCACATTGGATGAATCTATGAAATGGCATAGGAGGCTTGGTCACATAAATTTCAAAACCATAAATAAAATTGTCAAAGATGGTTTGGTAAGAGGTTTACCTCAGAAACGTTTTAAAAATGACCAAACATGCGTTGCTTGTCTTAAAGGAAAACAAAATAAAGCCACTTGTAAGCCCAAGCTTTTTAACTCTATCGATCAATCATTGTTTATACTTCATACGGACTTATTTGGACCTACTTTTGTGAGTAGTATAAAGCATAAGAGATATTGTTTAATTGTTACTGATGACTATAGCAGATTTACATGGGTTTTCTTTTTAGGTTCTAAGGATGAAACTTCTAGCATTCTTAAAACATTCATTACAGAGATAGAAAACCTAGTAGACAAGAAAGTAAAAGTCATTAGATGTGATAATGGGACAGAGTTTAAGAATAGAGTTATGGATGATTTCTGCAAAGAAAAGGGTATTAGAAGAGAATTTAGTGTTGCTAGAACTCCTCTGCAAAATGGAGTTGCTGAAAAGAAAAATAGGACACTTATAGAAGCTGCTAGAACCATGTTAGCTGACTCTAAGTTTCCTATCACTTTTTGGGCTGAAGCAGTTAATACTACTTGCTATGTCCAGAACAGGGTTTTGGTAGTTAAGTCTCACAATAAGACATCCTATGAGCTTTTTAGAGGTAGAACTCCTGCAATAGGATTTCTTAGACCTTTTGGATGTCATGTGACAATTCTGAATACCTTAGACCATCTAGGAAAATTTGATGGTAAAGCAGATGAAGGATTCTGTTAATACAAATATCGTCCTAACAACGTGTGAAGGTTTTCTCCACCTAGAAGAGAGTTTGTTTCTTAGTGAAGAATAACTCTCGAGTTAGAGGCTCGAGGAGTGGAGTAGGGCAAGGAAGAGAGTCCTTGTAGCCGAACCACTATAAACATCCGTGTTATGTGGTTTGATCTTTCCTTTCTTTACTTTTCATATATATTGTGTGAATATTTGTTTGTGCTTGTTTCTTTTGAATTAACATAAAGTAACAAAGCTAATTAATTTTAAACGGTAAAACTATTCAACCCCCCTTCTAGTTTTCCACAATTGGTATCAGAGCTACGTTACTTAAGATTTTTTAAATATATTGTATTTTAAAACTTAAAACGATCCATGAATTTTAAAAACTTTAAAAAAGGGCAATCTATGCATAGACCACCTTTATTTGAACCAAATTGTTTTATTTATTGGAAAAATCGCTTTGAGACTTATGTGAAGTCAATGGATATAGATCTATGGTATATAATTGTTGAGGGTGATTACAAGGCCATAAGTAATGATATTTTTGGTGGTCGGGATGTAGGAACTTCTCTTACTCGTCACAGTGATGAGCAAAAGAAGTTGATTGCCAAAAATAATGAAGCCAAAATGATGCTTTACAATGTTTTACCTAAGAAAGAATATGAAAGAGTTTTTATGTTTAAAACGGCTAAAGATATTTTGCAATCTCTAATTATCACTCATCAAGGGAACTCACAAGTCAAAGATAACAAAATTGATCTTCTTGTTTAACAATATGAACAATTTGTTATCTCTGAAGATGAGACCATTGATAGTGCGTTCGCTAGATTTAATACTATTATTACATCACTTAAAGCACTTGACGAATCTTTTTCTAGTAATAATTTTGTCAGGAAATTTCTAAGAGCACTCCATCCGAAGTGAAGAGCAAAAGTGACAGCTATTGAAGAATCCAAGGATCTTTCAAGCATGACACTGGATGAGCTTATAGGAAATCTCAAAGTTCACGAAATAGTGATGGAAAAAGATTCAGAAATAGTTAAAGGCAAAAAGGAGAAGATGAAGTCCATTGCCCTAAAAGCTAAAGTTGAGTCAAGTGATGATGAAGAGTCTTGTTCTAATAGCGAAGAGAAGAGTGTGTCATGGCCGTAAGAGATTTCAAGAAATTCTTCAGGAGACGAGGAAAGTTCGTAAGACCACCTCGTGAAGAAAAGAAATCCTTCCGAAAAGACCGTGATGATAGAAAAGGCAAGTTAGATAGGAAGTGCTACAGGTGTGGAGATTCTGGTCACTTTATAGGTGAATTTCCAAAGCCTCCAAAGAACAAGTCTCAAAAAGCATTTGTTAGTGGAGCTTGGAGTGATAGTGAAGGAGATGATGATGAGCCTAAGAACAACGAAGTTGCCCTTATGGCTCATGACACAAAAGAGGAACATTCTGACTCATACTCCTCTATAGATGATGAAACCTTAGAAGTAGAATATAACAAACTATGTGATATAACATTAAAAATCATCAACTAAAACAAATTCTTGAAAACTAAAACAACACTTTTAGAAAATGAAGTGTATTAGCTTAAAGAAAAAGAGATACGAATGGAAAAAGGCAAAAATAGTAAAGATACATGTGTCTCTTGTCAAGAACTAAAATTAGAATTAGATGCACTAAAAACCACACAGGAAGATCTCATTAAGCAAAACTCTAAGTTTAAAAGGTTTGATAAAAACATAAGTTGTGCAGATGAGATAATGAAGATGCAAAAACTTCCTCATGATAAAACCGGACTAGGTTTTATGAAACTAGGAACCTTAGGTGACTTTAAGAAACAAACTGTGAATGAAAAAGAAACTGTTTCAACCAAGTCAGAAGCCCACGGATCTGACGGATCCAAAGTCTTGGATCCGCCAGTTGTACCCAAGGGATCCGCGGGTACAGAAGTTGAATGGAAGGATCTTAAAACAGACCGTACTGAATTCGTTAAGGTTACTAGAAAACCTAGTACTAGTATAACTAATAGCTAAAACCAGCAGTTTCTAGAGGAAGAGGTCAAGCTAGGAATGAGTATAGAGTTAAAACAACTCAACAGAGACCTCAAACTAGTTTTCCCAAACACCCCTTTCCTAGGAGTAACATTAACTCACAACATAATTATCAAAATAATTGGAACCAAAATATGTCTAGAAACTTTCAAGGTTCCAATTACATGCCATGGAACAATTGTCCTCCATTTGCTTACATGAACCATGATAATGTTATGTTTAACCCAAACGGACGCATGAGATATTGGAGACCAAACGCTTGAGTTTTTCTTAAACTTAGGTGTGCTTAAAAGTTGAACTAGAACCTGATGAGTGGATCAAAGATAGTGGGTGCTCGAGGCACATGACGGGAAACAAAAGCCTTTTCTCAACTTACCAAGTGTACGACGGAGGTAATGTCACATTCGGTAGCAAACTTAAAAGTAAAATCATTGGAAAATGTACGATCTCTCATGACTCTCTCTCTCTATTGATGATGTTGCTCATGTAGATAATTTAGGATTTAACTTGCTTAGTATAAGTCAATTATGCCGCAAAAAGTATAACGTCCTTTTCAGTGAAAATGGAAGTAAAATACTTAAAGATGGCATAACCGTAGGAAAAGGTGTTTTAAAGAATAACGTATATGTTATGAAATTAGATAAAACACCTAAAGACAAGCTATGTCTTACCTCCCTGGACGAAAACTCAACTCTATGGCATCGACGTTTAGGACATGCCAACATGAGGCTAATTCAATCCTTATCATCTAAAGAACTCGTTAGGAACCTACCTAAGTTGAAATATGACCAACACTTTTGTGATGCTTGCAAAATTGGGAAACAAGTGCATAATAGCCATAAGGCTAAAAACATGGTATCTACATCTAGGTGTCTAGAATTGTTGCATATGGATTTGTTTGGCCCGTCGGCTATACAAAGTTATGGATGAAATTTTTACACATTAGTTATAGTAGATTACTCTAGATATACATGGACTAAATTTTTGAAAACTAAAAACGAAGCATTTGATAAATTTGAAATATTAAGTAAGAAAATTCAAAATCAAATAGGAAGTAACATAGTATCTATTAGAACCGACCATGGTCGAGAATTTGACAACGAAATCCAATTCGGAACATTTTGTGATAATAATGGAATAACACATAATTTATCGGCTCCTCGAACTCTACAATCTAATGGTGTAGTAGAACAGAAAAATAGGAAAATTCAAGAAATGAGTAGAACTATGTTAAATGAACAAAACATACCTCGAAAGTTTTGGTGTCACGCAGTAGATACTTCCACATTTATCCTAAATAGAGTTTTAATTAGACCATTTTTAAATAAAACTCCTTATAAACTTTATCGAGGCAAAAAGTCTGCTTTAGGATATTTTAGAGTTTTTGGAAGCAAGTGCTTCATTTTAAACACAAAAGATTATCTCACCAAGTTTGACCCAAAGTCGTATGAAGGTGTATTTCTTGGGTACTCACAAAACAGTAAAGCATACATAGTCTTGAACAAAGAAACCTTAAGAGTCGAGGAATCGTTGAACGTAACATTTGACGAAAGTCCACCTCCCTCTAAGACATCACCTTTGGTAGATGATGACTTGGTTGAAAACATAGAAAATGTTGAAAATGATAATGAAGATGAACCAGTAAAAAGAGATATAGTCAATATCAAAGAAACAAAAAGTCATCCATTAGAAAACGTCATAGGAAAACTTAATGAAAGAACATTAAGATCTAAAGCTCAAAATGAAAGTAATTACTTTTGTTTTATTTCAACAATTGAGCCTAAAAATATAAATGAAGCTATAAAAGATAAATCTTGGGTAATTCCTATGCAAGAGGAATTAAATCAATTTGTTAGGAATGACGTTTGGACTTTAGTTCCACAACCTAAAAATCAAACCATTATCAGTACCAAATGGGTTTTTAGAAATAAAATGGATGAAAATGGCATAGTATCTAGAAACAAAGCTAGGCTAGTAGCACAAGGCTACAATCAACAAGAAGGTATAGATTATGATGTAACATTTGCACCCGTAGCTAGACTTGAGTCTATTAGAATACTAATTGCATATGCATGTGCACACGATTTTAAATTATTTCAAATGGATGTCAAAAGTGCATTTTTAAACGGATTTATAACTAAAGAAGTATATGTTGCACAACCTCCCGGCTTTGCCGATTTTGAAAAACCAAATCATGTTTACAAACTAAAGAAAGCTTTATACGGACTTAAGCAAGCACCAAAAGCTTGGTATGATCGACTTAAGACCTTCTTAGTTGACCATAAGTACACCATGGGCCTAGTAGACAACACTCTCTTTACCAAGAAAAAGGGATCACATATTATCATCGTCCAGATATATGTGGATGACATTATATTTGGTTCAACTTGTCAAGAGTTATGTGACGATTTCTCAAAAATCATGCATGACGAGTTTGAAATGAGTATGATGGGGGAGCTAAACTTTTTCTTAGGTCTCCAAATTAAACAATTAGAAGATGGGATATTCTTCAACCAATCAAAGTATATCAAAGATATGCTTAAGAAGTTTGGTCTTGAAGACTCAAAACCAATGAAAACACCCATGTCCTCCGAAACCAAACTCACAAAGGATGAAGAAAATGAATCCGTAGATAGCACTAAATATAGGGGAATGATTGGTAGTTTACTCTATCTTACGGCTAATAGGCCGGACATTATGTTTAGTGTTTGTCTATGTGCACGTTTTCAAGAAGATCCCAAAATATCCCATCTTGAAGCCGTTAAACGGATATTTAGATACATTAAAGGTACTATACATTTAGGATTATGGTATCCCGAAGGAACGGGTGTAGAAACCATAGTGTATGCCGATTCAGATCATGCTGATGACTATGTTGATAGGAAAAGTACTAGCGGTATTTGTACTTTTGTAGGACATTGTCTCACCTCATGGTTCGCTAAGAAACAAACGGCCCTTGAAATTTCAACAACCGAGGCAGAGTATGTGTCTGCAGGAAAGGCGTGTCAACAAGCACTGTGGATGAAACAAGCTCTCGTAGACTATGGAACGAGTGTCTATTCTGATAAATGGTCATTGACCATTCTTGAGTCAAATCTTGAACGAACGGCACCATATGCCACTCCCTTAACTTCAAAAGAAATCATTCGTGAGCATCTCTTCATACCTAGGAACAACCCAACTAGGTTGTATCGAGGGAAATATGTAGCTAGAGATCCATTTGCTATGGAGCTCAATGAACTTAAGCCCGAATTTAGGAAAATGGAAGAAGTCTTAAGGGCCAATGTCATGTGCACGGTAGGAAACCGCGATCACATCAATGCTTGTCTTTGCCACATGATGTACAATGTGTCAACCCATCAACCTTTCAACCTTGCTTACTATATCGCCAAGAGAATGGCCGATATTCCAATTCAAGGAAAAATGGCATTGCCTTATGGAATGCTTTTGACCCGTCTCTTTAGAGCTTTTGTACCCATTCCTATAAATGCCTTAGGATTTTTTCCTGAATATGATGAGATCCAACGCACCTTTGTTCCCTTAAGCGACCATAGGGTAGCGGTTGACAAGGGCAAACATCCTCGTGCTCAAACATCATCATCATCATCATCATCCATGAGTGACGATGATGAGTTGCCAAACTCTAGGATTCCTCCTCCGGAGTACTTGAGCCAACTTCCACCAATCCCAAATGAATCAGCCGAGTATCGCAACATCAAAGGAATGGTGAAGAATTTAGGACGTTGGATGATAAAGCTTCATAAGGGCATGAAGAAATTGAAGAAGAAGTTGAGTTGAAGGAGTGTTTGGCTCTAAACACTATTTGACAATGTAGTATTAAAAATGGTTGTTTCTTAACTTGTTATGTTGATATTTGATGTGTATATGAACTAACTAAGAATTGCAGGTCGATAACACTTGATGTTATCAATTTTTCGAGTTTAAGCCTATGTTTGGCTTAACTCCTCTTAAGGTAAGTTCCCATGAACGGATTAATCTATGATTAAACATGTGTTAGTATCATCATATTTGATAGTTTTGCATTACATATTAGATGATAGATATGCTCCAGGAGAATTTTCAGGTTTTCGTTGAAAAACGAAAAATATGCACATCTCTCTGTTTAGTTTTAGTACTTTTGATCCACGGATCTAGCGGATCCCTAATTTTGGATCCGCCATGTGTTATCGTTGGTTCCGCCAACCTTTCACCTGCGGATTCTGCAGATCCCATAATTTGGATCCGCATGTGTTATCCATTGGATCTGCAGGTGTAACAGTACCATCTTCAACAAATTCCTGACTCATCCCAATTCTTAGATTTTAGTTTCTATTCCTCTTTAGAGTATATTCACAGATGCTTAAACATCGTAGATTCATTTAGGAACTCTTAGAAACTTAGGAACAAAATTTCCCACCAAAATTTGAATTTTCAAATTTTATGTGTGAGTTACCTTTCTGATACAAACAAGGAACCCTTTTTAGGGATCCTTCAAATCCGTGGGAACATCACATCAGAGGATTTTCCACTATCTCTTTACATTTGCTGCATATCTTCATCATATTACTCAACATAAGTTCTATGGATTGACTTATGTGATGTGATTTGCACAAATTTTTGTTCCAAATCATTAGGAACCAACATTCTCTATTGGATTTACATCAAATCCAAACACTAGTTTCTATAAACCATCTGCCTATAAATTAAGATCATAACTTAGAGCAAAACTTACTCATTCACCTTCTTCACAACATATAACCTGTACATCTTAGTTCTCTTAGCTCACCATGACCAAATCAAACAACTCCTCCACCTCTAGACCTCCAAAACGGACTGCACGCATAAGTGTTAAGCCCTGTTGCTTCATCAATCTTGCTAACTCATCATCAGAGGAATCATCTCCTCTTAATATCTCATCTCCTATTGCAAGTGAGAATTTCCTCACTTTATCAACACCTACACCATCCAATGTGGTCATACAAACTCCTCCTCCAACAATCACACCCATAGCAACCACACCACCACCCGCTCCATCACAGACCGTCAAATCCCAATCACAACCAAACTCACCCAAACTCCAACCTATGGAACTTTTTAGGACTCCGCCTACATCACCCCATCCATACCTTAATGACTTGGAAGATCTCCCACCTAGATCAAACAATCCTCCACCTTTGACCTTTGAAGGTCAAGAACCCATGCTTTTCCATCCTCTTCATCCGGAAATCCACGGTCCCTTATACCATGATGCTCCACAACCTCAACCTCAAATACCACCTCTTTCACCCACATCAACTCTCATTGCCATAGACGAGGCAATGTGAATCAATTTGCCTCAAACCCAAGAGGAGATTAGTGAAGAGCTCAACCGTCTCTACACTCTCTCGGGTATGGTAGATCACCGCCTCAATGAAGCTATGGACCTCCAAAACATCCTCATGAACTCCATCCAAACACCACCACCAACCAATGAACAAGCACAACCACCACCACAACCAAATGAGTCTACTCTTCCGCCCGGTTTTCCTCGCCATGATTGCAACATGTGTGAAAGAACCGCTCACATAGCTCAAAGGACAAACATTTTGGTGCACGAGCTCCAAAATGAAATGAGGTTCATATTGAACCACATTCTTGAGCGTCTAAATGCCATCTCTCATCCTCCTCAATAGGAGCGTTCTAGTCTCATTATATAGGACCTTTAAGGATGTTGTCTTAGGATTTTTAGGATGTATTTTTAATTTTCTTGTAACTTCATATTTTTGTGACTTTGGTCACATATTTTCAATATATATGAATGTTATATGTTATGCTTTTGAGTGATCAACATTAAGCATATTATCATTATTTAGGTGACTAACATCATTATATAGCTATTTGGAATCTACATTATAGTTTGATCACTTGCACTTTAGGTACAAAATTTTGATCAAACACTACATTTTGACTTTTTCAAGTCAACTAGATTAACATTCTTATTTGGATGACCATTTCGTATGCATTATGCTTCTCCATTGAAGCTATTCACAACTAACATTTCTTTTGTAGCATCTCATACCCTTCAAATGTATACGTTGGGACTCTTGTAATGGGGAGTATACATCGAGGGGGAGCATATCATATTCTAACCATTTGTTTTGTAGGATCATGCATCATTATCTTGTTACTCCATTTAGGGGGAGTATAAAACAAGGGGGAGCTCTTAAAGTTCTCAAAATCGCATTACGGTACGCAACACTTCTTTTTGTTTCGACAAAAAGGGGGAGAAAGGATTAAGTTTGCATAACTGTGAATCATCATAGTACATACACTTTTGCATAAAAATAGTTTTTAAACTCAAATAAAACAAACTTAATCTATATTTTAAAGAACTCATGCTATATTTATTCCTTTGCTCAAAAATATACTTTATGTTTTGTCAGCAACAAAAAGGGGGAGATTGTTAATACAAATATCGTCCTAAAAACGTTATTTATATTTTACGATCTTTACTTAGTTTTGTTAATGACAATTACAAAGTATATCTTTTAGCAAATTATAAATACTAGCTAAAGTCTCTTTAAAACACATTTTACATTTCACAAGTTTACTTAGAATTACATTTACTAGTTTATTTCCTTAAAAGGAAACTTTATTTTTAAAATGATACAATGACATCATGGCATGCATCATACATAGATTATATGATATCTTAGTTAGATATTCAAGTAAGATAGTTGACTTTGGAAGATCTTGATATGACAACACAAAGATATGGAAAGATTGTGGAAGATTTGGAGAGATTTGAAAAATCTCTTAGTTGTCATTTTGGCGGAACCAAACAACATCAAAGACGGATCCCTTTTATGGGATCCGCCGGATCCGCCGGCTGTCCACCAGCTTGCCTATAAATAGCAAGCTGATCATTTGAACACACCATCACTCATATAGCCTAATATTCATACTCATTCATTTACATATCATCTAACATTTATCATTCATTCATTTCATTGATCTTTCCTTTTGTAGCAAAGGAGATTAAGCATCAAGGTTCAACACAGACGTGTAAAACCTTTAGCATAGTTACTGTGTGATATAGTTGTACTTCACACATCATTATTTGTATCATTTATCTCAGTGAGTGTGGTTAGTGTTTTAGTCCTCAAAACACAAAGAGTGTAGGGAGTGGTTGTACCCTTGTGAAAGAACCAAACGGGAGTGGTTGAACCCTTGTAAAGAACTCGACATCTAACTTAGTATCGGTAATTGTATAGGCGACGTTAGGTTGGTTCTGCCTTGAAGTAGAACTCGGTGTTTAGCTTAATACCGAAAAAGGAAGTAAGCAACGTGTAAAGGTTTTCTCCACCTAGAAGAGAGTTTGTTTCTTAGTGAAGAATAACTCTCGAGTTAGAGGCTCGAGGAGTATAGTAAGGCAAGGAAGAGAGTCCTTGTAGCCGAGCCACTATAAACATCCGTGTTGTGTGGTTTGATCTTTCATCTCTTTACTTTTCATATATATTTTGTGAATATTTGTTTGTGCTTGTTTCCTTTGAATTAACATAGAGTAACAAAGCGAATTAATTTTAAACGGTAAAACTATTCAACCCCCCTTCTAGTTTTCCACAGATTCTTAGTTGGATATTCTCTCAATAGCAAAGCATTTAGAGTATACAACTCAAGAACTAGGAGAGTTGAGGAAAACCTTCATGTGAAATTTCTAGAAAACAAATCCAATGTAGCAGGTGAAGGTCCCAAATGGCTATTTGATCTTGAGACACTAACCAAATCAATGAATTATGTGCCTTTTGTTGCAGAAACTAATGACTTTTCAGGTTCAGAAGCTGATAATGCAACAAATGAGGCAGGGTTTGGAAAAGAGAAACATCAAGATTATGTGATGATGCCAATATGGAGAAGTGCGGATTCAACTTCAATAAATGATGAACCTTCTTCTGATGCAGCTAAAGAAGGGATTAAAGATGAAAACAAGGAAGATGAGACTGAGAAACAAGAAAATCAAGTTAGCAGTACAAATGATGTTTCTACTGCTGAGGCAGAGCAAGATACTGCTAGGCCAAAATTTTCTACTGCTAGGCCAAATGTTTCTACTGCTGGCCCATCAGAACCACATGAAGCAGAATTCTCAGACGATGAGGTGGATTTCAACAATCTTCCACCTGACTATCAAGTTCCTTCTACACCACACACAAAGATTCACAAAGTCCACTCCCTGGACAATGTGATTGGTGATATACAATCTGGTGTGAAGACAAGGAATCAAATTATGTCTTCAGACCAACAAGGGCTTCTTGATGCTCTTTATACATCAAAGCAGCATGAGTATGCAAACTCTTGCTTATTTGTATGTTTCCTCTCACAAGTAGAACCCAAGAATGTTCTCAAAGCCTTAGATGATTCAAGCTGGGTAGAAGCTATGCAAGAGGAGCTTCTCCAATTTAAAATTCAGAAGGTTTGGATGCTAGTTGATTTACCCAAGGGTGTAAGGGTAATTGGCACTAAATGGGTTTTCAGAAACAAAAGGGATGAAAGGGGCATAGTGATAAGAAATAAGGCTAGACTCGTAGCCCAAGGGTACACACAAGAGGAAGGGATAGACTATGAAGAGGTTTTTGCTCCAGTAGCAAGAATTGAAGCCATTAGACTATTTTTAGCTTATGCTTCATTTATGGGCTTCACAGTTTATCAAATGGATGTCAAGAGTGCTTTCTTATATGGTACTATTGAAGAGGAGGTGTATGTCTCACAACCTCCAGGTTTTATTAATCCAGAACATCCAGGTAAGGTGTACAAGGTTGTCAAAGCTCTTTATGGCCTTCATCAGGCACCAAGGGCATGGTATGAAACACTGGCTTCCTATTTAATTGAAAATGGATTTCAAAGAGGCAAGATTGATCAGACATTATTCATCAAGAAGTACAAGAAGGATCTTTTGCTAGTTCAGGTGTATGTGGATGATATCATCTTTGGATCTACAAGGAAGGAGATGTGTTTAGAGTTTGAGAAACTTATGCATGATAAGTTTCAGATGAGTTCCATGGGGGAACTTACATTCTTTTTGGGTCTGCAAGTTAAGCAATCAAGTGAAGGCATATTTATCATCCAAGATAAATATGTTGCAGAGATTCTAAGGAAATTTCAGTTTGCTGATTTAAAAGTGGCAAGCACACCAATGGACTCTAAGAAGCCTCTTCTTAAAGATATAGATGGAGAAAATGTAGATGTACACACATACAGATCTATGATAGGCTCCTTGATGTATCTCACATCATCAAGACCTGATATCATGTTCTCTGTTTGTGCTTGTGCAAGATTTCAAGTAACTCCTAAGGCTTCTCACTTAACAGTTGTCAAGAGGATTTTTAGATATCTCAAGGGTCAACCTAGGTTGGGTCTTTGGTATTCTAGAGAATTACCTTTTGACTTGGTAGCATATTCAGACAGTGATTATGCAGGTGCAAGCTTGGATAGAAAGTCAACAACCGGATGATGTCAATTCCTTGGATGTAGACTCATTTCATGGCAGTGTAAAAAGCAAACAATTGTGGGTACTTCAACAACTGAAGCTGAATATGTAGCTGCTGCAAGTTGCTGTGGTAAAGTGCTTTGGCTTCAAAATCAACTTCTTAACTATGGGTACAATTTCATGAACACTGTCATATATATTGATAATAGTAGTACAATTTGCATAATTAAAAACCCAGTGCAACACTCTAAAGCAAAACAAATTGAAATTAGACATCATTTTATTAGAGACTGCAATGAGAAAAAGCTGATTCAAGTGATTAAAATTGATTCTGATCTCAACTTTGCAGATCTTCTCAAAAAAGCTTTTGATGTAGGAAGATTTCAGTACTTGGTAGCAAGTATTGGGATGCTTAATCCTCAATGATTTAAAACTCTGTGTTTTTGTACATATAAATTACGTTTGTACTGCTAGCATTGTCAATTGGTACTGTTATTGAAAAGTTTGTACTGCTAGTACAAATTTGGATTGTTTTGTTCATACTGTTAGTCATATAATTCTACTGCTATCAGACAAATGCTTTGCATTTTGTTTTCTTGGTTTTGGACTAACAATTTCAGGTATGAACATTTGAGCACAAAGGAAGTTTCAAGTGAAATGTATGAGCAGCAGAATGATGATATAAGTTGCTAACATAATAGGTTCATGATGGACAGAGTTTGGGAATTCATCAACAAAGGTTTACAGCTAAGTTAATTGATTCTTTAAAACTTCTTTCTTGAAACCTAATTATGATATTTCATTTTGAATTAATGGCTCAGTTGGTCAGATAGTAACAGACACAACTCACTTTCTATCATTTTATACTTTAATTAGTATAATGAGCAAGTCTAAGGACATCTGATAGAAAGAACGGCGAGCAAAAGTGAATCTAACACTTGTGTTAGAGGCAACAATTGCCACGAGCTGGAAACCCTGTCAAGAAAGCCCTTTGAATGGGTTTATCTGTACACAGGCAGTTATTTATAACTGAAAACATTGGCTCTCACACAACCAGAGGTTAATTAAAACCGAAATCTTGATTAAGTGTCTGTTACTACACTTAATCCCTTCAAAATGGTTGTAAGCAGTATGGTTTTTCATTAAAATCAAGTTCATACTGATAAGTCAAAAGTTTCTTAAAATCTTTTGGATTCATAATGGCTCAGAAACCCATCTAATGATGGATTATGAGTTATTGCCCCATGATTCACCTCTCACAGGAGTTAACACAACTGGAAGTGATGAGGGCAGCAGAGTGAAATTTAAGGAATTGATGGCTACATGTACAATATTTTCTGATAAGGTATCCAAGGAAGATGAACTTCTTTTAGTTCATCAAAGGAGTCAAGTTCAGATGATGGTGAGAGATCTTCCAAATAGGGGAGGAAGATTAACCAAATGCAAGGGAGGAAGATTGCCCAAATTGATGAAAATATTAGGGAGGAAGATTAGCAGAGGATGAAAGACTGTGAATGTGTATGCTCAGAAACAGAGGAGGAAGTTTAAATTGATCAAACAAGGAAGATTCTGGAGTATTATATACATTCAGAAGGGATGAAGCAATTCAGTTTCAATTTCAGTTCACTACGTTTGTTCATCACTTGCATGGCTTGCTGAGAGATGATTTGACTTCTTAGTGCAATTATAGGGAATATAATATCAGGCTCCAAGCATCCAAGATACACAGCACTATTGCCTCTTATAATTCCTCCATCCAAGGAAATTGCGCCATCTTTTAGGCATTGAATGGAGCATGAGCAAGGTACTGCTAGATGTTAAAGACAAAGAAAATGGCTGAATGTGATCACAGATGGCAGATGAGTTAGTCAGAAAGGTATTTAATCTTTCAGAACAGAGGAAAGCTCAGATCAAGAGTCTGACTATGTAGTGTTTGGAAGATCTTTACAATCCTCATTTAGTTCAGAAGAAACTTGTTGATTTGGGATAAATCACAAGTTTAGGGGAGGATTGTTGGGAATTAAATGTTCTGAAGATTAGTATTAGGAATTATATGTTCACAAGGTTTGTACTGCTGAGAAGAATACACTAACAGTACTAACTGCTAATATATATCTGAAGACTACTCAAGTTATAACTAACAGTACTAACTGATAAGTTAGTACTGCTAGTACAAGCAAAGGTACTGCTGGTTGAATACTACTGTTGGAGTGACTCATACTACTGCTGAAAGGATAAGTGTCGCGTATACTACTGCTGGATGGATAAGTATAAAAAGATATTTTGTGTATAAAAGTCAAGTATATACGGTAGATAATATCTTAGATATGTGTTCAGTCAACAAGTTGTAATACACAGAACATGTTGTATCTTAGTTACTGACACACTCAACAAGCAAGTAGTAGACAAGACTTGACAATATTGTAAAGATCTCCTTTGGACTATAAAAGGGAGATCTTAGCTTAGAGATAAGTGTGCTGAATATTGTGCTTGCTTATGTACTTAAAATTAACAATCTAGTCAAACAAGTAAAGTCATAGAAATATAGAGATTCAAGGTTTTGTAACCCTAGTGATAGTGAAGATCACTCGTATTATTCTCAATAATATTGAATCATTTGGTGTTATACTTTCTGTGTTCATTCTCCAATAACAAGCATCACTGTTCCATTTCCAATAACCATTATCCTTCTAAGTGTGGTTAAGTAGATTCCGCATACTTAATCATATTCACTCAAAGTATCATATACACACGTTAACAAAGGACTAACATCCTATCAAAGTGTATTACAATCCTCTCACTTTGTCCTATACAAGAAAGCTTGTTTCAATTGTGGAGCTTTTGACCATCTTGCAGCTTTTTGCAACAAAAGGGTAACTGGGTATTCAAACCATTGGGTGAACTTAGATAGGCCTCACCCACACTCTAATATTGCTAGAATGACACCCAGAGCAGTTCTATTAAAGTCTGGCCCAAAACTTCTAGGTACTGCTAGACCAGCAGTTCATACTGCCAGACCAAATAAGACTTTTTACCCAAAACCAACAGTTAAAAGTGCAAAAACTCTTTTCAAATATGCACCAAAAGCTGCTAAAAGGCCCTTTCATAACAAAGCAGTGGTAAAGAAATAAATTTGGAAATCTAAGGCTACAACTGCAAAGCCAGCAGTTCATACTGCTAGCCAAGTAGTTAGCACTGGCAACATCAAAAACCCTGCTAGGGAAAAGATGGGTAAGGGTATTAAAGCCTCAGCATGTTAGGTTTGGAGGCCTATCAAATCCAATGGTGCATCAATTATTTTAAAGAGAATTGACTTCATTGATACAAGAGGCAAACCTAAGTCAGTGATGGCTTGGGTACCCCAAGGAAATTAATTTTCTTATTAGTGTGCACTGTTAGTCATATGCTTATAATGTTATGAGACAAGTGCTTTGCACTTTGTTTTCTTGGTTTTGGACTAACAATTGCAGGTATGGATGTTAAGCACAAAGGAGTTACAAGTGCTTTATGTTTTGGATAGTATGGTGCTTTGGAACTTGCAGTGTGTGATCTTTGCACACAACAAATGTTAATTGGTTCACCATGTCTAACCCACATCAAGAACCAACTAGTCCAGAGCAAACGGTTTCTGGTAAAGACTTCTCAAATCCGTTCATGGTTGATAGTTTACCAAAAACTATATGGTTATCAACTCACCACACTTCATAGCAAAAAGTTGGCTAGTCCAAAGCAAACGACTATTGGTAAAGACACATCAAATCCGTTGATAACTGATAGTTTGCTAAAAACTATGTGTGGGCAGTATTGTTTTTAAATCAAAATTGAGTTTATACTGCTCCTTAAAATTTTTCTTAAAAATTAGTACTGGTAGTGCAAAGTTTGTACTGATAGTGAAAACTTTGTACTGCTGAACTAGCCGTTGTAACTGTTGTGTCAGTAACTAATTTTTAATATAGCCTGTTAGGAATATAAATATTCATATGAAGACTCGGTCACCCCGAGTATCTATTTAGCATTTATATAGCTCGTAGGCTTATTAATATTAGTTTAGTTTTAGTAATATTAGTTTAGCTATATTAAGTATTTGTGGAGTTGGGTCGGGTCTTTACCCACTGTTAGCTCACTCCACAGCCCACTAGGGGCACCTTATGTTAGTAACTATATATATCCCTTCCCATGTGTGGGAAGGGTTGGAACTTCTCACTCTTACAATCTAATACATTTCCAGTTTCTCTCAAGTTCCCTCTCTACTCTCTCTCTCTAACTCAAACATGGATTTGTTCTTCCACAATCCAAGACCTCCTGAATCCACATAATCAATACATGTATCGATCCTACATAGCCGTTGGGTAAATACCATTTATTACCATATATATAGGGTTTTTCTTAGGATAATTATCTTCTTTCTAAATATTACTCATATTTTCATTAAAGATAATTCTTATCCTTTGCGTCAAAATCTCAAACCCTAACTGTTCATCTATAAAAACCCAATTGGCTTTTCACACCTTCTATTGAACCACAAACGATCACTTTTCTGTTATAACTTGCATAAATTATCATGGCTAATTTGGAATTTGTCAAGACTCATAATCAGGTAGCCTACCTAGAGAAAACAAAGCAGGGTGATGGACCAATCTTCCATGAGATTGTGGACTTCTTGAACACAACTCATATAAGGTATGCTCTCTCTATCAACCCTACTCTATATGTCTCTCAAATCACAAAGTTTTAGCAGACTGCAACTGTTGAAACTAGTGAAGATGGAGACATAGAATTACACTCTAATGTGGATGGTAAACAATTCATTGTTACTGAAAATTCTATTAGGAGACATCTTAAATTAGAAGATTCTGATGGTATCAATGATTTGCCAAACACTGAAATTTGGCAAGAAATTGCTAAAATAGGGTATGACACATCCAATCATAAACTGACTTTTCAAAAAGGATGTTTCTCCCCACAATGGAGGTTTTTCATTCATACTCTCTTACATTGTTTGCGTCCAAAAATAACATCATGGGAGCAATTCAGTAGCAATATTGCTATTGCTCTCATCTACTTATCAACAAACAAAGTTTTTAACTTTTCAAAATTCATCTTTGAGAGTATGGTAAACAATGTGAAAAGTAAAACCAAGATTTTGATGTATCCAAGATTTGTGCAAGCATTTTTAAACAAGAAAAAGAATCAACTTAAGCAACTTAAGAAAACCTTTCCAACACCTTGCCTGCAACAAAAGCTTTTTCAAAATATGGCAATGGCAAACAGACTTTTCAATGGGGTAGTAATACCTCTTTTTCTTGAAATGTTGGAAAGAATACAAGCTTTTCAGGGTGAAGGGTCAGTAAGCCCAACTGAGCCCCAACACACACCCATTGTGATTCCAGATGTTACCCATACACCTCCAGTAACCACACCTATAGGAGAAGAACTAGACAGGAAACTATGGTCCCTCAGCCTAGTTCTCCTCCTCAAACCTTTGTAGCAGATGAGGCTATCAATGTTGATAGTATGCATGGGGCTTACACTACTCCTTCAGGCTTAGTAGCTGGGTAGGGCAGTGTAAACATCATTAAGATCCCTTCCATGGCAACATCTAATGTGCCAAGTCCTCAAAGACTTGCCACAGGTGATGTAACCCCAATCCAAATGGAACATATGGGTGGCTCAGGAGTACTACCTAGTCCAACAAGGAAAACAGGGTCAGAAACTCAGGGGAGGCAATTAGATTTTGAAGAACAAGGTTTTGGTGGTAATGATGATGATGTTGATATGGGTGAAGATTAAGCTACAGAGCCTGTGGATCTTGAAGAGGGTACTGAATTGGTTAATCTTGAAGAAGATGTTCATGATACTGCTACAAGTTCAAGACATATAGAGGTAGCAGTACAAACTGCTCAAGATAAAAGATCCCATTCAGGTTGGTCTCCTTTTCAGTTCCTTAACATATACGGTTGGATGTTAAGTCACTATGAATATGAAAACGTGTTGCTTCTTTAATACTTGATTTCAGAGATTTGCAGCCTTTCTAGCTCCGCTAACATGTGGGCGTGTGACTATTGCAACATGTTCGATGAACACAGCAAAGGTACTAGTAAGGAAACCACATATTAGATTAAATTTATTCTAATAGTGTTTTATTTATGACGTTTACTCCATGTAGATTGGTTTAGGGGTTGAAATAAGGTATTCTTTGTCAAGGAGAGCCTTTTCGATCAAACCAAATGAACCTGAAGTTCTCTTGCTCGATTATCCAAGCCATCAAAGGAGACTCTTACCTCTTGTAGCGAAAACGTTAGTATCCTATAACTATATGTTACTATAACAAGTTCACCACTAGCTGCTTCCAGTTTTTTGGAGCTCCAGTAGATGCTTGAGGTTTATTGCAGATTCTTGTTTATTGGCAGTTATGCTCTGAGTTTTGCTGGCGAGTATTTGAAGATGATATACGCGAAAAGAACACCCCAAACAATTAAAACAGTTCATGTTGTTTCAAGTGCACTTAAGGCCACTTTAACCTGGCATGCTATGCGAACCCTCCAGGTTTAAAATTTAGGGAGCATTTTGAGTGTTCAAGTCTTAAGATGCGAAATGTAACTGTTTTTCTATGTTGATTTTGGGTCAGGAATGCCGTGAAGCTTGTGGCGGGCAAGGTTTGAAGACTGAAAATCATGACGGCCATTTGAAAAGTGAACATGATGTGCAACTTACTCTTGAAGGCGACAATAATGTTTTGATGCAATAGGTAAAAAACAGCTCGACACTGGTAGACACACGTAGAAAAAAAACATTTATGCATAAAACATCCAAGTATTGTAATTTTTTAAACATAAAAGTATTTTATAATGGAAATACATATCAAATACATATTTTACGTAATAGTAGTGCACACCGTAGTTAGAAACACAGGATCTCCTACTACCGGGGGACCTGCACTGCAACAACCAACTCTGTCTACTTGTGTGCTACTACGTATCATTTATGGACAAACATTAATCATTGTGATATGCATATGCAAGTTCAGGTTAGCAAGACACTGCTCATGGAGATATTAGCAGCAAAGAAAAGGAACAAACCTATTACATGTATGGGACTTGAACACTTAAACAAACCAGCTCCTACTATCCATTCTCGACTCACAAGCTCGACCATCAGGAGCGCTCAGTTCCAGGTAATAAACCAATATGTTTTCGTGTATATTTTTTATTAATGTCTATTTCAGAAAATTTCAAGAGTAATTTGAAACTATTTTTGTGGCAGACCGATATATTTTGCCTACGAGAGCGAGATTTATTGCATAGGTTTGTGAAGGAAGTCTCGCAACGCCAGGCTCAGGGTGAAAGCAAAGAACACATATTCACAGTGGTGAGGCAACCCTGCTAAGTCATTTTCGACACTAGATATTTGAATATCTATATTATTTCGGTTAAAAACCGATCAAGTCAACGAAAGTGGGCCTATACAAAAATCCCAAAATTTGACCTCTTACGAAATTACCCAACCATTCCAGCAAGCCCAATTTGGACCCACCAATCTTAACAAGTACTGTACATATCTAACAGGCCAATTAATGAAATTAGATCTAAGGGTCAAATGGGCTAAATGGGTTGAAAGTGACCAAAAATGTAAATTAGTGTAACGAACCTCCTAAAACATTTTATCAAAAAACTAGATTATGACTGAATTCTGTAGTCATATGACACTTATAATGCATATCATCTTGGAGGCAAAGTGTTTCCAGTCAACTCAACCGGACCGGTACAAAAATCATCAGTTTAGACCCGAACCTATTTGACCCGTTACCCAACCCATCCAACCTGCCCATTTTGCCACCTCTGTTCTTTATGTATGATTTCATTTTATTGCATCTATCTATGTGTGTTGGCGAAGCTAATTTTTTGGTTCTCTTATTGCTGTTAGACCTACCAAATTGCTGAGGATTTGGGCAGAGCCTTCTCAGATCGCTTAGTTCTACAAACATTTCTCAACATTGAAGCAACCGTTCCATCAGGTTCCTTAAAGGTAAGCTAAATATAGATAAACACCATTTAAAAGAATAATAAATGTGAAAGCTATTTATTGTTACAAATATTATTGCAGAATATCTTACATCTATTGAGATCAATGTACACAACAATTGTGATGGAAGAAGATGCCTCCTTCCTACGATATGGCTACTTATCCACATACAATACTGCAGTCGTTAGGAAAGAGGTTCCAATACTTTGCAGTGAACTAAGACCACATGCACTAGCTTTGGTTACATCTTTTGGAATCCCTGATGCTCTTTTGGGACCAATAGCTTTTAATTGGATCGATGCCAACGCATGGTCTTCGGTATAAACACAATACCGTGTTGTTCCCATAGTGTTCATATGTTAATATATTACACTTCACAAAAAGTGTATTTAAATGCTTACAACCAAAGCATAAACCCCACATGCAGAGTAGGGTAAAGCCATGGTGACGTAAAAAGAGTTGTTAATGAAGGCATTTTACCACACACGTAATATCCTATGTAGTTCTAGTGTTGATATAACCAATATTATTTGCTTTGCTTAGATTCAATTAAAAGAGGCTTCAAAAATTTACCTAATCCTTGTCCTGTTGTTATCTGTTCTATCTCGTTGACTTTGTGCTTGAGCATCTCAATTTCTCTAGATAGATCCTCATCGCGTTGTCTCAGTGTCTACAAGTTATCAGAAGCAATGATTTAGTAAGAAAAAAAGGTGCACGGCCATTGCAGACATAATGCAATTATGCAATACTTAGTCACACATTTTAATCAAAGATGTCATCCTAGAATTTTTTACATAAACACTAAGAGTATTACTGACTAAAACTCACCTCTAGTTCTTGTCTACGAAGTGCCTCCTTCCTAGCTTCTGATTTTGAGCTTCTTTGGACCTCTAAGATAACAGCAATTCCAGCTACCTGCATAGTTTGGATTGTATAAGTTGAATTTTAGAGATGATCATGTTATGTTAGCGGTATTTGTGAATTGGGGTCGGTTACGAAAACATTATTTCTTTTCTAAAATAATCAAAATTAGATACTCAGTTGATGATTATAATCAGTTTTTTTTTTTTTTTTTTTTTTTTTTTTTTTTTTAAGAAAGGCAAGATGGTTATAATCAGTTGGCACCATCCAAACTGAAAACTAATTATACGCTTTATCAAAATTGCAATAATCAGATAAACAGTTGTAATAAGAATCCCAAACACCCCTTTAATGAGTGAAAACTTTGACGAGAAAATCACCGTGAATACAAAGAGTTCTCCAACAAGATCTGCATGCTGCTTGCACAGCTTTATCCTCATTTAAAGGGCGAATAGCAGCATCTATTGCATGGCCATATATGCGCCTTTGCAACTTTGTTCTGAAACGATGATTTATCTGTACAATATTACCACAATCAACATAAGAATGCAATAAAATATTGTGAAAAATATCATTACATAGTAACCAAGTATCCAGTATTCCACCTCAGTCAGTCCAACGTTCCTTTTCTTATAGAGGTTTATCAATCAAGTTTCAAGTATGTCCAAATGTTGTAATTTCTTGTAAAAAGTATGTTTGCCTGGCTTACTAACTGTGCAAAAAAACTAGCAGCTTTGTTTAAGTGACTAGGAGAGTGTTTGGAATTACTACTTTAAGTGCTTATTTGTTTACTTGATGCAATGCTTATCTGCTAATTTAAAAGGGTGTTTGTGAATTGCTTATTTTTAAGCATTTAAGGAGTTTAACGCTTTTTTATAAAACAAAACTGCTTCTGCTTATGTGCTTATTTGACATTGAACTAAAATTACTTTCTAACCTCACATATATCTTAGAAATCTCGACTAAAACACTTCTTAAAAATAATTCCTTTTTGGGACTATTGCATTCCTTTTAGAGCCTAAGCAAATCCAAACAGTAAGAACGGAAAACGAATAGGGATCCCTGTTTAGGCAACCCGGGGAAAGTCGAGCCTTTTTGGCTCTTATGTATGCGACCCAATCGGTATTCCCGTGGCCGCTTCCGGACTCTCTCCCGACCACCTCAAGATGCTTACCCAGCAAAATTCGAACCTGATCCCTTTAAGACCTTCAGGACATCTTTTAGTGAGTCCCTTCTCATGTTCCGACCTCTTTGACCTTCACCACACTTCATAGCAAAGAGTTGGCTAGTCCAAAGCAAACGGCTATTGGTAAAGACACATCAAATCCGTTGATAGCTGATAGTTTGCTAAAAACTATGTGTGGGCAGTATTGTTTTTAAATCAAAATTGATTTTATACTGCTCCTTAAAATTTTTCTTAAAAATTAGTACTGGTAGTGCAAAGTTTGTACTGATAGTGAAAACTTTGTACTGCTGAACTAGCCGTTGTAACTGTTGTGTCAGTAACTAATTTTTAATATAGCCTGTTAGGAATATAAATATTCATATGAAGACTCGGTCACCCCGAGTATCTATTTAGCATTTATATAGCTCGTAGGCTTATTAATATTAGTTTAGTTTTAGTAATATTAGTTTAGCTATATTAAGTATTTGTGGAGTTGGGTCGGGTCTTTACCCACTGTCAGCTCACTCCACAGCCCACTAGGGGCACCTTATGTTAGTAACTATATATATCCCTTCCCATGTGTGGGAAGGGTTGGAACTTCTCACTCTTACAATCTAATACATTTCCAGTTTCTCTCAAGTTCCCTCTCTACTCTCTCTCTCTCTAACTCAAACATGGATTTGTTCTTCTACAATCCAAGACCTCCTGAATCCACATAATCAATACATGTATCGATCCTACATAGCCGTTGGGTAAATACCATTTATTACCATATATATAGGGTTTTTCTTAGGATAATTATCTTCTTTCTAAATATTACTCAGATTTTCATTAAAGATAATTCTTATCCTTTGCGTCAAAATCTCAAACCCTAACTGTTCATCTATAAAAACCCTAACTGTTCATCTATAAAAACCCAATTGGCTTTTCACACCTTCTATTGAACCACAAACGATCACTTTTCTGTTATAACTTGCATAAATTATCATGGCTAATTTGGAATTTGTCAAGACTCATAATCAGGTAGCCTACCTGGAGAAAACAGAGCAGGGTGATGGACCAATCTTCCATGAGATTGTGGACTTCTTGAACACAACTCATATAAGGTATGCTCTCTCTATCAACCCTACTCTATATGTCTCTCAAATCACAAAGTTTTGGCAGACTGCAACTGTTGAAACTAGTGAAGATGGAGACATAGAATTACACTCTAATGTGGATGGTAAACAATTCATTGTTACTGAAAATTCTATTAGGAGACATCTTAAATTAGAAGATTCTGATGGTATCAATGATTTGCCAAACACTGAAATTTGGCAAGAAATTGCTAAAATAGGGTATGACACATCCAATCATAAACTGACTTTTCAAAAAGGATGTTTCTCCCCACAATGGAGGTTTTTCATTCATACTCTCTTACATTGTTTGCGTCCAAAAAGAACATCATGGGAGCAATTCAGTAGCAATATTGTTATTGTTCTCATCTGCTTATCAACAAACAAAGTTTTTAACTTTTCAAAATTCATCTTTGAGAGTATGGTAAACAATGTGAAAAGTAAAACCAATATTTTGATGTATCCAAGATTTGTGCAAGCATTTTTAAACAAGAAAAAGAATCAACTGAAGCAACATAAGAAAACCTTTCCAACACCTTGCCTGCAACAAAAGCTTTTTCAAAATATGGCAATGGCAAACAGACTTTTCAATGGGGTAGTAATACCTCTTTTTCTTGAAATGTTGGAAAGAATACAAGCTTTTCAGGGTGAAGGGTCAGTAAGCCCAACTGAGCCCCAACACACACCCATTATGATTCCAGATGTTACCCATACACCTCCAGTAACCACACCTATAGGAGAAGAACTAGACAGGAAACTATGGTCCCTCAGCCTAGTTCTCCTCCTCAAACCTTTGTAGCAGATGAGGCTATCAATGTTGATAGTATGGATGGGGCTTACACTACTCCTTCAGGCTTAGTAGCTGGGTAGGGCAGTGTAAACATCATTAAGACCCCTTCCATGGCAACATCTAATGTGTCAAGTCCTCAAAGACTTGCCACAGGTGATGTAACCCCAATCCAAATGGAACATATGGGTGGCTCAGGAGTACTACCTAGTCCAACAAGGAAAACAGGGTCAGAAACTCAGGGGAGGCAATTAGATTTTGAAGAACAAGGTTTTGGTGGTAATGATGATGATGTTGATATGGGTGAAGATCAAGCTACAGAGCCTGTGGATCTTGAAGAGGGTACTGAATTGGTTAATCTTGAAGAAGATGTTCATGATACTGCTACAAGTTCAAGACATATAGAGGTAGCAGTACAAACTGCTCAAGATAAGGGTAAAGGTATTTTGATTGAAGATGAGCCACAACCAAAGAAAGTAAAGCCTAGAACACATGTTCAAATGGATTTGGATGCTGAGTTAGCAAGAAAAATGCATGAAGATGAAGTTGCAAGTTTCATGAAGACTCAGAGATTGGAGAAGGAAAGAATTGCTTATGATGCTATTATTGCTCAACAATCACATGAAGAGCAGATACAACATTTGATTGATACTGATCCAAGTGTGAAGGAAAAGGCTATAGAACTGATTGCAGATGAAAGTCTAAGTGTTGAAGAAAGATCAGCTCTACTTGCAGATTTTATTAACTCAAGGAGTGATGAAGGAGCTTTGTATGAGATGATGCAGAATATTAGAAAGAATCAAATTCAGAAGAGAAAAAGAAAACCAACAAAGGCACAGATCATAAGTGGAATGAAAATGTATCTTAGGAATCAAGCTGGTTGGAAGGCAGCTCAATTGAAGGGTAAATCACATGAAGAAATTGAATATTTATACTACTATGCATACAGAAGAGCTCAAATAAAGTTTCCTATGGACACAGAGAAAAGATCTTCAAAGAGACTTAAGACTGCTGAGAAAGAACAACCTGAGAAAGTGGAAGCACAAGCAGAAAGAACTGAATTATCACAAGAGCGGATGAGTAATATGCTAGTTACTGTGCCAGAAATTCTACATGTTGATCCACTTCAAGCTAGACATCCAATAGTGGAATGGGATATTTACAAAGACAAATTTGGAAAAGCTTGGAAGGTTACTAGAGTTGGTGGAGAGTCAGCTGTGTACTAGAATTTTGAAAATTTGCTAAGAGCTTGTGATAGAGAAGATCTGGATACTTTGTGGAGATTAGTTCAAGAGAAGCTCAAAACAAAGAAGAGGACTGATGTGAAAGAACAAGAACTTTAGGTGGAGTTCAAGAGGTTATATGAACCAGATCCCACAGATGTTTATTGGAACTTTCCTTGTTATGATCTATCAACTTCATGGGAGTTCTATGGTTCTTGTAATGTTCATCATCTGTCAACACAAAGTGGAGTGGATATCTTTATGTTAGCTGAATTGGAATATCCATTAAGTGCAGATGTACTTGCAGTGATGATTTCTTCAAAGCTCAGATGTGAAGAAAATACTGAAGTAATTCAAAATCTACTTCAGAGAATCTATGATCAGTTTGAAAGAAAAAGACACAAGCAAGAGACACAAGTTCTGAGGAAGACTAGAAGATGAAGTGTTTGGAAGAATCCCCCCATCATCTACAAAGTTGGAGTTTAATTAAGAAACTTAGTGATTTGCAGAGAAATCATAAGTTTAGAGGAGGATTGTTGGGAATTAAACCAACAGTTAGTACTGCCAGGTATAAAGTTACAACTGCTGAAGATTACACTAGCAGTACTAACTGAGTTAGTACTGCTAGTACAGAAGGTTTGTACTGCTTATGTGATGAAGACAGAGACTGAAGATAAATATAGAATAGATTTGATGTATATCTTCTAGTTATAGATTGATACGAATATTGTAGTTTACTTGTACAGGACTCCTTGTGCTATAAAAGGAGATCCTAGGTTAGGTTTTAGATATATCATTCATATATCGTCTTGTTAAGGATTCAAGGTTTTGTAACCCTAGTGATAGGCTAAAGATCACTCGTATTATTATCAATAATATTGAATCTTTTGGTGTTAATCATTGTCTTCATTGTTCATACACATACATTACTGTTCCATCACTCAAACAAATATTCTTCTAAGTGTAATCAAGTAGATCCCGCATACTTGGTTATATTAACTCATAGTATCATATACACGTTAACAGGAATAACATCCTAAGTGTATTACAATCCTATCAGTTCTTACTACAAAAAGATTCATCAAGTGCTTTAAGAGAAGTAATGATAGTATTAAACCTAGCAAATGCACTATCAATGGTCTCATCTTCAGGGATAACAAATTGTTCATATTGTTGAACAAGAAGATCAATTTTGTTATCCTTGACTTGTGAGTTTCCTTGATGAGTGATAATTAAAGATTGCCAAATTTCTTTTACGGTCTTACACATAAAGACTCTTTCATATTCTTTTCTAGGTAAAGCATTGTAAAGCATCATTTTAGCCTCATTATTTTTGGCAATCAACTTCTTTTGCTCATCACTATGATGAGCAAGTGAAGTATCCTCATCCCGACCACTTGATATATCTTTTATTATAGCTTTATGATCACCTTCTATAATAATATACCATAGATCTATGTCTTTTGATTTCACATAAGTTTCAAAGCGGTTTTTCCAATATATAAAACCATTTGCTTCAAATAGTTGGTGGTCTTTGCATAGATTTCCCTTCTTTGAAGTTTTCAAAATCCATGGATCGTTTCAAGTTTTAAAATACAATATATTTTAAAAGTCTTGAGTAACGTAGCTCAGATACCAATTGTGGAAAACTAGAAGGGGGGTTGAATAGTTTTACCGTTTTAAAATTCTTTTGCTTTGAATACTTAACGTGATTTCAACTAATGCAAATAATAAACAATATATAACATGCAAGTAAAGAAAGAAACAATCAAACCACAACACGGTTGTTTATAGTGGTTCGCTCTACAAGGACTCTCTTCCTTGCCCTACTCTACTCCTCGAGCCTCTAACTCGAGAGTTTTTCTTCACTAAGAAACAAGTTCCCTTCTCGGCGGAGAAAACCTTTACAAACATCGCTTACACTTTTTCCGGTACAAAGCTAAATACCGAGTTCTTTTACAAGGGCACAACCACTCCCGATACTCTATGTATTTTGAGGACTAAAATACTAACCGATCACTACAGAGGTATATGATTGTTTGGTACAAACAATGATGTGTGAAAAACAACAAATTCACACAGTAACTAATCTAACAAGTCTTGCAACGCTTTGTTGAAGCTTGTGATGATTTGATCCTCTTGCTACAAAGAAAGATCACTAAAGATGAAATATGAAATATGAATGTGTTAGAAATGAATGAAAGAATGTACGATATTGTTTATGCTTATGAGTGATGAGAAAACATGAATGTGTGGCTTGCTATTTATAGGCCAACTGCCTTAGCAAGCCACGGATGGGGCGGATCCAAAAACAGGGATCCGTCCGTGTTGTTGTTTGGTTCCGTGGGAACCTGACAGCAAATCTCCAAAAATCTTTACTAGTGACCATATATGTAGCATGTAGATGATGTTATCAGTTTACGAAAAGCTTGTGACTATATATGTCAAAGACTTAACTATATTTATGCTTTGCTAAAAATAAAGTTTATAATTGTCATTAACAAAATATAGCAAAGATCGTAAAATATAAATAACGTTTTTTAGACGATATTTGTATTAACAGTTTTGTTGTTTGGTTTCCCGTGTTGAACGGTAAGGACCCAATGAGATTGATATAGATCAAGAAGCTCGGGTAATACTTTGATGACATCAAATAAGTACATTTTATTGGCATCATTTATCCTATGTTATTCACTTGTTTTATGTTATTTTATATGAGAATCGATACTTAATCGCTTGCTTTGATCCGCCCCGAACCAACACTTATAATTAAACAAATGCAGACTCGGAACTGGATGCTCGTGTGTAGTGTGAACCAGGCAAGTGATCACCTGGGTCGTTTCCCAACGAGGTGTGAATGGAAAACTGTGCAAAGCTAGGATTAAAGTGATTGATGATTCAGATATTTTTGGATATGATTTAACAAGATAAAATCTATTAAATAGAAGCTATCACTATTTTTCTATATCGTTTAATCTAAATTACACTAAAAACGCGAGTCGGGAACTAATTAAAATGCGAATAATACTGAGATATATGTAAAATTAACCCTACAAGTGTTCTAATAAAAGAGTTTTGGGATTCTAAGCTAAAATATGTGAAAGATAATTAAAAACGATTAAAAATGTAAGAAAAACGGTTATCTAAAACTTACGTATACAAAAACTATAAAGAAAACTGAAAACGAGCGTTATTAATAAAAATAACGTACGTGCGCGAGTTAAAACGTAAAATTTGTGAAATATAAACACTATGGGTACAATTATAATTTTTACATGTTCTATATGATAAAAGAAAATTTTAGAAAAAAGAATTATAATTTTTTGACTTTTATATATTTTTTTTTTATGATTTAATTACTATTTTAAAAACAAAAATACGAAATAAATACTAAAACTAATCAAAAAAATCTGAAATTTTTATCTAAAATACTTTATGATATAACAAAGCTAAGAAAAATATAGTGGTGGGTGCAGCTTATACGAATAAGCTACAATAAGCTAAATAAGTTCGGATAGCTTATTAGACAAAAACGGGTTAAATATAAATGGAATGCAAGCTATGACAGAACTGGTGCTCCAGAGCTAGTGGGAAGGGGGTGTTGTGTTGGGCGCATGCTATCCTATCCGAGAGGTCTTGAGTTCGAATCCCACACCCCACTTTTTGCGTTTTTATTTTTTTTTTTCGATTTTCCTTTTACAAAACAACTTTTCAACTAATTATAAACAACTTTAATAAAGACATTATTTTTATTTTAAGCTAGATATGATGATTCAAAAAGCCTATTTACCACAGTAGGCTTTTAAAGCTTTTAAGAAAGAAAAAAAACTAAGATTTTCAAATAAGCTATTAACTTTAAAATAAGCTATAAGTTAAAAGTAAAAGGTAAAATGGACTTTGATATGGTAAATGAACTTATAGAAACTAGAAAAGCTCTAGGCTTAAGAGCTTAAAAGCTCTAACGAGCTTAAAGCTTTTATGTTTTGCTGGTATGGTGCGCTGCACTATGCAAAATGGCCAACTTCGAGGGCCTCTTTCGAGGTCAAAGAGAGGTCTAAAATTCGAACTAAAAATATCCTAAGTAGACTAGCTGGTGGGGTTTAGTTTGCAAAAGAAATCAGCTTGTTAGAGCTTGTGAGGTGCGAATTAAAATTACTCAAACTTTCCAAAAAATCACAAAGTGACTGCTATATGCAGTTAATTGAACTGTTGGTGCTATTTTTGTGTTGTAAACCAAATGAAACCAAATGAAACTTTGCAAACACACTAAGTACACTATATTGAGCTCAAAGGAACCAAGTTTGAGTGCCAAATAAGCTTATAGCAGCTTATGGCTTATTTGAGCAGTTAAGAAACTGAAATTCCCACAAATGGTACAAAACTATGAAATCTAATTAAATTGCTTGAAATAACTTACAAACAGCTTATTATGGCTTATTTTTGCTAGACCAAAGTTGGAAAAGTAACACATGCACAGTAACACATTAGTTTGACCTGTTGACCAGGCTGAACCAAACACTCCTTAAGGAGTTGACTGTTGTGAGTTTTGAACTGAGATGATCAAATTAAGCTAGGAACTTGAACACTTGTTGATTAATAACTAAGTTTGATGATTTTTAACAGCTTTTAAACTAGTTTTAAGCAACTTAAATAATTAAATGAAAAATTAAGCTAAAATGAGATTATGAGCTTACAATCGAATTGCATGTAACACAAGGGAACCAAGGACCAAGAACAACTTATAGGCTTCCCATGAAGCCACTAAACCATTTCTTTCCAGAATTTCAGCTTGTTACCCCAGAGTAGCTTATCATGAGCTTGTTTGACCTTTATTGACTTTTCTTCAAACTTGAAATACAGATGAACTAGTAACTATATAAGCTTACAACAGGCTATGGCAAGCTTGTATAAGCTTATAGCAAAGGTGTGAGGGCTTATGAGAGATTATGATTGGAGTATGAACTTAATTCGTTTAACAGAAATACTTGAAATTGAGAACAACCAAATTTTAGAACACAAATGCTTGAAATAAGATTACTTGAACTGATTTTAACATTAATTAACACTGAAAACTTGAAATTACATTAACTTGAGTACTGATTAAGAAATACGATTACATCTAAAAATTCTACACTACGAAGGTCTAAAAACAATGACAACCTATCTCTTCTGTCTTCTTTTCTTCATATAGATGACCTTTAGGGTTTAGTGGGCCCCACTGATGCAATCCCACTTGTAATTTGAACCATAGGATGAGCTAGCTTTGATCTTGGCCGTCGGATGCTATTGGCGGGAAAACCAATTTAACAGCTGTGGTTGCTTGTGAGAGTTTTTGGCTAATTAATGGTGCTTGACTTGTTGTAGAGGTGGAGGGGAGAAGGTGGGATAGTTGGTGGTGAGGTGGGATTGTCAGGGTAAAACCATGGGTAGGATTGGTGGTTTTGGCGGTTTAATGAAGAAGAAGAGACGGGTCAAACTTTGTTTGACCCTGGATATTTAGCAAAGGGTGTGTGGGCTTTTGGTGTTGGGCCAGGGAAAAGGATTTGGGTTGGGTTTATTGCTGGGTTTATAAATGGTTGGGTTTATTTTATGGGTTAAGTAAATTACATAGGGTCCGGTTGGTTTAGCTTTAGCACAAGGACCAATTATGTAATATGCTGAAATTAGAGGGACTGAACCTGTAAATATCACAATGTTATCACAAGGACCATTAGTGTCAAGTGTCAATAGTATAAGGACCACAAAAGATTATTTTTCATTTTATAACATCCGGGGACCTATTTTGACAACTTTTGAAACTTCGGGGACTAAAACTGCCAATTATGCAAACTTAGCTCGTTTTTGACTGTTTTTAATCATTTTGCACTTGTAACACATAAAAACACATTTTGATGATATTTATAACATTTATTGGCTATTTGTGTGTTTTTGGACGTTTATGTGGGTTTAACAGTATAAAATATATGTGTAATTAGACACATATCAAATCCTCCACACTAAACTATTGCTAGTCCCTAGCAATATTTTATGAAGATTTAATGGATTTGAAAGACTCTTTACCAAAAGCCATTACTTCTGGAGTAGCCAATTGTTTCAGTTCAAGTAAGAACCTTGGTACAATGATAACCAAATGATTTTGAGCAAATCATCAGCTGTTTAACGGTTATTTGTCTTTACCAGAAGCCGTTTGCTCCCTGGACTAGCCAATCTTAGATTTTATAATTTAGTTAATAATTTCAGCTTTTGGTGATAGGGGCTGATTACCAATCATGGATTTTTCATGCCTTACACAAGCCATAACTTGCTGGACTAGCCAACTCTTATTATGAATATGATATGGTGAGTCGAATACCATCAATTTTGGCCCCAAAATTGTAAGCCAACTTCAAAGATTTGATTAAATACTTTTGGCAATGAGCCGGTTTTTGCCTCTGGATTAGCCAATCCTTATGTGGGTTAGACATGGCGGACTGATAACCATTTATTGAGTTCTAAGTAAGAAAAAAATTTTAAAATTTTGGCTAAAATGGGGGTACTAGATGGTACATTTGATCAAATTCGCGAGAATTCCCCCCCACACTTAGAACTGAATATTGCCCTCAATATTCAAAGAACCGGCTGTTAAACCAACACTTAGAACGTGAAAGGGAAATATTAATAGCCTTTTATTTTATTTTTATTTAATTTGCATTTAAGCCGTTAAGGCATGCAAATTCCTCTCTCTTTTTTTTTTTTTTTTTTTTTTTTTTTTTTTTTTTTTTTTTACTTTTTTTTTTGCTGTACATATTTACAACATGTGGGGCATCTCCCCCACACTTAGGTGAAACATGGGTGAAAACCCATATATTTGCTACTGTTTTTATTAACCGAGTCGCTAGCTTGACTCGACCCCGAATTCATTTGTTCTTGGGGAAGCATGTGGAACAAAAAATCTCCATCGGACTTTCGTTCAAGATGTTTGGATAAACACTGAAGTACTTGAAAGTTCCACTCCGATGAGATATACACAGATCCGGCTCATAAATGATAAATGAAAATGCCGGGGTCAAAAACTTTGTCCTCACTCCCGAATGAGTGAAGAACAGGAGAAGTCACCGTGTAGGTGAAGAAAAGAAAGAAAGTCATGATAAAAATCATGACTAACTCATCATCATCAGAAGGAGAATTCATGCTTTCAGTATCATGAATCTCATCATTTAAGCTCAGATGATCAAGACATATTCTGGGTGGGAGGGATGGGATTTTGATAACAATCAAATTCTCAGTGTTGAGAACATCTCCCTCCGGAATACAGAGATTTTCATTGTCAAGATCAAAGTAAAAGTTATCATACTCCGGCGGAGATATGATATGAGTGAGTTCTTCAGAGAACTCCTTGAAGGTAAATGAATCATATTCGGATTTGATGTGAGTGAGTTCATCGGCGAACTCCTCAAATGTAAATGATTCATAATCGGGGAGAGAATTATGAGAATGAGAAGTGGTATTACCACTAATTTTCTCTCCCATCTGATCAAAACAGAAGGCTTCCATTTCCGGAATAGAATTATCGGAAAATATGTCACTATCCTTTATGGGGATAGGAGATGAAATGGTTTTTTCTTTGAAAGCCTCGATTTTAGAAACGAGAAGACTGACATTCAATAATGTTGCTCGAAGAGCTTCATCTTTGATTTCAGTGTCAAGTGCTTCATCATTCTCTTCTTCTAAGCTGACTGGCTCAGAAGGAAATTCCTCCATATAAATAATGTCTCCACATGATAAAGTATCATCATTAGTGGAATCGGAGAACATCTCAATATGATCTTTTGAAAAATCAAAAGGAGGAGGGATATCACACAAATGCTCGAGAATTCCCTGTGACTCTCTTGGGATTGGGACAAGGTTCTTGACACTAGACTTTATGAATACGTCTGATTCCTTTGCAGGAATTGTGTCAAGACGCTCATCCCCCATACTTAGAGAGTGAGTGTGAACCTCGGGTGTGATAACAGCAGACTCAGGGAGTTGATAAACGGTATCATTTAAAGGAATAACACCCTCCTCTTCGTCTTCTTCATCCTCATCATCATCATCATCGAGCATGCACGCCTGTTTAAACAAGAAACGATTGTGTGCTGCTCGATCTTCGGCTAGAAGTTCTGCACAAGATTTCTCATGAAGATCTTCATGGGGAAGTTCTTTAATTGAATCCTTAATTTTTTTGAGTAAATTAAGAATTTCAAGAGTGTCTTGAGAAAGTTCTTGTGATGATGGCTGAGGTGGTGGTTGAATTGTTTGATACTGTGGAGGTTGGTCTTGATCGTAACTGTTACACGGACCATGCTCATTGACAAGCGGGGTTCTCGTTTGACAATCGGATTTATAATGCGGACCTCCACAGTATTCACAACAGTAAAACTGTTGTGGTGGTGGATAATATGGAGATGTGTCAAATCCGGATGATGTCTGATTGTTATAAGGGTTCTGCTCATAGACAAGCATATCTCCCGTTCGACAATCATATTCCGGATGAGGACAATCTCCACAAAATTCACAAGAAAAGTTTGGTGTATTTTGATACGAAGCATCATTGAGATTTGGATAATATGATTCATGCTCGTATGAATGTGATGGGTAGTTGGAAAAATTTGAAGAGTCGTTGAATGAGTTCGGATTAGGATCATAAGAAAATGAATTCCTCGAACCACAAAACAAACAACTTCCGTTTCGAATATCATTACCACATTGTTCACATGTACACCAACGACATGGTAAACCAAAAAGCGGCTCACCACAACCAACACAAGGAATAAAATCCGGAGGTGGGACAAGTGGTGTGCTCTGAGAGCTAGGAATTTCCACCACTTCCGTTATGGTCTCTGGTTTTTGTTTTTGATAAACGTGAAGATTAGGCAAGTCGTTCTTTTCAGTCACTGATCTAAGCTCTGTACGTTTGCTTGACAAACTTTTAACCGTAAATCGTGAAAGAGTAGGATCGATTCTTGACGGTTTAGGAGTAATTGTGAGCTTAGATTTTTGGATAACCGTAGGTTGGACGTATTTAGCACTTTCATTGTCAGAGGAAAGTACCTGGTCCTTTGTCACCTCGGTTTCTCGTTCCATTTCCCTCATCGGAGAGGGAATAGGAATCAATGGATCATCATGATCAACACGAATTTTTGAAATCTTGGACAAGGCTTGAAGTTTTTCAAGCGCGAATAAGAATTCGGGGTTGATAGATGCCATAAGAATATAGAAGAAGTTAGAATCAAATGGATAGAAGGTGAAGGGATAAAGAATCAAAAAGGGTAAGAGGGAAAATGTGAATATTTTTGGGTTTTTGGTTTTTCAAAATTATTTTATTTTATTTTTATTTTTTTTTTTTTTTTTCAACAAGATCAAAGCACAACACAAGGAACTTAAACCTTAAATCAACCAGCGTACGGTAGCTCTCTAACTGAAAAACGCACAGGGTGGCGGAGAAGCAAAGGTGGGCAATTAATGCTCCTTAAAAACCCGCTTCTTTCAGTCCGACAATTTAATGTCAGACTATCCTAGAACCTCCGTAGAGTTTGTTTATCAATCAAAGGTGAGCCGAATTCGCAAGCGACACAAAGGCAAGTTTTAAATCTTTGGTTTGGGAACTTATTATGGTCGTACTCCCAGTTAGGTAGTACTCAGTCTTGATTTTCGTTGGTAATTTTTTATTGTTGTTTATTATTAAAGAGAACGAAAAATGTTTTTGGGTTTTTAATTTTTATATGATAATATATAATAATAATATATATAGAAAAGAAAAGAAAAATATTTTTGTATTTTATATTGTTTATGAAAGATAGGAACTTCAGAAAGAAGGATCTCGAATCACTAATCGCTAAAATTCTTCACAATAGTCGCAGCACACCTCCCCGGCAGCGGCGCCAAAATTTGATCCGCCCCGAACCAACACTTATAATTAAACAAATGCAGACTCGGAACTGGATGCTCGTGTGTAGTGTGAACCAGGCAAGTGATCACCTGGGTCGTTTCCCAACGAGGTGTGAATGGAAAACTGTGCAAAGCTAGGATTAAAGTGATTGATGATTCAGATATTTTTGGATATGATTTAACAAGATAAAATCTATTAAATAGAAGCTATCACTATTTTTCTATATCGTTTAATCTAAATTACACTAAAAACGCGAGTCGGGAACTAATTAAAATGCGAATAATACTGAGATATATGTAAAATTAACCCTACAAGTGTTCTAATAAAAGAGTTTTGGGATTCTAAGCTAAAATATGTGAAAGATAATTAAAAACGATTAAAAATGTAAGAAAAACGGTTATCTAAAACTTACGTATACAAAAACTATAAAGAAAACTGAAAACGAGCGTTATTAATAAAAATAACGTACGTGCGCGAGTTAAAACGTAAAATTTGTGAAATATAAACACTATGGGTACAATTATAATTTTTACATGTTCTATATGATAAAAGAAAATTTTAGAAAAAAGAATTATAATTTTTTGACTTTTATATATTTTTTTTTTATGATTTAATTACTATTTTAAAAACAAAAATACGAAATAAATACTAAAACTAATCAAAAAAATCTGAAATTTTTATCTAAAATACTTTATGATATAACAAAGCTAAGAAAAATATAGTGGTGGGTGCAGCTTATACGAATAAGCTACAATAAGCTAAATAAGTTCGGATAGCTTATTAGACAAAAACGGGTTAAATATAAATGGAATGCAAGCTATGACAGAACTGGTGCTCCAGAGCTAGTGGGAAGGGGGTGTTGTGTTGGGCGCATGCTATCCTATCCGAGAGGTCTTGAGTTCGAATCCCACACCCCACTTTTTGCGTTTTTATTTTTTTTTTCGATTTTCCTTTTACAAAACAACTTTTCAACTAATTATAAACAACTTTAATAAAGACATTATTTTTATTTTAAGCTAGATATGATGATTCAAAAAGCCTATTTACCACAGTAGGCTTTTAAAGCTTTTAAGAAAGAAAAAAAACTAAGATTTTCAAATAAGCTATTAACTTTAAAATAAGCTATAAGTTAAAAGTAAAAGGTAAAATGGACTTTGATATGGTAAATGAACTTATAGAAACTAGAAAAGCTCTAGGCTTAAGAGCTTAAAAGCTCTAACGAGCTTAAAGCTTTTATGTTTTGCTGGTATGGTGCGCTGCACTATGCAAAATGGCCAACTTCGAGGGCCTCTTTCGAGGTCAAAGAGAGGTCTAAAATTCGAACTAAAAATATCCTAAGTAGACTAGCTGGTGGGGTTTAGTTTGCAAAAGAAATCAGCTTGTTAGAGCTTGTGAGGTGCGAATTAAAATTACTCAAACTTTCCAAAAAATCACAAAGTGACTGCTATATGCAGTTAATTGAACTGTTGGTGCTATTTTTGTGTTGTAAACCAAATGAAACCAAATGAAACTTTGCAAACACACTAAGTACACTATATTGAGCTCAAAGGAACCAAGTTTGAGTGCCAAATAAGCTTATAGCAGCTTATGGCTTATTTGAGCAGTTAAGAAACTGAAATTCCCACAAATGGTACAAAACTATGAAATCTAATTAAATTGCTTGAAATAACTTACAAACAGCTTATTATGGCTTATTTTTGCTAGACCAAAGTTGGAAAAGTAACACATGCACAGTAACACATTAGTTTGACCTGTTGACCAGGCTGAACCAAACACTCCTTAAGGAGTTGACTGTTGTGAGTTTTGAACTGAGATGATCAAATTAAGCTAGGAACTTGAACACTTGTTGATTAATAACTAAGTTTGATGATTTTTAACAGCTTTTAAACTAGTTTTAAGCAACTTAAATAATTAAATGAAAAATTAAGCTAAAATGAGATTATGAGCTTACAATCGAATTGCATGTAACACAAGGGAACCAAGGACCAAGAACAACTTATAGGCTTCCCATGAAGCCACTAAACCATTTCTTTCCAGAATTTCAGCTTGTTACCCCAGAGTAGCTTATCATGAGCTTGTTTGACCTTTATTGACTTTTCTTCAAACTTGAAATACAGATGAACTAGTAACTATATAAGCTTACAACAGGCTATGGCAAGCTTGTATAAGCTTATAGCAAAGGTGTGAGGGCTTATGAGAGATTATGATTGGAGTATGAACTTAATTCGTTTAACAGAAATACTTGAAATTGAGAACAACCAAATTTTAGAACACAAATGCTTGAAATAAGATTACTTGAACTGATTTTAACATTAATTAACACTGAAAACTTGAAATTACATTAACTTGAGTACTGATTAAGAAATACGATTACATCTAAAAATTCTACACTACGAAGGTCTAAAAACAATGACAACCTATCTCTTCTGTCTTCTTTTCTTCATATAGATGACCTTTAGGGTTTAGTGGGCCCCACTGATGCAATCCCACTTGTAATTTGAACCATAGGATGAGCTAGCTTTGATCTTGGCCGTCGGATGCTATTGGCGGGAAAACCAATTTAACAGCTGTGGTTGCTTGTGAGAGTTTTTGGCTAATTAATGGTGCTTGACTTGTTGTAGAGGTGGAGGGGAGAAGGTGGGATAGTTGGTGGTGAGGTGGGATTGTCAGGGTAAAACCATGGGTAGGATTGGTGGTTTTGGCGGTTTAATGAAGAAGAAGAGACGGGTCAAACTTTGTTTGACCCTGGATATTTAGCAAAGGGTGTGTGGGCTTTTGGTGTTGGGCCAGGGAAAAGGATTTGGGTTGGGTTTATTGCTGGGTTTATAAATGGTTGGGTTTATTTTATGGGTTAAGTAAATTACATAGGGTCCGGTTGGTTTAGCTTTAGCACAAGGACCAATTATGTAATATGCTGAAATTAGAGGGACTGAACCTGTAAATATCACAATGTTATCACAAGGACCATTAGTGTCAAGTGTCAATAGTATAAGGACCACAAAAGATTATTTTTCATTTTATAACATCCGGGGACCTATTTTGACAACTTTTGAAACTTCGGGGACTAAAACTGCCAATTATGTAAACTTAGCTCGTTTTTGACTGTTTTTAATCATTTTGCACTTGTAACACATAAAAACACATTTTGATGATATTTATAACATTTATTGGCTATTTGTGTGTTTTTGGACGTTTATGTGGGTTTAACAGTATAAAATATATGTGTAATTAGACACATATCAGAATGGATACTTAATCGCTTGCTTTTGTAATTCTCAGTTATAAACAAGCATTTGGTGAAAGTTAGCTATTTTGACGTAAATTGGAGCAAAATGGATCAAGTTAGAAAAGTCTACTAAATTAAAGGAAGATACGCCGTATTATTCTAGACAGATATGCCGTACATCAAGACTTAGACGAATATGAAGACCATTGCCTGACTTTGAAGCATGCGCCGTATGGAATATATCTCATACGCCGTATATGAAACCTTGGTCAATGAGAAGATCTAACTTATTTTACTCCAGATACGCCGCATGACATTCTAGATATGTGGTGTATTAATCTCAAGACTTCACCAAGATAATCCAAGATACTGAAGAACATGCGCCGCATGAAGACTGAAGGTACGCCGTATCTTATGGCGGTGTACGAATATTCCTGAATATTATAATCTTGGACCCCACGCGAAGTTACCTAGATACGCCGTATCAACTTAGTTGATACGCTGTTTCAACCCTGCTAACAGAAAGTATAAATACCCCATTCGACAGCCACATTCGGGAGACACAAACAAAAACCCTAAGGAGCAGAATACAGACGAATTGGCAACACAAGACACAGCCTAAAGAAAGAAATCAGAGCAGTAAGAAGGTCCTGCTAGTACTTTAATTCATAGGAAAACTCATTTACTTGCATTAGCAATCTGTTAATGTTTGAGTTAGTGTCTTTTTCACTATTTGATCGGACTTAATAGTTTCCAGCTGTTATAAAGAGTATTTGATGTTTATTTGGTTTCTTTATGCATGTGCTTTGATTACATATGAGGATTTATCGCGCCTTGTCAACGTAGGCTCGCGCAATTACTTCATTAACATCGTTTGCATAGTTAATGTAAGCCTGTAAAAGGGATAAATAATACATAAACCTAGTAATCATTAAGTGTTTACACGCCTGTAACTAAGACTCCACTAAGAGAGAATAGATTTTAGTACTCATCTTATACAGCTAAGCAATTAAACGTGTGACAAGTTTTCGTACTATCAGCTTGACCTCTTATCTGTGACTGTTTTCTATCTGTGTATGTGTTGGCCATTCGCTTATTCGTTCTTTTGTTTTATTTACTGTTTATTTAATCTACACAATCGTGCCAGTCTCTCAGGTTGAAAAACCCCCTTGCGTTAGATTAGGGCATTAGAACTAACTTAGGATTAAAATACTGATAGATATCTAGGTGTTAACGTTCCACTCTTAGTGTTAGACACTCTACTTACCAACTAGCTACATTGATCGGGTACACTGCTCGTTAGTGTGTGTTATAGGATAAGTCGGCTAAATATAAATTTAAAACTTGATAATATAATCTATTCTACAACGATATACGCACGCATCAAGTTTTTGGCGCCGTTGCCGGGGAGTGAATTGTTTAATACTAAAATATCTATTAATATTTTAATTTAGAATTAACTTAATTTGTTTTTATAATTAGTTTTTAATTTGCTAACTTTGTTGTGTATTTGTATTATTTGCATTCACTGTATTTTTCTGCATATTTTCTGTTTTCTTGTTTGTTTTTTCTTTTTCCTTTTAATTTCTTGTTTTGCATTTACTTTGATCGTTTCACTCTTCTTTTGCACAAGTTAGTTTATGTTCAGAATAATGAACAAGTCAGATATTACTATAGAAGAATACATTCTGAATCTAACAAGAGAAGCTCGTTGGAACAATCAAATTTTCAATAACTGGAAACTGCTACGTATGGTAAGAAAAGGAGACAACTCAGTGAGGGTAACATTGAGTGTCTTCGATTATTTGAAATTAAATTTCCAGCTATAGTTTACGATGATGCACTAAGTTATAAGGAGGATTCCATACCAGACTCCTCCCCGATATTAGATAATATATGTGAATCATCTTCACTTCAAACTGAATGTTACATGGTCATGTCTGAAAAGAAAGCTTTTAAGGAAAGATTTACCAAAAAGGAAAAGTTTAACATATTAAATATCGATACAAACCTCTTTTCTTATGAAACTCCCATCTCCGAAAACTCAGAATTCAACTACATAAAATGTAATTCTGGTAAAAAAAATTTAGACCATGTTCCTTGTGATACATTACCTGTTAAAACAAATCATAATCTCAACCTTTGTGAGCCTAAAACGTTATCTATTTCAAATTTTGGAATATTTCATTATTTATATTGGATAAAAACTAGTAATGAGATTATGGTGTTATGGCACATTAAAATGGATATACCAGTTGATACTATTAAGAATTTATATATACCATATGGTATACCATTTGACCCCAAGTTGGTGTATAAGGAAAAATGGTGCAGATGCCAAGGTACATTTCCTATTTTTCTTTAATTTCAGTCCATCCTTATTAAAACTGTCACAATAATCTTGATACGGTGTATTTAATTAATTTGTTGCGCCGTATCTCAGCATAATTAACCCCTTTGACCGGTCAATCTTTATTTGTTTAATATGGCGCACATTAAGTTTCATGATACGGCGCATCGATTTTACCCTGTATATAAGACTGAGATGCGCCGAATTAGGTTTTACCACCCACTTTTACACACAGTTGAAACAAACACTAAATTTTTACTCGCTTCATAAATCATCAATCACTATCATACATCAATTTCCTTGATCAATCCATTGTTAATCTACAAAGGTAATAGCCCTAATTCTTAATTTTTATTTATATTTATTTTTGTAAAATTAGGGTTCGTACGATTCAATTGATTAAGGGACGAATTGATTTAGGGATTGTGCTTGGTTTAGGGCTTGATTGATTTCCCCTATTGTTAATTAGATTATGATTTGGTAATTACCCCTAATTTAGTTCGAACGAAATTAGGGTTTTTAATTCGGAATATTGGGGGAAAGCGGGAAGGTGATATACAAATTTTTTGTTTGGGGGGTAAACTTTTTGTTATGAAGCGTTTGAGATAATATGGGTTTTACTTTAGCTTATGGTTTGCACCACGTTTACGGATTCTTGGGATATGTGATAAACCTGTTCTTTTATATTTATGCAAAAATAGATACGGCGTATCCATTATTTGGGTGCGGCGTATTAATTACTTTTTGAAACTAATTTTATCACGCCCTTAATACAGCGTATCACCTTATTAGGTACGACGCATCTCTAATACGTCGTACTATCCTTTTTATATACGGCACATTGAACTTAAATTTTCATATGCTCCGTATCTGTTATAATCATACAGATACAGCGTATTAACCCTCCATACGCCGTATCATCCTCTTATACAGACAGTTTCACTAATTTTCAAAACTTATGCAGATGGAGATCCTGAATGTTGCAGCTAGACACCAGTGGCTCAGGTTTGAGTTGATGGGACTTACTCCCCAGACTGAGGTTGATTATCTTAGGAGAATCAGGGGCCTATACTATAGTGGATCCCCATACGCCGTAGCATATTTTTAGGGTCCCTGTTTTGGATTTTGATAGTTTAGAGGAGATCGATGGAGGTGGTGTTGTGACGAGTATGAGGGACAGGTTAGAGATGATACATCAAGGGGATGATGGAGAGATTTTGTTTAGGTCTCATGTGTGGAGGAGCTTGTTCGGTATAGAGGAGTCGTTGATTAAGGAGTTGATGCTTGAGTTTTTTAGTACAGTTCATTATAGGGTGGCGGATACTGATATTGGGATCGCGGATACTTTGGTGTTTAGATTGGGAGGTGTTGCGCGTCCTATGTCCATGAGGGAATTTATTTTGGCTTTAGAGTTGCATATTGAGGAGGAGATTGATTCTGATGGGTTTGCGGCATACTAGGCAGCGGGTTTGAGAGAGGTTCCTGATAGGGTTGAGCTTGGTGAGTATTGGGAGAGGATTTCATCTGATGGGGATTCTACTACCTCATCCCCATCCTACACACTTATCAGAGAGCCGATGAGACGGCTATGTCACAGGCTCAAAGCCTTGACCATTGCTGGGAGGGGACAGTCACCTGAGAAGGTGACTAGTACCGACCTCTTTTTCTTGAGGAGTATGGATGAGGGGGCCGTGCTGAACGTCCCCCACTTTTTAGCCCAGTATCTACACAGGGTTGCTCCAGGTAGGCAGCCGAGGAGCATGATGACGGGTGGACACTTCGTTTCTAGGCTAGCATTTCATTTTGGGGTGATTACGGGTGTTATACCTGACCATTTTGACGTTGAGTTGGTGGAGCTGCCCGTTATTGATCCAGACTATCTTGATAGGAGATTAGGTATATATGAGAGGATCATGGGAGTGTACGGTTGGGTGGCTATGGGACCACCGAGAGCACCAGCTGGTGGTGCTGCAGAGGGGCAGGGGGCTGTTCAGGATACCCCGGTTGCTGCCCCAGCTACTCAGGAGGGTCCACAGGTACCACCACCGCCACCAGTTCCACGTACGGCAGCCCAGAAACTTGAGAGGGTTGAGGATGAGCTTCAACAGATGAGGGGAGTTGCTGAGGGTCAGAGGATTGAGCTTGCTGACATTAGGAGAGATGTTAGTTGGGTAGTTGGTAGTATTAGCCAGATTATGGAGCATCAGGGGATTAGCCACCATCGTCCTGATGGTGTTTATGTGAGAGGCATGACTACATACTCCCGGCTTCCACAGCGCAGAGTCCGTCAGAGGACAGATGGAGCCAGCACCTCGGGGACTCACTCTGATGATATGACAGACGACCAGCCTGCAACCTAGCTCTTTTTCTTTTGATTATTATGGACATGTTATTTGATATTTATATTCTTATGGATATGTACTAAACATAATTATTCTTTTGTTATGTATTTTATAATTTCAGTTCACGTTTTAAGATTGATGCTTTCTGGCATTTAGTTCGGCAAAAATTTAAAGGATATACATGTGATGAGCCGGGGGGGAATGACAGTCTTATGCACAGACTGGTTCAGTCAGTTTGGTAAATCGATACGGCATATCTAGTAAAAAAAAGATATGACGTATCTTATCTTTTTATTATTTTAATTCATACTTATTCCAGGCTCGATACGGCGTATCCCTTACCATGGATACGGCGTATCGACTGACCTGATGAAATTTCCAGATTTTTAATTTTTAGGTTTATTTTTGACTAACCATCGATTAACAAGATTTCCACTAGCTGTGATTTTCAAATTAACACGGGTTGTTTACGAAGAAGTGGTGGTATACATACGTTTAAATTTTGTGTGTCTTGAGCCATTCATGGAGGCTTGAATGCCATTTCCACACAGAAAATAAAAAGTCGCTCACAAACGCATAATGGAGGATCATATCGAGCAAATCTCAGGGGAGTTTTCCGTTCTAATTCTTTCTATTTCCTGTTTTTAATTTCAATTTTAAACAACGAGGATGTTGTTTATCTTATGTGGGGGGATGGAGAATTAGAACGACACTTGTCCTTATTTTTCAAATATTTGCTTAATATGTGCTTAATATGCTTGATTTTAAAATTTTTCTAGCATGTTTTTGTTAAATCTAAGTTGCATGACCGCACACATTACCCTTATTTCCAAATTGTGAGAATTTAGCATAATCCGTTTCCTAATATTTTACCCAAATTTCACAAAAATATGAGTGTGTCGATGACTTGTAGTAAACTTTAGAACTTGGCTTGTATACTATTCGAGACCACCATAATGAGTATTATTGATATAATTGGGGTGACTTGTCTAACTAGGTAAATTTCTAGGATTACACCCAAATAGCCTTTATATGTTATGCGTTATTAACTAACTACATTGCTTGGTTAACCCCATGTTAAACCCTTTGTTACTCTAATTTTTAGAGTAAGATACCCCTAGAAAAACCCTCAGAGCCATTCCTTTCGTTTCTTACACCAATTTAAAATGTTTCGTTACACCCTTATACCTTAGCCTACCCTATAGATTTAAGTCTGTGGTTAGTCGCTTTTGGTAAAGTGTGTATTCCCTGCGTTTCCTGTGTTCGTGTACGTAATTATTATCTTTGGTTAGGTTGGGAATTGCACAATGCAATGGAGTGAAAGTAGATATTGTATTTTTCATTTTCGTATGTTTACTACTTTCACTATTACCTTTATGTCTGAAGTTATGAAAAGTATGCAGATAAATTATCCAGATTTATTGTGATGGTGATGTGGTGAAATGTTACACCATTTAGTGTATTTGATGTTAAAAAAATAGAAAAGAAAAAGAAAGAAGAAGTTGGTAAGTTCTATAAACCAACAATGTAAAGTTATGTACTAGTAGAGATATCGCTACTGCTTTTTGTATTATATTTATGGATTGCCAGGGAGTTGGCCGTTATGGGAACGCCAACTAAGGTTTATTCTCTGAATGAGATATTATTGAATTTAATTCATGTCTACCTACTAAAGCGTGAGTTTCCGTGTTAAAGCGTGAGTTAGTCTATAATTTGTGTCTTATTCATGGGATGGTTTGGAAGTGATTAACCACACTTGTTAGGACTTAATCTATTTGTTTTGTTTATTTTATTTAACACCAATTTATGTATTTCCCAATGTTTAAATCCCTACCATTTACCAAGTTATTGTATTCGTTGTTAGCTTTCGAGCATCCGAATATGGTAATGGCTAAGTGAGAATGTCAAATGCATGAATAAGGTAGTGACCATCTGAGTTTTAGACTAATCGAATGACGTGCCAACGATCTAGAGTGTGTCTTGGCGACCATCCATTATGAAAATAATGCGCCAGCGAACCGGGATACACAATAGTGACCATCCGTTGGTTGAGAAATCGAGGACTGTTTAAACGAAGCTAGGTTTAACCCATAAGCCTTATCATAACCCAATTTACCGCTTTAGACTTGTCACTCCTTAGCTTTAGTGGTGGAGATGTGTATCCTTGCCAAGCTTATGATAGAATATTCGTCACCACCGAGCAATTGAGCGAATTACTTAACTGTTACCACATAGATTAGTTGAGTGATTTGAGTGATTTCATTTTCCTACTTCGTGAGGTGTTTGGTTGTGCAATTATGATTAAAACGAATGAGTGCTTAAAACTATACAAATAAATACAAAGCTGTATTTAGGATACATTTTTATAAGTTTAAATCTAAGGTTTACTTGAGGACAAGTAAAGTTCAAGTGGGGGGATATTTGATGACATCAAATAAGTACATTTTATTGGCATCATTTATCCTATGTTATTCACTTGTTTTATGTTATTTTATATGAGAATCGATACTTAATCGCTTGCTTTTGTAATTCTCAGTTATAAACAAGCAGTTGGTGAAAGTTAGCTATTTTGGACGTAAATTGGAGCAAAATGGATCAAGTTAGAAAATTCTACTAAACTGAAGGAAGATACGTCGTATTATTCTAGACAGATATGCCGTACATCAAGACTTAAACGAATATGTAGACCATTGCCTGACTTTGAAGCATGCGTCGTATGGAATTTATCTCATACGCCGTATATGAAACCTTGGTCAACAAGAAGATCTGACTTATTTTACTCCAGATACGCCGCATGACATTCTAGATATGCGGCGTATCAATCTCAAGACTTCACCAAGATAATCCAAGATACTGAAGAACATGCGCCGCATGAAGACTGAAGGTACGCCGTATCTTATGGCGGTGTACGAATATTCCTGAATATTATAATCTTGGACCCCACGCGAAGTTACCTAGATACGCCGTATCAACTTAGTTGATACGCCGTATCGACCCTGCTGACAGAAAGTATAAATACCCCATTCGACAGCCACATTCGGGAGACACAAACAAAAACCCTAAGGAGCAGAATACAGAAGAATTGGCAGCACAAGACACAACCTAAATGAAGAATTCAGAGCAGTAAGAAGGTCCTGCTAGTACTTTAATTCATAGGAAAACTTGTTTACTTGTATTAGCAATCTGTTAATGGTTGAGTTAGTGTCTTTTTCACTATTTGATTGGACTTAATAATTTCCAGCTGTTATAAAGAGTATTTGATGTTTATTTGGTTTCTTTATGCATGTGCTTTGATTACATATTAGGATTTATCTTGCCTTGTCAACGTATGTTCGCGCAATTATTTCATTAACATCATTTGCATAGTTAATGTAAGCCTGTAAAAGGGATAAATAATACATAAACCTAGTAATCATTAAGTGTTTACACGCCTGTAACTAAGACTCCACTGAGAGAGAATAGATTTTAGCATTCATCTTATACAGCTAAGCAATTAAACGTGTGACAAGTTTTCCTACTATCGGCTTGACCTATTATCTGTGACTGTTTTCTATCTGTATACGTGTTGGCCATTCGCTTATTCGTTCTTTTGTTATATTTACTTTTTATTTAATCTACACAATCATGCCAGTCTCTCAGGCTGAAAACCCCCTTGCATTAGATTAGGGCATTAGAACTAACTTAGGATTAAAATACTGATAGATATCTAGGTGTTAACATTCCACTCTTAGTGTTCGATACTCTACTTACCAACTAGCTACATTGATCGGGTACACTACTCGTTAGCGTGTGTTATAGGATAAGTCGGCTAAATATAAATTTAGAACTTGATAATATAATCTATTCTACAACGATATACGCACGCATCACACTTAAACAAGAACCATACTACACTGTTGTGAGGCAGTATTTCCCCAAGTGTGTGAAACTTGTGAAGTTGTGTGTGTTGCTCTCCTTGTATAGAGAGGCTTTTAGGGTTTAGAAACCCTTTGGGGATGATCAACGACTGCTAGAGAGCCAGGTGTTGATCATCCGAGAGCAAACAAGGAGGACATGTGTCATTCGTCCTTTAGCTCGTACATAGTGGTGCTTGTCGTGCGTCCCCACCTTGCAGTGTCAGATGGTACATCTTAACCACTAGTGACAGTTGGGGAGTAGTAGTACTGTTATACTCAGTCTGGTCTGAGAAGTTTTACCAGGCCCTACGTGGCCTAGGATTTAAATCGGGCTTCCATAAAGTGTTGACGGGCTTTGGTAATGGGCTTGATTTGAGCGTGTAATTAATGGGCTTGGGCCACTAATATTGATAGGCTATCAATACGCATGAAAAACGTGTCATTTACAAAATAAGGAGTTATACCAAACCATCCTTTCAAAACAAAAAACTAGCATACTTGTTTAAAATACATAGCTTGATACGTGAACTAACTTGACCTGATTCAACACTGATAATAAATATATTTGGGGAGTTTACAGGTTATACATCAAAGTGGTAGTAAGAGACACTCGTCACCTATAACCACGAGTGTGCCCGTTCCCTCAAAATCCACCTTGATCTACTTCTTTCAAGCCCCCACTTCCTTGCTTCACATACCTACATAAAATATGCTGAGAACGGTAAGTCCTTGCGACTTAGTGAGTAAATGAAACCATTCTAACATGATATAAGGCATGATCTAAGCATTAATATGGTACTAAACCACCAATTCTCTAAACAGGTCATAACTTGCTAATGTCACACTTCTACTCCCATAAGCTACTAATATCCTCATATCCAATTTCTAATTGAAATTCTACCATAAAGGTGATATCTAATCACCATTCTAAATCTATGTTACTACATTACAATATCTCATCACTTGCTACAAAAGGTACGAAATTTAGTCGTCATGATATTAATACGTGATATCTAATCACATTACTATTAATGGTAAGATGTCTAATCGTTGTGTTATCATGTTGTGATATCTAATCACATTTCTAGTAGCTAAATGATTTTTAATCGTCGTGATACATATAAGAAATTCCCTAGGCAACGAGTAGTCATATGCGGCCTCTTTACCCTCTTGCACGGATGCATTCCGAGTCATGGTATGTTTCATACGAGAGATTTCTAATCTATCTCGTATCATGAGTGCATAAAGCACTATATCCACGAAGGATCATGAGTGCTATTTAAGCACATATACTCCACTGGCACTTAGTAATTTTAGTTAGTCTCCCGTTGCATGTATTATCTGATGATACCATCTATTTAAGTGTTAAATTAATTTTTAAAATTATTGCTTGTTACACTATTTTCCATCAGTAGGTTGGGTATTCTTTCATACAATCAGTTTTGATTTCTGTTTTAGTAAACGACTCCCCGACTTCGGAATTTCATATGGAATGAGGACTTAGGCAATGTGACCCCCTTTCTCCTATTTTAGTCAACATTGTTTCAGAAGCACTTCAAGTCACTATCTTAAGGCTTATGATAAAGATATTTTCAAGGGGTGTCGCTAAATGGTGGTGAAACAAATATCTTTCTTCTTCAATATGCCGATGGTGAACTTTATTCGGTGAATGGTCTTTAAGTAACATAAAAAACTTGATTTGTATTCTAAAGTGCTTTCTTGATCTACCAGGGCTTGGTCCAAATCTTTCTAAGAGTTGTATTTATGGTGTGGGAGTTCATCTGAACGAAGTTAAGATGTTTGCTCGCATCACAAGTTGTAAGGCTAGGTCCCTCCCGTTTATTTATTTGGGTCTCCAGGTGGGTAAATCTATGAGTCGCTTTGATGTTTGGGACGAATTGATTAATAGAGTTAACTCTCGACTTTCTTCTTGGAAGTCTAGACTTTGATCAATAGGCGGCCGCCTAAGTCTTGCGAAGTCAGTTCTTGGGGCCCTTCCCCTTTATTATTTATCTTTATTTCAAGCTTTGATGAAAGTTATTGATGAGCTAGAAAAGATTCGTTGTAGATTTTTCTGGGTTTCAAGGAAAATAAAAAAGGTGTCGTCTGGATTAGTTGGAAAAACACAATCGCTAGTCGTGATATTGGTGGTCTCGATGTTGGTAGATTTCGGGCAAAAATTCTTGGTCTACTTGCAAAATGGCAATGGCGGGTTTTGAATGAAAAGTGTAGAAAACAAGAAGGGGGTTGAATAGTTTTTACCGATTTAAATTTAGTTTACACAAACTTTTATATTGATTGTATGTGAAACCTTTGGATGATAAAATATGGACAATGCAAGTAAGTAAGAAAAGAGATAAATACAACAAAGTAAAGAGAGAAAGAGATACAACCGTGACACAATGATTTATAGTGGTTCGGCTACAAGGACACCTTACTTGCCTTACTCAACTCCCCGAGTACCCAACTCGAGAGTTCTTAAGCACTATGTCAACAAGTTCCTTTAACCGACGAAGAAGCCTCACAACGTCGCTTATACTTTTTCCGGTACAAAGCTAGATACCGGGTTCTTTACAACGGAAGAACCAATCCAACACAACTATCACAAGTAACACAACAATTTAATGAGAACAATAGAGTGTATCAACAACAAGAAACAACTTAGTGGTCTTGAGGTGATGAAGAAGCGAGCAACTCTTCTCTTGAAGAATGGATGACTCGTATGCAAGAAACGTGATCTCGTCTTTTAAGAAGAACCTTGAGAAGCACAAGAAGTTAACTACAAGAATGATCCTTGGATCTGAGGTTAGAGAGATATACTAATGAGAGATGAAATATATAAGAATGGGTGAGAAACAAAGAAGAAATTGCTCACTATTTATAGAGAAAAAGTAATCTGATTAGCCGGTTCTGGCGAATCCCTTGAAAAAGGGATCCGGTCAGTGTAAACCAAGGGATCCGACAACTGGTTCAGTCCAGTCCAGATTTTGGGTTACAATTCTGGGTTTTGGGTTATGGGTCATGGTCTATGGGTCATGGGTACCCAACATGATGTCATGCATGATGCAAAATCATACTTTGGGCTATGGGTTATGGACTTTGGGTCATGGTCATGGGTCATAGACTTTACCCAACTTGATGTCATGCATGATGCAATGAAAATGGGCCATCGGTTTTGGGTCATGGTTCATGGGTTATGGGTCTAGAATAACCCAACACATTTTACTTACAATATATCATTACAAACAAATATATAACTAGCAAATGTACATAAGTAGTAAAAAATAAATGTAGTAACATGTAATCTTTAGATTTGTACTTGATACATTTTTATGGTTGTTATCGACAAAACTTAAAGAGATCGAGAAATATTAATAAACGCTTCTACGGTTTATTTGTATTAACAAAAAGGATGTTGTCCGGAACAAAGTCACTAGTAGTTTCTATAGGACTCGGGGCGGATTTAATTTCATCACTGGTTCACGGTTAAGTAAGGGTGTTTTGGAAAACATTTTAAACATTGGTGGAGTCGTTGATGCCTTAGGCATCTCATTCCGTCATTCTTTTAAGCATAAAGTTCGGTCAGGTTCCAAGATAAGATTATGGACAGAGAATTGGTTTGATGATGGTCCGTGTTTTAAGGAAAAATTTCCTCGATTATTTGCTTTAGAATCTAATAAGAATTGCTTTCTCCAAGATTGTTGGGTGTTTCTAAATGATGAGTGGCGGGCTAACTGGGAATGGCGAATCAAACCTAGGGGAAGAATGAATGGTGACATAATTAACATGGAGAATCTCTTTAATGGCCTTACTCTAGAGAAAAATGTTAGCGATGGATGAAGATGGTCTCTGGATAATAATAAAGGCTTATCGGTAAACCATCTCTCAAAGATGGTTGATTCTCGTATTCTTTCTCTCGGGTGTTTGGGTCGGGTCTTCAACTGGTATAATTGGTTTCGAGGAAAGTGAATATATTTAATTGGAGGGTGATGAATGACAAAAATTCACATCTTTCAAACCTTGATAAGCGGGGAATTGATGTCCATTCCCTTCTCTGTCTGCTTTGTGGTTTGTCTATCGAAAACTCTGGTCATATTCTTTTTAATTTTCAGAAGGCTAAATCGATTTAGCTTAGGTGTTTTGACTGGTGGAACTTCTCAGTTTCGGTCCATCCTCAATCTTTTATTTATTTGGTGGTGGCGTAATCGTATTGTTCATACGATTTCTGATTCAAGGAGGTTGTTATTGATGAGGATATATTTCCCGGATTCAAATCTTGTCGCTTTTATGGATCTCCAACCGATGTAAACGTCTTGGCTTCAATTGGTCCACTTGGGTTTTGCGTCACGGGAGGTTGTCGAAGGGTACCTCGTAACCGTTTGTTTATATTTGGTGTTGCTTTATCTTGTTATGGGGGGACAACTGGTTTATGTTGGTTCCCTATCTTAGGGATCTCTTCTTTGTACTTTGTCGTTGAAGTAATATAAATCTTATCTTTGTAAAACAAAAAAAAAAAAAAAAAAAAAAAAAAAAAAAAAAAAAGTTACACTAAGACGCAAGGACTCTTATGGCTGCTATGCCAAGAAGAACTTTCTTGTATGGAGCTGCAGGTGTTCGAGTGGGTGTGGAGCCGTTTGGGTAAACATGGTTGTGGATGCCTATATAATAGAGTAGTGGGTTAGATATCTGTTGGCGTATGTGTCCGGACGTCATGTGCCGGACCGAAGTGTGCCGAAAGACTTGAAGATATTATTTAAGAATTGCACTATCGGTCTTCAACCGATACTACAATACTGGGGGAGACATGTTGGTGTATGTGTCCGGACGTCATACTTCGTCCGGACCATACTCCGGTGTCCGGACGTCTCATCTCGTTCGGACTGTCTCACCTCCGGACATACCTGCTGAGCGGACCGCCGCCTTCTACAGTAAGCAGTCCCATTAACTACTGACATCCCAGATTTCCCGGGATCGTGTCTCCCACGTGGTCTGACACCTAGCACGTGGTCTGACACTACGCTTCCCAAGGTAGCACAGGTATCGAGGTATCTCTCTCTATATATACTACTACATTATCTCATATTACAATAACATATTCTCTCACATATTCTCTTTGATAAACACACACACAAAATATATACTGTACATACTAAATCCTCTATACCGAGGTACTGATTTGACCGTTGGAGGGTGGTCCCCGGGGCTTCGGCCTTGGGGACCCCTTCTAACGGTTCCTTTCTTGTTTTTTTGTAGTACGCTTCCAGCTCGGAGCAAGGACGAACGGAGCGCAGCAACCCTACGGACTCGCCTAGCGGAACTTTACTTCAACAAATTGGCGCCATCCGTGGGACCCGTTGTTCACTCTACCGAGTGTTAAGAATGATGGGTCGCATTTTTAGTCCGCTTATGGACGATTCGGTATAAAACGTCCGGTATCATCCCCTCTGTTCTTCATTTAATTAATCTCACCTTTCTCATTGCATCTCTTAGATCTGCTCTAATCCTCCCATTTTCTTCCGATTATTTGTATAAATGGGTAGATCGTTCTCCGATCTACAATCTGATCATGATTTTATCAATTTCCGTTAATATCGTCCCTGGTGACAATATGTTCAAAGTAAGCGGTTATTTGAAGCGGTTTAATAATTTAATGGTTGTGTTCACAATTTAATCGGATTATATGATGAGATGTGCGGCTAGTATATGAGGAGGATATGTTGCGTGAAGGGAGACTGTTCGAAGTGAATGGGTTGGAATATCATCATGTTTGGCCTACATAAGTCACCAAACATAAGGTGAACCTAGATTGGGTCCATTCGGTTGTAAACGATGTATCGCGAATGTTCAGTTGTGAACATTCGGTTTTAAGCATTCGATTGTGACCATTCGGTAGTGAACATTTAGTTGTGAATGTTCGGTTATGAGCATTCGTTCTTGGGCATTCGGTTGTGACCACTCGGTTGTGAACATTCAATTGTGCATGTTCGGTTGTGAACATTCTGTTACGAACATTCGGTTGTGAATATTCGGTTGTGAATGTTCGTTGAGCATTCGGTTGTGGTCACGATCAGTATGCCGGTTTCTTGACTTGACTGCTTGTACCTTTTTCTTTTTGTATTTTCTTCCATTTCTGCATCGGATTAAGTCAATGTCTCCGGCTCTCTTGCTCATAATACCTGGTCAAGAGAGATGAAAATCATAACTTATCAAGTTTGCCAGGTGCATAATCACTGTTAGATTCTTAAATAAATATAGTGAGACTGCTAGTGACACACAAGGCGGGTCATGTTAAAGAGCCATATGAAGTATTAGCGTAATTGGTAAATACTCCTTTTTATAACACCATTACTTCATGTGTAAGACTGGTTAATTATTCTTGTTAACTGACTTGAGCGGTGAAACTTACGTTCGGGAACAAGTCCCGTGGTAGTGCAAACGATAGTGATCTTTCAAATGATCCCTATGGAGAGACGGTAAGCATCTCTAGCACAGTTGCTAAAGTTTGATCAAATCTTCACATCAATTTACATTTTCTGCACACTGATCAGATAAGCAGTTTATAGGTCAAATTTATGAGCCTATTTGTGGTTGTTAGTGTCTAATCTTTATGACCTGAGCTCATTGCTTGCTGAAGTGTAATTCTTGACAGAGATCAATCTGTTTCTAGCTTATTCACAGCTTAAAAACAAGCTCAAAACTAGCCTGATAAGCCAATAGTGCACTGATCGCCCAGTGCACAATTGACTTAGGTGGACTAATTCTAAGCTTATTTATAAGCTTCAAATGAGCTTCAATAGGTTTTATATTTGCGTTTCCTGCGTATTAATATTTGTGTTTCACTCATTTCCTGTTCATGTGGTGTTTGCTTATACCCTTAGTGCTCAAAATTAAGCTAGAAGGTTGCCTCTTTGTCTTTATTCGACAAATGGTAAGATCTACTTATTATTCGTTGCTTATATCTGATGCCTTATGTTAGGTTTATTAATGGCTTCACTATTGAGAGATGAGTTTGTCTCTATATTTCTAAGTTTCTGCTGATTCACTTATCATTATGTGACATTTCCTATTCTTGGATCTTATATTAACTGCTTATGTGCTTATGGGCTTATGTGATGTTTATAAGCAGTTGTGATGTGCTGCCTATGTGATGTTTATAATCCATGGATTGTTATGGGCTGAAATTGTGAAATAACCCTATTGTTTGCTGTTACTGGTTTCTTGTTGCTACTATAATGATTATGCTGATGTGGTTAGTGACTTGTATGGTATTAGACGTTAGGGTGTGATAACCCTAGTATTTGTCTATGGTAGATTCTATTTTATTTGGGTTACAATCTGATTCTTTTGTTAGTGTTAATTGATTTTGCATAGAATCTTGCCATAGTGGTTATATGTTTGTTGGACACAGGATGGTGTTGGTACGCATAATGTTGGGTGATTTTAGATGACACACGATCTGTTCTTTTGTTACTCTTCTGTCGGTTTAAATCAGCTTTACGTGGCTGCGTTTGGTTATTTGTTTGGATGCAATGGTCGTATATTGGATGGTACAGGTACATGAAAGCACAAGTTGGTTGCGGATATTTGTTTTTTCTGCAATTCTGATAATGATGTGAACATATTGAGGCTTGGTGCTTTGTACTTGGGGCTAGTTGTTGGAGCATTTGGTAGGGTGATGGAATCTGGTCTTGTGACACATTTTCCTAGCCTACTCCTCTTGGATTTTTCTTGTACATGCTGGTTGAAAGAACAATGCTATTTGTTCTTGTGGATTATGTTCTGATTTGATTACCAGCTATATCTGATCGTTGTTGGTTATGGTGGTTAGGGTTTTCATTAACCCTATTCTTGGTGTTAGATTCGATCTTCTTTGCGTTACATGGCTGTTTGCTGCAACAGTTTTGTGTATTGTGGTGGTGGTTTTGAATCTGACTTTTTCTAAGTTTCATGGGTTTCTCTCGGATTGTTATGGAGACTAGTTCAAGGTCTGCTTGATTTATGTAAGTTAGGGTTTTTACACCCTATTTGGAGGTCATTACTTGTACGATCAGGTCTGGTGGTCGTTGATGTGTATGACCAGATGCTGTTGGTTCTCCATGTATTATCAGTCCTTGGTCGGGCTTATTGCTTCGACGTGTAGGATGTTTATCAGGTCCTCTCCTTGGAACTGCTCGTTTGGTATACATGGAAGTTCTAGTTATTGGAAGATTATTGCTTCGACGTGTTAGGGTGTTTCACCCTATTGTTCGTGAGCCTATTGGGATGTGGGTTTAGTATTTCTATGATCGTTCATTATTGGTCCTCAAGCTGCTGGAATTTAGGGTTCTTTATGACTCTACTGTTCGACTTGGTTGGTCGAGTTGCTTGCTGTTACTACTATGAATCGTACTATAGATGTAAGTGTGGCTTACATGGATCGTTTTAGGGTCTGGAAGAGCTGATTATGGCCATTGGTTATTGCCCTTCATGGTCTCGTGTAATCTTACGGCTGATATTCAGTTTTGTTATTGTTGGAGTTTTCAACCCGACTGTTTTATCATCGCCTTTCTATAGATACGCGGCTGGTGTTCTGTCTCGTTGGTTGTACTCGTTCCGCTGTGCTCAGTCTTAGTGGGGATATTAACCTCAGTATTCTCAGGTGGTGAACCAGCTGCTCTCTTTGTTACAAGCTGCTGCTGCTGCTCTCTTTATTACAAGCTGTTGCTACTGCTCTCTTTGTTACAAGCTGCTGCTGCTGATCTCTTTGTTACAAGCTGCTGCTGCTGCTTGGTCTTCTGTCTCCGCTGTAAGCGTTAGACTGGTCTTCTGATTGTTGTTCGTTCCAGCTGTTCTTGTTGTTATTGTTACTGCTCGTTCCAGCTGTACTCGTTGTTATAGTTACTGGTCAGTCCTTTGTTAAAGGTTCTCTATTTCTCTCAGCCGCTGGCTATATTAAAAGTCCTCTTCAGTGACTTCTAAAGAGGATCGTTTGGAAAGCTGTTGGGTTCTCTCTTGAAGAATCTGTTCTTGAATCTGTTACTGAATCTTTCTGGAGGTAAACCAGCTGTTCTTGCACCGGGTATTCTCGTGATTTGGGAGTACTCGGCTGGTGTTCTTATAGATAAGCTCCAGCTGTTCGTATTGTTGTTCCACTGTTATTCTTAAGAGTTGTTATTAGGGGTACGCTGTTATTCGCTAGTATTGGAGTTATGGCATTTTTGGCTGGTTTGCTCATGGGTTGTATTGGTCCATGTATTATGAGGTTCCACACACATAACAATTACAAGAAACGGATTGAGGTAAACACTCCCTCCCTCGTGAGCGGATCGTGGAAAACTCTCCGTCTGAAAAACAAGAAACGGATTGAGGCAAACACTCCCTCCCTCGTGAGCGGATCGTGGAAAACTCTCCGTCTGTAAACTAAAACGGATTGAGGCAAAACACTCCCTCCCTCGTGAGCGGATCGTGGAAAACTCTCCGTCTGAAAAACTAAAACGGATTGAGGCAAACACTCTCTCCCTCGTGAGCGGATCGTGGAAAACTCTCCGTCTGTAAACTAAAACGGATTGAGGCAAACACTCCCTCCCTCGTGAGCGGATCGTGGAAAACTCTCCGTCTGAAAAACTAAAACGGATTGAGGCAAACACTCCCTCCCTCGTGAGCGGATCGTGGAAAACTCTCCGTCTGTAAACTAAAACGGATTGAGGCAAACACTCCCTCCCTCGTAAGCGGATCGTGGAAAACTCTCCGTCTGTAAACTAAAACGGATTGAGGCAAACACTCCCTCCCTCGTGAGCGGATCGTGGAAAACTCTCCGTCTGAAAAACTAAAACGGATTGAGGCAAACACTCCCTCCCTCGTGAGCGGATCGTGGAAAACTCTCCGTCTGAAAAACTAAAACGGATTGAGGCAAACACTCCCTCCCTCGTGAGCGAACAGACGAGGGCGTATACGGTCTAAAAGATCCAACTCATCTTATGAACCACCGGCTAGCCGTTTCATCGTCAATTCTATCTGCTTCACCTGATCGAATATTGCAGCATTTCCCAGCTGTTATATCTATTTGAAAGAACCTGGGCGGTGTTCCTTTTTCTATTCTACTATCTATCTGTTTCCTTAAAAGAGGTTTTCTTAACGATGTTTGTAAGTCTTGGCCCGAATTGTCGTTTTTTGGTTTTGAACGGGTTGTCGTTGCAGTCCATGATCAAAGCAACGGGGATTTCTCTAGCATAGATTCAACACAATTCGAAGCATTTTCTTATCTTCTGAATAAGGTTCCGTTTTATGTGCTATTTCCAGCTATTGTAAGCACTGAATGCTTGTACTTATCAGAGTCGGCCAAACTTCAGAACTTGCTGTTGGCAAAACTGTCGAAAGAGATATCTGATAATTTCATCTGCTCTTTTCGTCTTGTGTTTTTGTGGTTACATCACATACGATCTTCTTACTGTGATGAACCAGCGGAAGATCTTGTGAAGATATCTCAAATCTGTTTTGGTCTTATTAAGAGTATGTTCGCACACCCTTCGGCCAGTCATTATGTCCAAGAAATTGCTGAAATCATTTTCTGCCATCCTGCTATCATTGGTGTTGTAGAGAGCCCATTATCTGTTAATAGCGAGCTTAAAGACAATATTTTTGAACACCCAGTAGATGATTTTCTTTCTTCAGCCAAAAAAGGAATTCGTACAAGGGACCATCATCTTTTGCAAGTTCTAGAGATATTTTGTAACCAGTTCTCATCAAGCAGTCTTGAATTGGCTTGTTAAATGTTCTCCAGAATCGACCTTTCTTCTGTACATAAATCTTCAAAATCTTCTGCCCTTTCTGTTGCATTAAATATTGCTGGTTGTGCATTCGACTTCATGCAAGAAGCTGATGTTACTCTATTTGAGAAAGTGTATTTTCATGTAGTTGAGATTGCCTCTTGTTCTGAACTACTTGCTGCAGATCTTTGTTTGCTGAACCGTCAAGATTGTTGGTACACTTAGTGGTCACACTCCTCAGTCTTTTCCACAATCCATGGTTATGTCTAGGGTAGTAGCAAGCACGCCCATAAATCTGCTTTCACAATGCCTCAAAAAGCCTAGCACGGTCAAGAGTCAACTATTGTTTCATTTGACCGAGTTGAGTCTCATTCATCTATCTTTCTTCGGACTTCCTTTTATGGAGATGGTTAACAAATTTTCAGTTGGAAAAAAGAGGAAGAGTGGCGTAGGCGATGATGACTTGGTGATGCTTCTGCCAACTGCTCTATCGTTCTTGAGTTTCATTTCCGTAAGATACGAGGACAAGTGTTACAAGCATGTTGGAAACATACGCTCACTATATTGGGATATATTATCCGATGGGTTTTCGAACTGGAAGAATTTTGTTTCTAGAGATTTGTTTCATGTAACACTAGACAAATCTGTGCCTTCAACTATAGAAGAGCTTTGTGTTTGTTTCGACACCAGTCTCCTTGGAAGGTCCGTTGCTGTGATGCAGCGGCATCTTGTATCATGCGGGGCCACTGTCAAACGGAGTAAAAGATTGAAGTTATTTGATTCTTTAATTCCATCTGGGACTGATAACCTTTTGGACTATAATGCTCTCGAAATTGATCATTACTCCATTGATCAATCTTTGAACCTTATTATGAGACTTGTCACAAAGGCACGTCTCTACAAGATGTTATTATTTGCTAAGGGAGAAAGTGAACTTTCTTCTTTGGAAGTAATGTCTAACAAAGAACAGTTGAGAAATGTACTGCTCATAAATACGTTGATATCCACATGGCGGTTAATTGTCAAAAAAAATTTCTTTGAATTCAACTTCTCAATCTGAAGTTAGAAGCACAAAGTTTTCATTGTTCCGACTTTTGGAAATCTTCCTTTCAAATATTTTTGTTGAAGTTATTACAGGGATGTATAAGAATTTTGATACGGAATCAAATTCTGCTGTTAAACTTGAGCAGCTTGTAAAATCTTGTCTTCTTCACAGATTTGAGGATTCTGCAACACTCAGCATACTTCAAAAGGTTTTGACTTTTGAAGCTGAAGATAAAACAGTTAAAACTTGTTAAATTGCTGGGGGTGTTATGCCACTTTAGAGCCGGGTTTGAACAAGATACTGGGATGAAAGGCATGTCCGAAGGGTACAGGACGAAAGACCATAAGATATTTGTTAAGTATTACATCATTAGTCTTTTACTAATAATGCAATACTGGGGGGACATGTTGATATATATGTCCGAAGGACACGCACCGGGAGGCAAATACAACACTAGTCCGAACGACTCAAGCCGAAGGCCGTAAAGGTACTCTTTAAAGTATTACATCATCAGTATTTTACTAACAATGCAATACTAGTGTTACATGTTGTATGTATCCGAAGCACAGGCCGAAGGCCGTAAAGGTACTCTTTAAAGTATTACATCATCAATATTTTACTAACAATGCAATACTAGTGTTACATGTTGTATGTATCCGAAGCACAGGCCGAAGGCCGTAAAGGTACTCTTTAAAGTATTACATCATCAGTATTTTACTAACAATGCAATACTAGTGTTACATGTTGTATGTATCCGAAGCACAGGCCGAAGGCCGTAAAGGTATTCTTTAAGTATTACATCATCGGTCTTCAACCAATAATGCAATACTGGGGGGACATGTTGGCGTATGTGTCCGGACGTCATGTGCCGGACCGAAGTGTGCCGAAAGACATGAAGATATTATTTAAGTATTGCACTATCGGTCTTCAACCGATACTACAATACTGGGGGAGACATGTTGGTGTATGTGTCCGGACGTCATACTTCGTCCGGACCATACTCCGGTGTCCGGACGTCTCATCTCGTTCGGACTGTCTCACCTCCGGACACACCTGCTGAGTGGACCGCCGCCTTCTACAGTAAGCAGTCCCATCAACTACTGACATCCCAGATTTCCCGGGATCGTGTCTCCCACGTGGTCTGACACCTAGCACGTGGTCTGACACTACGCTTCCCAATGTAGCACAGGTATCGAGGTATCTCTCTCTATATATACTACTACATTATCTCATATTATAACAACATATTCTCTCACATATTCTCTCTGATAAACACACACACACACAAGATATACTATACATACTAAATCCTCTATACCGAGGTACTGACATGACCGTTGGAGGGTGGTCCCCGAGGCTTCGGCCTGGGGGACCCCTCCTAACGGTTCCTTTCTTGTTTGTTTGCAGTATGCTTCCAGCTCGGAGCAAGGACGGACGGAGCGCAGCAGCCCTCCGGACTCGCCTAGCGGAACATTACCTCAACAATATCAATGTGCAAACTAAACTATATTTGCACTAACACTAGACAAGGCTTCACGTTATAATCACATAGATGATAAGGATTCGAGGCATGGCTTGTTGCTTTAATCACTAGAAAAGGAACATTAGAAAACAAGACCATCCCGTGGCAAAACATAGTGTAGATGTTCTGTTGAGATAAAACTAAGGTATAGCATCGTTAAATATCTTTTTGGCTCCAATAATTTTGATGCTAGTGGGTTAGGCATTTGTAATGTCTAAACCGCCTCTCTTTTATGTCATGCTACTATGCTAGTTGGTTAAATTATTGTGCACATGTCACGTTCTTTTATTTAACGTTTTTAAGTCAAAATAAACCAAAAAGAATCATAATACAGATCTTACGCTAGAGTTAGGTTTGATAAATGATAATCACGGGCATAAAACAAACGAATTTACTAAAGAGATTCCACGAGGAGCACGAGATGTATTGACCGTGATGACTCACAAGACTCGAATTCTGTTGGGAAATGACCAGGACCGTCCCATAGATACAATATTGCGGTCCAAACAACGCGGTATTATCAGTATCACATCCCACTCGGTGTTGAACAACAAAAATATAGAAATCCCCCATGTATAGATTTGACCCCTAGTTTTGTAACTATATCCTATCTAAGCCCTCGAACTACATGAACCTTATATGCTAAGTTTAGCCGCCATAAAATATCCACAATATTCTGCAAAAGGTGAAATTAGTAAAGCTAAAAAAGTGAATATCAAATGTTCAAAATCTAATTTAAATTGGGTTAATTTAAGATTTTGACATTTTCTATTCTTTGTTGAGCAAAACTAATCCCTCGTATAAGTATCAAAAGTAACTTTTTTACTAATTTAGTGCAAAAAAAAAAAAAAAAAAAAACAAAACAAAAAAAAAACAAAAAAAAAAAACCTAAAAAAATTCTTCTCTAATTTAGCACTAATTTAGTGCAATGAATAATAGGACATCACAACAATATTCATGACATTAAATATTACTCCTTCCGTCCCAAAATTATTGTCACCCGACAAAAAACACATTCTTTTAGAAAAATGTCACTATCACTACTTTCTCTCTATTACTTTTTTGCCAAATGACAAGTTTACCCTTAACCAATTAATTACCACTTTTTTAAAGTTTGCAATATTAATTTCAACCAAGGGTAATATAGTAAACTTTACCAAACTCCACTATCTATTCACTTTCTATTTTGGGTATGTGAAAATAATTTTGGGACGTCCCAAAAAGGAATAAGTGACAATAAAATTAGGACGGAGGGAGTATTCTCTTTAATTAAACTTAGTATATTTGTTAAATCTTTGATATATGACTAAAAATATAAAAGACTTGTTTAGTACTAAATTTTTATAATGTACTGATAGATACAATTACAATGAGTCCAATGATATATGTTTTTCTAATTATTATCATTTTTTCATTTATTGAGTTGTATTTAATTTAAACTATTTGAAAATGTTTAGTGACCAAATTTGGTGTCATACATTGAAGCAACTCTTAATTAGCGCAAATATACGCTATAAAGATGTTATTTTTATATTATTTTAGTATAAAATTTACTGTTATACATTGAAGATGCTCTAAGGGTAAGTTTACAAAGCAGATTTTAGGACATTCAATTTTTAGCGTTAAGAATCGAACATATTTTTATTTTTATTTATTTATTTATTTATTTATTTTTATAAAAAGCTTTTAACTTTTTTTCTTCTTTTTGAAACTTGCTACTTGTAAAAACCTTTAGAGTTAGTGTTTAGCTTTTACATTATTTTAACTCATACAACTATTCTCAAACACTAAACAAACAACTACTGTTAATTGCTATTAATAATTGTTACTGCTTGCTGCCACTACTGACTACTACTACTATTAATTTTGCCAAATTTACCCTAATATCAAACTCAAAAAGGACATATTACGTGGCAACCAACCTTCATTTTTTTACAACCACGATAGTCAGAAGAAATGGCAAGGACTCTAGAAGATGTAACATACCCATAAGCACATGACGTGACCGTAGAAATGAGCACGGTGTGATCCTCTTATGTATTTTATTCATTCCCACCCTCGTGTCATTGTTTGCTTGAATCTATACCAATACGATCTTTGTATGTATGTTTTTAGCCATATACGTAGAACCCAAGCAACAACAATTTCAAAACATATTTAATTATCTTTCGAATAGAAAGCAAATCCTTATTTCATATGAACCTTTCATTTGAAAACATCATTCACCTCTAACACAGGCTAAATATACCATTATTTCTAGACAGTAGACACCCAATTTATTTGGTTCCACAATACTTTTGTCAAGCCATAGTTGCAAAAACAACAAACACAAGGGTCATCTCCACACAACTTACAAACTTATAATAAAAAACAAATGAAAGGCCCTCAAATTGCTAGCAAACACAAAATTCCAATCTTAACCCCAACTAGAAAAAATCAACCGAACACACCACACCTAAGGACATTTTAGTATTTACATATATTTTCACACGCAAATAATTTCATTCATAAATCCATAAACCAAATGATCTCAAACGAATAATACCCCGCTTCCTTTTTTCTCCATTTTGGAGATAAAGAAAACAAAAGATAAAAGAGAAGAAAACCTCATCAAGAAAATCAACAACATCTTGATGATGATAAATTAACCCAAAGATTTCATCAACATCATATTTTTTCATATATTTCAAACACCCTTTATCATTTTCTAACATACCCATATGGCGAAAAAGTCTACAGCAGGAGAACCAATCGGATCAAGACAAGTGGCGTCAGAAATCAGGTACCGTGGAGTTAGAAAGAGACCATGGGGACGGTTCGCTGCGGAGATCCGTGACCCATGGAAAAAAGCGCGCGTGTGGCTCGGAACATTTGATTCCGCGGAAGACGCGGCGCGTGCTTATGACGCTGCCGCGGTCTCCCTCCGTGGCCCAAAGGCGAAAACGAACTTTCCTGTATCTCATCAATTGCCCGAGTTTTATATCGATAATCACAAACAAAAACAAGATGGTCTTTACAAGCTTCAACATGTTAATAGTAATGATGTTATTATAAATCAAGCAAGGCCCACAGCAAGTAGTCTCAGCAGTACTGTTGAGTCTACGAGTGGGCCTAGGGTGTCGTACGCGCATCGTCCGGTGCAGATAAAAACAGCTGCACCGGACGATGATTGTCATAGTAATTGTGACTCCTCATCATCTGTTATTGACGATGAATATTTTTCATCGTCAAGAAAACCTTTACCCTTTGATCTTAACTTCCCTCCGCCTGTGGACGAGATTGCCACAGGCGGAGACAGCGGTGACTTATTTGTTACCGCTTTGTGCTTATAATTCTTTTACAAATTGATGGATTTGCCTTTCGATGTTATATGCAATTTTCTTGTTTACTTTTTATAATTTCAAGAAAATCTTGTTATGTAGATTAGTGTTATATTTGGTTGTTACAAAATCTATACTATGTAATATCAACATTTAGATCTTGAGTTTTGTTATAATCTCATGATGAACAATTTTCCATATAGTCAATTTTGTATAAAGTTATATACATTTACAAATTTTGTTCTTGAATTCATATGTTGTTAAGTTATTTAGCAATTGTTTGACCTTGTGGATTAATGGTTGATGTGTTTTATTTTGTTACCAAGTATAATAGTATAAAGTTTTAATATTAGGATGTGGTTGTAGTTGTGGTAGGTTGGTAATTATTTTTGCATCTAGAATTGCATCGATGATGTTGCAGGGCTCCATGTTTCCAACCTAATTTTCTGCTTTATTTGTCGGGTGTTTACCTGTAAATATTTAAATGGTGGGTGAGTATGAAATATAAAAAGTTAGGTCTGGATTTTTTTAGAGGATTAAAATATGTGAAGGTTTTTTTTTTTTTTGGTTCAATTGATTTGGATGTTATTTCAGAGGACTTGGTGACAGGATTTGGATGTTATTTTCTAAGATTTGGATGTTATTTTCTAAGTAAGTTCGTATCATTTGACAGAAATTACACTGTAAATTGTATGAAAACTGTGTATTGATGCATACATAACATTTGACAGAAATTACAAAAAGTAGTGTTGATGCAAATCAAAATATCAATTTTTTTTGTCTTTAATAGCAACTATTTTAAATCATCGAGTTTCATTTTAGTCAAAATTCCAATTTCCAAATTTGGTGAACTTCTTTTGTACCGAAATTAAACTTTATGATGTCTTTTTCTCCAACTGAGTAGAGTAGTATTTATACTGTTTTTAGTATTTTATGATACGGGATTTTCTAGTGCCCTAAGAGCACATGTAAGCACACCAAAATGGATGGCGGGTCTTATGAAAAAGGACATCCGGACCCACAAAAGGGTACACTTCTCAAATAAAAGATGTGGGTCTGGACGTCCTTTTTCATGGGACCCGCTGTCCTTTTGATGTGCTTACATGTGCCCTTAGGGCACATGTTAGAAAACCCCGTATTACTTAAGTATCTTGACCCGACGACACGACAATCTGTCCAGATGTTGAGTAGGGATCTCTGCCAATGTCCGAAAAAGCGTATATTACATCACAAGTATTTTCTCCGATTTCCATCCTCTTGGTTCCTTGGATCATGATCACGGTTCCGAGGGTCAACTATGCAAGTCGTTTGCATAACAAATATACGTGTATCAAGTATCAACTACCCATGTGAATGTCTTGAGTATATGAGGAACAAAGTTGGGCTAACATCAAAGTTTGATCTTCGATTTATATCAATAATATCTAGATAGAATACAATGTATGTCGACCATTTATTGACCAATATGCATTCATATAGTCATATTATATATATATATATTAAAAGGGCAGTTTTGTCTTTAGCGGAGTACTGTTTATGCTACAGTGCAGCACAGTAAAATGAACAGTACTGTAGCTACAATATTTTTTTTTTTTTTTTTTTGCTTTTGTTTTTGTTTTTTCTTTTTTTTTTTTTCCGAAAAATAATTTCGATAAAATAAAATTTAAAGAAAAAAAAAAGTTTTTGAAAAAAGATTTTCAAAAAAAATCTTTTCAAAAAAAATTAAAATAAATTTTTTCAATATTATTTATTTTATTTTTTTTTTGAAAATTATTTTTCAAAAACTTTCTTTTTCAAATTTTTTTTTTCGAAAATCTTTTTTCTAAAATTTTTTTTCGAAAAAATAATTTCAAAAAAATAAAATTTTGAAAAATAAAGTTTTTGAAAAAATATTTAAAAAAAAAAAACATTTTCAAAAAAAAAATTATAAAAAAAAAATTCGAAAAAAAGTTATAGAAAAAAAATTACAATTTTTTTTTTTTTTTTTTTTTTTTTATTTTTTTTTTTTTTAATTTCAAGAACCAAATATGTAATGATTATATGAATTCAATGACCAACCATATAGATTGCCGGTTCTATAAAGGATCAATATTTTATAGTTAAAAATTGTATAGACAAAAATGACAAATTATTTCTATATAAAAACAATGAGATAACCATAAGTATATGCTATTAGATTTTATATAACCAATAATTAAGTTTCAAAGGTGATTCATATTGTGCCATCATCTGGTGTTTGCAAGCTGTGTCCTTCAGGGACTAACGATGCAACGCGCTAAGAAGTTTAGGGACTTTTTACGTAAAAAACCATTTTATTTCCAAAATTAATTTCAAAAAATAGTCTTTTAATTTATCGATCTTTTTCAAATTTACTCCATTTTTAAAAATAGTCTTTTGGTTTTATCGACCTTTTTAAAATTTAGTCTTTAATGACTAACTTTCAAACAACACTTAGCACCACACTCCCATAGCAACACGCGGGTTTCCCAGCTCGTTATATATATATACTAAAAAGCATTGAACAGTGGTGCCAAAGCATTGTTGCTACAGTAGTTCAGCAATTTTCATTTTAGACTCTGAGATTATTGATCTATTGCAAAGTTAGTCCTTAACAGTCATTACTTAAATTTGCAACGGACTAATAACTTCAGGGACTGTTTATGTGCAAATATTGAGCAGAAACAGTGTAGGATTCTACAAAAATCCATTGTAATAATTCTCAAGGATTAATGATAATCTTGTATTACCGTTTAATAAAACCCATTTTTACGGGGAAATTTGAACTTTTCTCATATTACTATTCTTACCACGTCACGTTATCACAATGATCAACGAATAACGACACGTACTTCGGGACACGATTGTACACAAACCACCATTATCACTAAATTTGAATCTCACCAATGATGAATAATGCTAATAAAGTTTCTACACTAATCTTACTTAGCATTCACTAATTAATCTCGCTAAAGTACAATTAACTTTCGATAATTACCTTCATTAATTTCTAAACCACAAACCAACCGGGCCCTTATATCTCAGCCCACCACACGAGCCCAAAAATCCAACCCACCCCACTTTATTTTTTTCTTTCTTTCTTTCTTTCTTTTCTAAACCCGATCACAAACACCCTATAAAGACTCATTGTATCTTCGAAATATCAAACGTAACATATTTATATTTTTACACCATCGTAATCACCACCTGACGAACTATCTTTGTGCACATTCCCAGCCATGGATGTCGTGTATCAATACAGTAACTAAAGCCACTTTGTTTGTCCCAAATCCGATCCATACGTATAAAAACAAATGCCAAAACTCAACCAAATCTTCCCGATTTTTACTACAACTTTCTGAGATCATTTCCAACATAAACAAATGTGTAGGATGACGTTGGAAGCACAATAAACCAATGTGGTACATTGGTTTCATTTTTAGAACTCGATATAATTAGAAACGTGTGTATATATTCACCCCAAGCCAAAAGTATGACTTGAGCATTCATATAATATATTCAAAAAATATTGCAATGACAGGAATAGATTACAAGTGTCCTCCAACTCCCTGTACCTCCACGGTGAACCCCATGATTGAAATGGAAGTCAAATGGTCAAGGTTTGAGTGTGATCTTTTCCCTATAAATCATGCCCTCATCTAGCAATATACCCTACCCACTTTACACTCCTTTCACTCTCACCTATAACCTTAAAACTTAGCACTTCTCATGTCTCTCATCTAGGAAGCAATACGAGTACAAAGTCAATACGTATAAGAACGTATTCGAAGCCTCAGTGGACTATCTCCCTACCTTGTGTCTTATCCGAACTTCACAGCCTCATCACCACCTTTCTAAGGTGTGGTATGTGTTTATAATCTCTTATCATCGCACGTTACAACATAACTTCATGCATAACATATAAGTAGATTTCGAATATACCATATTTCTTGTTTCTTGTCACGTTAAAATGAAGATTGCATGTGATGAACATAGCACCACTAGGACACCATGAGACCACTTATGTTTGAGATATTATAGCATGCATTGCATATTTTGAGTTCTTTCACTCGAACGTATAACACATGTATGCTTTACATACATATTAAATATCGAACCATGTATAAAAGTTGAAAGCATTCACGTGAGACCCTAACGACCTTTACCCATCCATACCTCAACTCAACATGTCACAGAATGCAAAACAAACCCACGAGTACACCAACACTACACGTATGGAATATATAAAATTTCACTAAGTCTCTTATAGTCACTTATGAACGAGTCATAACGCCTAATAAACACACGAGTATTTCGTAATCTCGACTTGCAATACATATATTTTTCTACACGACTTGTTAAACAACCTAACAAGCTACATTATTCATTCTTAACACAAGTCATGAAACACTCAACTCGAACCTTTAAAATAGCCAAAGCATTTCGCAGAAACTAGTTCGAAAGCTGTAAAAACTATAACGTATGGGTCCAAAGCCCAAAAAGCTATTTCAATAATGTTGACATAAATAATGCCTAAAAACATTATTCATATCTCTATGTTTTAATGATCACAAAATATAAACTCATTAAACATAAACTTATCAATTAAACAAGTATTTAGTTAGTTTATATTCACTTCTACAACTTAATCACTTAAGGTATGAATAAACAAGTGCTTAATGCATTATATGATCAAAGGAACATTTTCTTAAACACTAGATTTTTTATAAAATGTCAAAAACATTTTATATATTTTTGAAAAACATTTTTGGTATTAAATAAAAATGTTTAATCTTTTATAAAAATATGAATTCAAATTTTTAACCAAAATCAGTTAAAATGTTCCAGAAAAACCTTCCCCACAAAAGGACAAAACTGGCCAACGTTCAGCAAGGGCGGCCCCCTTAATTTTACTAGGCGGCCCCCTTAAAATTAAGGGGACCGCCCCCCTATTTAAGGGGGCCGGCCATGCTCCAGTAGGCTCCAGCTGTCCAGATTTTTCTCCTATAAATACCAGCCTTCCCCTGGATTTTTACTCACCTTTTGCACACTGAAACTTTCTGTTTTAAATCACATTTCATATCTTCAAAAACCCTTTGATCATATAATCTTAAGCTTTGGTTTCTAAGTGATCCAAGCTTCCTCCATTCAAGTGCAAGAGAAAAATACTCCTTCAACAACTAGAGAAGAAGTATTGCAACTTAGATACCTAAGTTGTTTGTGTCATCATACATTTGTATATAAGTTGTGTATTGTTGTTAGATAGTTGTGTGTATAATTGTTTGGGATAGGTTAGTGTGTAAGTAGAGAAGTTGTGTTGTTAAGGTGTGTAAGTAGTGAAGGTGTGAAGAAGTAGAAGTGTACATAGGTTGTGCTTAGTTGTGAAGTGTCGTGAAGAAGTAGTGAAGAAGTCGTGAAGAAGTCGTGAAGAAGTCGTGAAGAAGTTGTGAAGAAGTCGTGAAGAAGTCGTGAAGAAGAAGGTGTGATTAAGTCGTGTTTAAGTTGTGAGATTGGTTCTAGCTACGATTAGAACTCGACATCTAGCTTTGTGTCGTTAAGCCGGTGTAAGCTAAAGTTGTGTAAGGTTTTCTCCGCCATAAGGGAGCTTGTTGACATAGTGAAGAAAACTCTCGAGTTAGGTGCTCGGGGAGTGGAGTAGGGCAAGGAATGTGTCCTTGTAGCCGAACCACTATAAATCTCTTGTCTCTCGGTTAGATCTTTCCATCTCTAGCTTTCATTTCATTTTATTACCTTACTTGCATTACTTATTTATATTTACTTATATACATATTGTTCATATTGTTCAAGGAGTTGAGATCACATAAATTCGAATCTAAGTTTTAAAAAGTAAACAAAGTTTTCACAATAAAATTTAAAAAGGACATAAAACAATTCAACCCCCTTCTAGTTTTCCACAATTTGTGTTAGGAACACGTTTTAAATATTTACAAGTCTTGTTCATTTAAATTAAATGTTGCACGTTTAAGGACTATATTGTTTGTAATTATGGACCGGTCCATTAGTAGTCCATGGACCGGTCACATTAGTAAGTTTATTCTTGTCACATGCAAGGGAATATTCTTAGAATTATTCCCCTCCCATTGCCTATAAATAGAAGGCATGGGATTCATTCTAATGGTTGGTTTTCATGTGTATTGCGAAAGCTCTGCTCGAGTAACATTTGATAAAGTGAAAGCCGATCACTCTTCTTATTCTTCTTCTTATTCTCTTCTCTTATCTAGTTATCGTATTAGCTTATTCATTTTCATACGTAGCTTAATCTAGTGTAGTAGTTCGTGTGTTTATTAGTTCTAACGAGTGTGTGTTTGAGATATCATCGTGACCTACAAGTGGTATCATTCGCCTAGGGATAATTAGGATCGTGTGTTTGAGTAATTAGTATCATTATTTACGTTGGTTTTATAGATTTTGTAAGGTTTTTGTTCAAACTTAACGTTAACCTCTCGTTTGTATTGAAAACGTAGCTTTGAGATCGTTAAACTTTCACTAATCTTCATCGGTTTTCATATTTTCTACGTTAAAAAGCTTAATCTTCATTAAATCTTTTGATTACTAATCGTTTAAGGTCAAAAACAATCGGGTTTATTGGTTATTTAGACGATTTGGTGTAATCCGTATTATTAGCGTATTGGAAAAGTTGATGTAAAGTGATAGTTTTGGTTTCTGAGTGAACTTCGACAAGTTAGGGTTTCATCGCATTTGAAGGGTTTTATCGCAGTTCGAATCAAGATAAGTTAGGGTTTCATCGCATTTGGGAGATCTTCAATTATCGCATTTGGGACTCAGTATTGTACTTTCTTGTATTAGAAAGTTGTAATACTTCGACTTGGTTGCTTCTCTTCTCTTGTACAAGAGTTGAGAAATTATCGAACTTGGATTTGTGATAAATCTATCGCACTTGCCATAAATCATCGCAGTTTGATATATTATCTTATCGCTGTTGGATATTTTATCGCAGTTTGCTATAAATTATCGCACTTTAAGATAACATATTTCAATTGTCATTATTTATCTCACTTGATAGTTTTATCGCATTTTCTACTTTCGTTATCGCTATTGAAGGTTATCGCACTTGGTGTAGTGTCCTTATCGCACTTGGTGAACTGATCTTATCGCACTTGGTGAACTGTCATTATCGCACTTGGTTATCGCACTTGGTGAACTGTCTTATCGCATTTGGACAAAATCTTTAGATTTCTAAACCAACTTAACATATCTCATCAACACATATCTTAATTATCTTAAAAGATCCAGATATGTCTCAACCACCTCATTTCAATTACTACTACCAGCTACAGCAACATCCACAACAACAGCAATTTCATCCTCAATATCAACAACAACAAGCATTCGTGCAACAACATCAATTTCTCTCTCCACCACAAGTATCCCCACAACAGATCATGCAACAGAATCAACAACTGCAGAATTATTCATCCTACTCCAGAGAACCTCATTGGTTTAATAAGATGTGTGAGGCAATTAGTAGTCAGCAATCACGTCATGAAGCTGGAAGTCAAGAAACTCCACCAATGCTAACTCCGGGTAACTACGTGCAATGGGCTAGTAGATTCCTAAGATTCGTTGAACTTAAAAAACCTCATGGTCAATACCTCAAGAAAGTCATTGAAGAAGGACCCTATCCTATTCCAGCTACTGTTGTTCCAGCAACTTCAGAGAGAGAAGAAACAACCACTCCCACTCCTGTTGCCAACTACACAACTGAGCAAACATTACAACAAGAAGCAAACCAATTGGCCATGTCTTTCATACTTCAAGGAATTCCCAACCCTATCTATCGAAGTATTGATGCTCAAAAGACAGCCAAAGATATGTGGGAACATGTTCATCTTCTCATGGAAGGAACAGAGTAAAACCAGGAAGATCTTGAGTCAAAATTGTATATGGAGTACACTCACTTCATAATGGAACCAGGGGAAACCATTGAATCTTACTACCACCGTTTCACCAACATTATCAATGACCTTGATCGTCATGATATAAAGTTACCAAAGATTGCTGTCAACTCAAAATTCCTTGGATGTCTTGGTCCTGAATGGCAGAAGTATGCAACTTTTGTAAGGCAGACAAATAAAATTGGTGATGTCAAATATGGACTCATGTATGATTACCTCAGACAACATCAATCAGAAGTGGATAAAGAAATTGCAGCACGAGGAGGTTTCACACCCGCACCAACATCAAACTCACTTGCTCTCGTTGCTCAATCTAACTTCTCTTTACCACACCAGGAATTTGGCCACTCATCGTTTCAACCAAGTCCTCCACCCCAACCTCATAATCAAATCATTCCTTATGAAGCACCACAACAATACTCTGATAACCAGCTGGTTCCATACAACAACACCGATTCAATGCTGTACTCAAATGCAGATTATGATGAAGAAGAGGATGCTTTCAACTCCCTTAATGAAGCATTTGGATTGATTGCTAACGCATTTGGCAGATTCACCAAATCCAACAACCGTCTTCGTTCATCTTCAAATACCAGGAATCAGGCAGTTCTTAATGATGGCAGAGTAGAAATTCGTAATAGGTCTTCAGGCAGATATGGTTCGGGAAATCGTGGATATGGTAATCAAAGGGGTCAGTCAGGAGGAAATAGGTTCAATACTGCAGGGGCAAACAGAAACAATATGGGGAATGATCAGAGAGGAAATTCGACTGTTGGGAATGTTCAGAGAGGCATTGCAAATACGTCTATCACATGTTATAACTGTGGGGGGAACGGTCACATGGGAAATGCTTGTCCGAAGCCAAGAACAATGGGCAGTGCTTATCACAAAGAGGCTCTTCTGATGGCACTCAAAGATGAAAAAGCTGCTGGAAGGTTGACTCAGAATGATCAAAGTTTTATGGCTAATGTGGAATCAGATGATGAAATGAAAGATCTAGAGGCAAATGCTGCAGTCATGCTTATGGCTAATATGCAAGAAATGAATATGTCCGAGTCAGGCCCGGTCTATGATACCGATGGTCTTTCTCAGGTACCTGATCCTACATGTCTCATCCATGAAATTGCTTTACCAGCTGCATCTTCATCTACAAATGAAACGTTTGATCAACATGATTCATTCTCATCACCATCCGATGATCAAATCAACACCGTAGTATCATTTGATGATGATAATACCGTTGTTTCATTTGATGATCTCATTGATGATGACAATTGTGATCATCTTGATCAATCAGATCCTTTGACTGATCAAGATTCGGAATTACAGGCCTTGTTATTGACCACCCAGTCACAAATAGAAAAATGCAATGACATCAATCAGAAGCTCAAAGATAAAATTGCATTGTTAACTAAGGATAATGAGTGCTACCAACTACAACTTTCAGGTTATCTTAAACAAGATAAACGTGAAAAAGGTTTTGAAATGGCTTTCCAACAAGAATATGTAAAGGTTCAAAATTTAGAAAGTCAAGTTCGTGAGCTAACCGTTGCCAAAGCTGAGCTTTTCTCTCAAAAAGAAAAGGATCAATTTGAATTCAAAAAACAAATTGATGCTTTAAATTCTGAGTTGTTAAAAACTCAATCTGAGCTTTCTACATCTCAGAAGGATCTTCTTGAAGAAAAGCAAGCCACTAGGAAACGTGTTGACTCATATCTTGATCAAATTCTGGATTTGGAAACCAAACTCAAAGAATTTCAAAATGTTGTGTATAAAACGGGTAATTCTGTAACACAAATTCAAAAACTGACTGTAAAACCAAGTCCTAAAGGAGTAAGTTTTGCACTTGGAAGTGACACACCCCGTAATTCACACAAAGCACTCAAAGACAATCCCAAGTTATATGATGCAACATTTTTGTTAGATGATACCTTTCAACGTGTTGTTATGTATTCTGTTGATGAAGAAACTGATTTTCTGGCACAAAAGATTGAGGGTCGATCCAATTCACAAAAAGAGTTTTCAAAAGTACATTATGATTATAATGCACTACCTCATTTGAGCAAATCATTTGTCCCTCCTAAGGACCATCCAGAACAAACGTTAACATACACAAACATAAGTGCTCCTTCGTCTATAACTCCTGTCCCCACAACTGTTGTACATTTCAAAGAATGTCTGACAGAGGATCTTGCTGATCCACAAATGCCTCCAAAATGTCGGGTTCTTCGATATTTTAAGACATTTATGGACGACATTTCTCGTTTGGAGAATGAAATTGAGTTTAGTTCTCAAATTCCTGTCTCTTCTTTTCTTTCTCCTGTTCAAAAAGAAAAGAAAGAGATTCTTCAAAAGAAAATTCTTCCTCATGTCAGAAATCTGAAGAAATGCGCAACAAAATGGGAAGAGGAATTATACACGGAAGTAGCATCGATGCAAACCATTTTCAAAGCTAAAGATGACAAGGTTCAACGTCAAAAACTTCAAAGGAAATTTTTAGCAAAAGAAAATGATCGACTCTTGGAAAAAGTTTTGTGTTATGACGTGGTGTCTGTGATTATGAATTCGCTCTATGAATCTGGTAATGCTTTACTTGTGAATGATCATGCTGTGGATAGTAAGATGTTGCGTATGGAGATTGATAATCTGGTACATGAGAATGAGATTCTTCGACAGATCAACAATGATGTGGAAAACAAAGTTTTTAATCTTCAAAAAAGGCTTGACTGGTGTCAAAAACAGAGTGTTGAATTTGAACTTAAATTTCAACATCTTATAGCGTCTTTATCATTTCAAAACAGTCATGTTCCTGAAAAGTTTAAGGAAACAAAAGCTTTCTTAAGAATTAAATTGTTTGAAAATGAAAAAGAACTGGATGAAATTCTTCAAAACAGAAATGACACAGTCCGCCTCAATCGAAAATTAGATTCACAAAATCAAGAGTTCCAACACATCATTATTGATTTGAAGAAGAAAATCAGAGTTTTAGACACAGGCAAAACAAACACTAATAAGATTGCCCCAGGGATGTATGTAGTGGACAAAGAACATACCCAAGCATCTGATGTAACCACTAATTCAGCTACTTGTACTTCCACAGGACTAGAAACCACATCTAAGGTCAGCCATTCCAAGACTGTTGGATCGATATACTCTGACCAAACTAACTTGTAGCTTGTCTACGGTTTAACAACTTTGAATGAATTCAAAACTATTAATAATGAAACACTGATATACTTTGCTAAGTATGCGGAATCTACTTCAACAAAGCTAAGAAGAATTAATAAACGACTTTGAATATTATTAAAACCTTGAACCTGCTTTCTTACACAGATTCACTAACAAACTCTAAACTCTAATACTTCTAATAATCATATATCACTAATCGCATGAACTTGTCTCTCTAAAACACACGTATATCTAATGCCAACCTAGGGATCCTTTTATAGGCACAAGGAAAACCCTAGTCGGTTTACAAACTTGAATAACAAGTAATTCTAATTATAACTCTTAATCTAATACGAACATTCTAGAATTACACATTAGTCCTTAAACTATTTGCATAGCAGTCCTTTAACGAGCAGCAGTACTTTGACTAATTAACAGTACTTTGACTTGAGTAGCAGTACTTTGACTTTCATAGCCCAACAATCCTCCCCTAACTTGAATTCTACTTGCTTGATTTCAAGTTCCTTTGTATATCTTTAACTTCAACACTTTATCTTCAAGGAAAGGTTGTTTCTTTGAAATCTGACTCGTTTTTGTTTTTGTCATTATCAATGCAATCAGTATCTTCAATCTTCATCAGCAACAATTCTTTTCAGCATCATATCTTTTCAGCAACACAGCATCATATTGGCAATATGTACATCAGATCTTTAAAAGTTTCATACTATTCTCATCACTTCCAGGTGTGTTAACTCCTGTGAGAGGTGAATCATTGAAAAACTTAATGGATTTTGATGTCTTTTTACCAAAGCCATTAACTCTGGAGTAGCCAATGTTTAGATTTAGGAAAAACCATGGTACATTGATAACCATATGATTTTTAGCAAATCATCAGCTATCAACGGATTTGAGTAGTCTTTTCCAAATAGCCGTTTGCTTTTGGACTAGCTAGTTCTTTTAGTACAATCACTACCATGGTGAACTAATTACCATATAATGGTTTTCCACAGCCTTTACCACAAAGCCATTATCTTGTGGGCTAGCCAACTCTTCACTAATATAGATATGGTGAGTTGAAAACCATACAGTTTTTAGTAAATTGCCAACTAAAAACGGATTTGATAATCACATCAGAGCCGTACCCTCATGATGAGTCAAACTCTTTCTTGTTTGTTAAATATGGTGAGTTGATTACCATTTGTTGTGTAGTACAAGTACTAACACCATGCTGTTGCTTTCAAAACCATTTGTTGCTGTTTAATCTTTGTGCTTCAAAATGTTTTTGCACTTATCAAAAATTACTAATTTTATCAAAAGACTTTACTGGTTTTATGCTGCAAGCAGTACTTTGTGAAAGTACTGTCTGACCAGCAGTACTTTGAAGAAAGTACTTATTTTTCAAAAGATTTATATAATAATTAAACCATACCAGTAGTTATGCATTAAGCTTCAGATTCTGTTGTCCACTTGATGAATAATTTTATGACCATCAATGCTACTTCATCCTCTTGTTCCACTTCCATTCCATGCTCTAGCATCCTGATCATCAGATCTCTTGTGAGTGGATATCTCTGTTCTGCTAGCATATGAATCATAGTGCCATCTTCTAACTCCAAAACATGTATCCCAACTGATTCAAAGAATCTCCATCTGTTAATCTCCCAGTTGTCTTGATCTTCCCATAAAGTACTGTCCTTTGTTTCCTCTGTCTCCCAGATTGTTGTGAGATCTCCTAACAATATCAAACCTACTCCTTGTGGTGGAATATGCTCAAAATAAGTTTGCACTTGGAGATATAACTGAAGTATATCATCTCTATCAATCAGATGTAGTATATCCCATAATGAATTGAACACTCTAAAACTTCCATCTTGTCTATGAAAGATCAGATAATCTCCTTCTTTAGATTCTACAACTGAAAAAGTAGATATCTTGGACTTCTTATCAGTATCTTCTTTCAATTTTGGATTCTCAAAGTCAACAACTCTAAGATAATTTCTGAGCTCATCAACTGTGTCTGTTCTTAATTCAACAGCTTCCTTGAACTTCTTTGATGGCTGTTCATCAGTGATTCTTTTCCTCTTTGAGCTTCTTGTAACAGCTCTTTCCTTTCTTTTATCTTCAAGCTCCTTATCTTCAAAAGAAATAATACTTGCAAGATCTTTTTGAATAGCTTTTCTAACAGCATCATACAGATCCTTCATCTCTGTATATGTCAATCTAACTAAACCTGTATATCCTTGACCTTTCAGATAAGCCATCATATCATTCCTTTCTCTAGCTTTACTAATTGGCCTTTTTGACTGAACACTCTTCCTTGATTCTTCAGCATCTATTTCTGCTTGCAATATTCTAGCTGCTTCCTCATTTTTGGCAACCTGTATTTGTCTTAACTGTGCCAATGTCATCTTCTTCTTCTTCTTTTCTATCAAGATCCCTTTGCCTTTATCTTTTGGATCTATCTCTTGTGCATGTTGAGAAGAAGTATTATGTTGTTGTTCAATCTCATGAATACTGATGCCTCTTTGACTTGACATATTAAGCATAATGTCAGCAATTGTTTCATCATCACTGTTAGTATGAGCTATAACATCTTCTTCCTGAGCTGGTTTAGAAGGGCCTACTTCCTCTTGAACTTGAATTGAAGGACCAATATCTTCTTCAAAATCTAAGGTTCTAGGTGTAATAGTGAATTGCCTCTCAGTACCTTGTTGAGCAGTACTTTCTTGAGCAGTACTTTCAGCTTCAGCTCCTTCCAAGTTTATTTCCTCAGTATCACCACTTCTTACTTCAACAGCAGCTTCTTCCAAATTTATTTGCTCTGTTTCATCACTCTTCCTCTCAACAGTATCTTGAGGAATATTTTCAGGTGGTGTCCTCTGAGTATCATCCATAAATCCAGCATCTTGTTCAAAATCTTGTTCAAAACCAGCATCATCTTCATTCAAATTCTCTAAATTCCTCCCCAATTGGAATGAAGATTGCTTCTTAGACTTTTTCTTCTTTGACTTAGAAATCTTCGTAGGTATCTTACCACTCTGCTTCTGAGACTTGACCCATAATCTATGGTGTTGAACTAGTGGCCAAACATACCTCTTCAATCTTTGAAACTTAGTCTTTAATTTGACTATCTTAGCAGCTTGAGCCTCACTTTCCTTTTTCAGCCTCTTTAACTCCCTTGTTAAAGCATAATTGTCCAATTCTGCCTCTTCTTCTTCAAATTGCTTAGACATATTTGTGGAAGAAGAATCATTAGGAGATGGTGGTTGATTCATACCTTGGGTTGACTCCTCATGAGTAGGAATGTCCATAGGAGCAGTATCTTCCCTAGTAGCAGAATGTTGAGAAGCAGTATGTTGAGAAGCAGTAGGTTGAGGAATACTAACTTCTCTTGAAACTGGAGACTCTTGACTTGCTGAATCAGAATTTGCTTCTTGCTCTTGCTCTTGCTCTGCATCTTTAACGACTTGTGCAACTCCCAATATGTGAGCAGTCAAAAGTGTGTTGGTTCCAGAAAACTTGGCACTTTGTTTAGATAGAAAAGTAAACACCTTTGATGGAAGTTTGACAGTGGGTAAAAAACTTTGAGGTTTAAGGACATCCTCAAGTTGACTGTTCAAGAATAACTGAACAAACCTTGGATACATCAAGAATGGTGATCCATGAGCAATATGTGTAAGCATACCATCCAGAATGAGTCTTGAAAAATTGAATCTTCGATCGGTAGCCAAACCCACTAAAGCAGATGCAATATTTTGACCAAATTGATCAAAAGAAGTACTCTTGGGACTCAAACAATGAAGTAGAACGTGAATGAGGTACTTCCAATGAGAACAAAACAAAGGCTTTTGAAAAGTAAGTTTCGTCAGATCGCCTTCATAACCTATATCACTTAAAGTGTCCCAAAGCACTTGTTTTTCAAAACGAACAGCCCCCCCTTCATCATTAAACATCAACACATCCCTAATCGTGGCCTCAGAAATCCGAATAGTTCGTCCAGCAACCGTAGCCCTAATCAACGAATCATCTTCAATCGTTGCAGTATCCCAAAATTCTTGCATCCAGGGACCAATAACATCAGGGTCAACTAAAATAGAGTAGTTGATGGAAGACCCAGTTAAGAAATCAATGATCGCATGAAAATCAACATTATCCCTTGTCTTGTCCAAATTAGCGATCATATTGTGTTTGCTAACAGTAAGTCGATTAGCCATGATGAGTGGTAGAGAAGAATTCGCTTTGAGTGTGTGTTTCGATAAAAAGATTGTGGTGTAAAAGCGAATGAGGGATCTCAAATACGGTAAAAGGCGGGGAAATAGGGGTGAGTTTCTTTAAATAGGATGGAAATAAATCAAACTCATAATAATAAAGTTACCGTTTGGATTAACTTATTATCTCCGCCGTAAGGAATTAATTAACCGTAGCCCCACAAATTTTTGACCGTTGGAACAGTACGTCCACGTAAGCAGTACGTTGCTGAAGCAGTACTTTAAGCAACAAAGCAGTACGTTCCATCTTTTTATCCATAATCAATACTCCAAACTAAAACCAAGAACTTGTAAATGGTTCATGCTTAAGTTCTAACTAATAGCTTATGTTGCCTCCCCTCAAATACAACATATAGGCTAAACTAAACTACTAAAAACCAATACTTTCAATAAGAACTAATAGAAAGTATACTAACTAATACTAAAGCCTCCCCTCAAATGTAGCCTAGTAGTTGATCATCCCAATGCTCACAACTAAGTGGTTGAATCTTGAAACATCAAATCCCTTAGTGAGTAGATCAGCTACATTATCATCTGTGTGAACCTTAACCACATTTATAAGCCTGTGCTCATAACAATCCCGAATAAAGTGATGCCTAATCTGAATATGCTTGGTCTTGGAGTGATAAACAGGATTCTTCACAATGCAGATGGTACTCTCATTATCAATGTTGATAGGAGTATTCTTGAAATTGAATCCATAATCCAAGAGTTGATTTTGCATCCACAAAACTTGTCCACAACAGCTTGCAGCAGCAACATATTCTGCTTCAGTAGAGGAGGTTGCAGCAATGGTTTGCTTCTTACATTGCCAGGAGACTAATCTTCTACCAAGATATTGACATCCTCCTGAGGTTGATCTTCTATCATAGTTATCCCCTGCATAGTCACTATCTGAAAAGGCTTCCAAGTGAAAAGGTGACTCCTTAGGATACCATAATCCTAACTTTGGTTGATGCTTGAGATATCTAAAAATCCTCTTGACTGCATACATATGGAAAACCTTGGGTGTAACCTGAAATCTTGCACATAAGCAAACAGCAAACATGATGTCAGGTCTTGATGCAGTTAAGTACATAAGACAACCAATCATAGATCTGTAAATCTTGACATCCACAGCTTGTCCATCTTCATCCTTGCCTAAGGGTTTATTTTTATCAATGGGTGTGGTGGCAGGCCTGAGATTTGGAAGGTCAAATCTTTTAAGTATGTCTGCAACATACTTTTCTTGGTTAATAAAGATTCCATCTTTTGTTTGTCTAACTTGAAGACCCAAAAAGAAAGTTAATTCTCCCATAGAACTCATTTGAAACTCCTTCTGCATAAGATCTTCAAATTCTTTCACCATAGACTTCTTTGTAGCCCCAAATATAATATCATCCACATATACTTGGACTAACATAATGTCTTTCTTATCCCTCTTGATAAACAAAGTCTTATCAATTGCTCCTCTCCTATAACCATGTTGTAATAGAAAGTTTGAGAGTCTCTTATACCAAGCTCTGGGAGCTTGATGAAGGCCATACAGTGCCTTGATCACTTTGTAGACTTTGTTTGGATGAGCAGGATCTTCAAAACCAGGAGGTTGTTTAACATAAACTTCCTCAGAAATTGTGCCATAAAGGAAAGCACTTTTCACATCCATTTGGTAGACAGGAAATCCCATGTATGATGCAAAGGCAAGAAATAACCTTATTGCCTCTATCCTTGCAACAGGAGCAAACACTTCATCATAATCCACTCCTTCTTCTTGGCGATATCCTTGTGCAACCAATCTTGCTTTATTTTTGATAACATTCCCTCTTTCATCTCTTTTGATTCTGAAAACCCATCTTGTACCAATGACTCTTTTGCCATCTGGTAAATCACATAATACCCAGACTTCTTGAAGCTTGAATTGTAGAAGCTCCTCTTGCATGGCTTCAACCCAACTTTCATCAGCTAAAGCTTGAGCTACCTTCTTGGGTTCTTCTTGAGATAGAAAGCAAGCAAACAAGCATGTTTGGTGATCCTTGTGATTCATCCTGTTTTGTTTGTAAACAAAGCTAAGTAAAGCAGTATGTTGCTTAGAAAGTCCTTTAACTTTGTTCCTTGTAACCACTCCTGAAGAGGGAGATCCAATAATGTTACTTTGAGGATGAGCTTTATGAATTCTCAATGTAGGAGTTGGTGGTACTGGAAGATCAGACTCCAAGTTAGTAAAATCAATGCCTTCATTGGAGAAAATACCTTCTGGATTAAGCTCATCATCAACTTCTTCTAATCCAGGAATGTTAGCATTAACTAAATCATCATTATCAATATTGGAATCATCAGCATTGTTCCAATTTGATTGCTCTAATACACTAGAAGTACTGCCAAAAGGATCAGCAGCACTTTGATCTAAAGTACTGTGGGCAGTATCTTGAAATTTACCCTGTTTCTTTGCAGTCTCATAAGCCTTCCTTTGTTCATCTTCATAGGATTGTGCTATAGTTTCTTGAAAAAACATCCTATTAAGTTCATCTTGTATGGCTTGATCTTCATCAGATACTGTATGAGTTGGCTGAGCAGTACTTTGTTCCTCATCAGGAACTTCAGGTTCTTTGTCAGGAACATCTTCTGGTGTAACATTGACTCCATGAACAATGTACTGTGAATCATCTTCTTTGTAATTAGCCTGATTCTCTTCTCTAACAGGAACATAATTCATAGATGGTGTGAGCTTGAGATCAAGATCAAACATCCAATCAGGACCTTTACCTTTCTGAGTTTCCTTATTTTCCAAAAATTCAACATGAAGACAATCTTGTACCTTTTTGGTATTCCTGTTATAAACTCTAAATCCTTTGCTATTTGTACAATAGCCCAATAAATATCCTTCATCTGACTTACCATCAAATTTTCCCAGAGAATCAATGGTATTTAGAATAGTCAGAGAGCAGCCAAAAGGTTTTAGAAAACGAATGTTTGGTTTCTTTCCCATTAGTAACTCATAAGGTGTCTTCATCTGAGGTTTAGTTACTGAAACTCTATTTAACACATAGCAAGCAGTACTTATGGCTTCAGCCCAAAAGAGAATAGGTAATTGGGAATCTGCAAGCATTGTTCTAGCTGCTTCTATCAAAGTCCTGTTCTTTCTTTCTGCAACACCATTCTGCTGTGGTGTTCTAGCAATGCTAAACTCTCTCTTGATCCCTTTCTTGGCACAGAATTCATCCATATGCTTGTTCTTAAACTTTCTACTGAAACTGGTCCAAACAGATCCATGTGTAGCAACTCCAAAGGTTCTCTAATATCTCTTTCCCCAAGCTTCTTACATGAAGCTTTATGTTGTTTACCCTTCTTGCAAGCCAAACATGAATGATCAGTCTTGAATGTTTTGGAAGGTAAACCTTTAACTAAATTTCCTTTGACCAGCTTGTTGATGTTCTTAAAATTAACATGACCTAGTCTTCTGTGCCACAGATGTGCTTCTTCCAATGATGCCTTTGCTACTAAACATGTTGCTCTTCCAGCAGAATTGAGACTCTTTAAGTCTAAACTGTATACATCATTGGTTCTTGGTACTCTCAATGTCACCAAGTGATCATCAACAAATTTGAACTCAGGGGAGAGAATGAGACATTCTGTATCAGTGAACAGAATTGGGTACTTCTTGTCACAAATTTGAGATACTGACAATAGGTTGAACTTGAGCTCCTTCACATATCTAACATTCTCAAAATCAATACATCCAGCCTTGATTGTTCCTTTGCCAGTGATTCTTCCTCCATCAGGATCATTACCAAATGCAACTCTTCCTCCATAATATGCCTTAAAGTCTGACAGTATCTCCTTGTCCCCTGTCATGCTGCCAGAGCAACCACTATCAACAATAATATGATCTTTAAGCTCCTCCTCTGGGTCGCCCTGCACATTAAAGAAAAGGGTTAGTTTCTTTTAGGAACCCAAGCCATTACTGACTTGTGTTCCCCTTGTGGAGTGACATACTTGAATTCCTTCAGTATGTAATCTCCACTGGTTTTAAAGGCATGGTCAATGATTATTTGAGTTGGTCCCATGTCCTGTGTTGTAATATCAACAACACTCCCTGTTTCACCCTTATCTGATGAAAGTACTTCTTGTTCCCCATCAGTACTTTCTTTCTTAACCCAATTTCGTTTGACCTTAGGTTTCTCTGATCTAGGTACTCTGCTTGAGGTGTAAGACCTTTTATATGAATTGAATCTCTTAGGTCTTCTAGGTGAAAAAGTGTTAGCAGTACCATAAGTGGGTGAAAACTTATCAGTCCTTTGAGAAGGTACTTCTTGGGACTTATCAGAGTGTGAAGGTACTGGTGATTTGGAAAACATTCTTTTCTGGTGAGGGTACCTATAGTCTTTTGAGAAGTTACTATGGTTGACCCTATTTGAGTGATTCCAAACTGGTGTAGTCTCTCTTGGCTTATGGGTGGTAGATCTATTCTTTGGAAACTGACTTAAGTATTCTGAGTGTAAGTCACAGTGCTTAATCAAGTGATCAGGACTATAGCATACATAACATAACTTTCTTTCCATATTCCCAAATCCTCTTCTATGATTAAAAGGTTTCCTGTAGTAAGCAGTATTTTGAAAAGTTTCTCTTGGAGGTACTGCTGAATGTCCAGCAGTACTTTGAAAAGTTTTTGGAGGTACTGCTTGTTTTTGAAAAGCTGTAGGAAACTTTTGATCATTACCCCTTTGAAAATCATTCTTAGGTTTCTCAGAACTAAATTGACCAGTAAGTTTCTTCCTAAACTCTAGGTTGTCTACACCATAACGAGAAACATCTGTCCTAAGAGGTTGAAACTGACCAGTGGGTGGAGGAACTGAGTGGTACTCCTTATCTTTCTTAAACTCAGGAGGTGATTCACTAATTGGTTCCTCATTCCTAGATGTGTTTTCTTCTGAGCTTGTGAGATCATCATCACTAGGTGCAATCGCTTCCTTAGCACTAGGTGGGGTCTCTTCCTTATCACTAGGTGTGGTCTCATCTGAACTACTATCTTCACCATAACCTAGTCCAGCTCTACTGTTTATGACTCTTTGTTTTTCAACAAATTGAACATGTGATAGACCAGCCTGTTTAATACTACCAAGTTTTTCTAACAAAGTATCTCTTTCCTTAGTAATCTTTTCTAATTCAGAAACCTTACATCCTAACTTCCATTCACTTAATTTCAATTGGTAATCTTGTTGCTCATATTTTTCTGCCCAAGCCATTTCATTATTTTCATGTGTTAATATTTTGGCTTCCAGTGATTCTAAAGTTAATTGATAACCAGCTACCTCAGACCTAGCTGTTCTACAATTATCTCTTTCAGTCACATAATCTTTAAGCAACTTTTGATAAACATCATTACACTTAGAGCATACCTCAGAGACATTGGATGAACTTGGTGAAGTGGCTACCATAGCAATCTGAACTGGTTCATCTTCATCCTCCATGCTCCAGTTAAAGCTTCCAAGACCATCTCTTGATTCCAAAGCAGCATATCCAGGTTCCTCATCAAAAGCTGTGCCCCAATCAAACTCTTCCAATGCAACCATAGAATAGGTTACAGGTTCATCATCAAATTCAGCACTCCAGTCAATCTCTGCTAAATTTTCTTGAGCCACCAAAGCTTTTGGTTGTGATTCAGTAATAGGAACCTCCTTTCTTTCAACCTTGGGTTGTTCAATCATCCTGTTTGCCTGATATTTTGCAAACTTGCATTCCCTTGCAAAGTGTCCAAGCTTTTGACAATTGAAACATTCAATCTTGGATTTGTCAAAAGTTATACCTTGTTTGGCTTTGAAATCAATTCCCCTTCCTGTTTTGTTCATGAACTTCTTGATCCTAGCAGTGATCATAGCTACTTGCCATCTTATGTCAATCTCTTCTAAAGCATCTTCTTCAATCTGCAACAAGTCTTCTTGATAGGTAACAGGTAAAGTGGCTTGTTGTGCAAAGAAGGAACATACAACTTCATCAGAATTGGTTTTGTTTGTTGGTGATGGGTTGGGAGTAGTTGTGGTTGTGCAAACATGCTGTGAATCACCAACAGTACTTTGAGAAGGATAAGCAGTACTTTTAGTGGAAGTACTGCTTCTGTTTTCAGAAGACACAAAAGCTATGTTGTGAGTTTTCTGAGAACTGTGACCATTCATCTCTTGCTCGTACACTTTCAAATTGTTATAGAGATCATCAAAGTCCATAGACTCCAATCCAGGTTGTTCTCTAATCATAGTAGCAACCACATGCCAGACAGATGGCAAACTCCTTAAGAACTTCAAATTTGCATCTTCAACAGATACCTCTGCTCCATACAGTTCTAGCATACTAAGTAGATTTTGGAATCTGTCATAGGCAGCATCAAGACTTTCTCTTTCACCAACAGTGAAGGTTTCAAATTGTTGCTTCAATAAGTTTCTATGCATCTTCTTTGAAGCATCATTACCTCCAAATCGTGTTTTAATCGCAGCCCATAATTGTTTTGCATCCTTAGCATCATGGAACTTCAGTAGGTGACTATCAGGAATAGCAGACAGCAGTATGTTGAGAGCCTTATCTTGATTTCTCTTTGTAGCTGCTGGCAAGGTTGGTTGAGGTGGTTTGGGTTGTCCTTCAACGTGTAAAGGTTCATCAAGAACAACATTACTATTGACAATTACATCCCATAGAGCATGGTCAGTAATAGCAAGGTGCTGCCTCATCTTCATGCTCCAGAGATCATATTCTCCCTTCTTGATGATAGGAATTCTGAGTGAAGTGATGGATGGGATAGGTGCAGCTTCAGTCGTCATTGTTGAGGGTTTGTTGATAAATCGGTTTTAAGGGTTTCTTCTTAATCAGAGTCTCCACACAAGCTCTGATACCACTTGTTGGATCGATATACTCTGACCAAACTAACTTGTAGCTTGTCTACGGTTTAACAACTTTGAATGAATTCAAAACTATTAATAATGAAACACTGATATACTTTGCTAAGTATGCGGAATCTACTTCAACAAAGCTAAGAAGAATTAATAAACGACTTTGAATATTATTAAAACCTTGAACCTGCTTTCTTACACAGATTCACTAACAAACTCTAAACTCTAATACTTCTAATAATCATATATCACTAATCGCATGAACTTGTCTCTCTAAAACACACGTATATCTAATGCCAACCTAGGGATCCTTTTATAGGCACAAGGAAAACCCTAGTCGGTTTACAAACTTGAATAACAAGTAATTCTAATTATAACTCTTAATCTAATACGAACATTCTAGAATTATACATTAGTCCTTAAACTATTTGCATAGCAGTCCTTTAACGAGCAGCAGTACTTTGACTAATTAACAGTACTTTGACTTGAGTAGCAGTACTTTGACTTTCATAGCCCAACAAAGACTCACAAGAAACAGAGGAAGAATAGACTCAAGAAACCTAGGCAGGAGTTATCTAAGTCTGAAGAAGTTCCAGCTAGTAGTTTGAATAAGACAAATGTAACATCAGGAATAGAATTGCACTTATCTGAGTCTAGTTCTAAGATTGATGTAACAGATGATAAATCTTTCAATATTAATGAAGATGTTTTGGTTGATGCTACTTGTGTTTTTTGTCGGCATAGCATATTATATGGTGATCATACAAAATGTGTTGCTAAAACTTTGCTGACTAAGAGAAAGAAACGAACTAGTGGCGCTTCCTCTAGGCTTAAAACCAGTGCAAAGTCCATTTTAGGAATGCCTCCACTAGATGTTTTTGAGAAGACAATGGACAAGCCCAAATCCAAAACAACTACCTCACCTAGTGCATACATTAGGAAAAAGGCATAGACAAGTTGGACCTGGCAACGTTGGTTACATCACACTTTTGGTTTTAAATGGTTACCTAAAGTACTAACCTCTTATGTTACTAACCCAGCGGATCCAACTGTTATCAAATCTCCACCTGTTTCCAATGTTTGTGATGCAGGTGATTCAAATCGTCCTTTGGATTGTTGATAGCGGGTGCTCCCGACACATGACCGGCAATCTCAAACTTCTTCACAACTTTATTGCTAAGTTTATCGGAACGGTCAGATTCGGGAATGATCACTTCGCTGCAATTATGGGCTATGGGGATTACATTAATGGGAACATCGAAATCAGCCGTGTGTATTATGTTGAAGGCCTTGGTCATAATTTGTTCTCCGTGGGACAATTCTGCGATGGAGACTTGGAAGTAGCATTCAGGGAGAAAACTTGCTTTATTCGTGATCTTCAAAGCAACGACCTCATGAAAGGGAAGCGCGGAACCAGTCTGTATACTATCTCCCTTGAAGGCATGACCACTTCTACTCCTATTTGTTTACTCTCCAAGGCTCATCCCACAAAGGCTTGGTTATGGCACAAAAGATTGTCTCATCTCAATTTTAAAACCATCACTGACCTTGCCAAGAAGAAATTAGTTGACGGTCTACCTAAATTCAGATATGCCAAGGATCACTTGTGTTCTGCGTGTGAACAAGGGAAAAGTCACCGTGCTCATTTTCCTCCCAAAACAGAACACAGCACAGATCATGTCCTACAACTGCTTCATATGGATTTGTGTGGTCCGATGCGAGTTCAGAGTATTAACGGGAAGAAGTATATTCTGGTAATCGTGGATGACTACTCACGATGGACTTGGGTCTATTTTCTTCGGACTAAAGATCAAGTTCCTTCTATCCTCATCACGTTTCTCACAAAGATTCAAGTTCAAGTCCGTAACACCGTCCGAATCATCAGAACAGACAACGGGACTGAATTTAAGAATCAAATCATTCGGGAATTCACTGAGAAACAGGGTATTGTTCATCAGACATCAATAGCTCGCACTCCAGAACAAAATGGTGTAGTTGAAAGACGAAACCGTACGCTCGTAGAAGCAGCTCGAACTATGTTGATCAATGCTCAATTACCGGATTATCTTTGGGCTGAAGCTGTCAACACTGCTTGTTATACTCAGAATCGTGCCATGATCAACAAACGACACAGCAAAACACCATATGAGCTTATACAAGGAAGAAAACCAAACATCAACTATTTTCACGTCTTTGGAGCAGTGTGTTATCCGAAGAATGATAAGGATGATCTTGGTAAACTTAAGGCTAAAGCAGATATTGGGATATTTGTAGGATACTATGAGAACTCCAAGGGATACCGAATTTGGAATCGTCGGACTGGGGAAATTCAAGAGACTATACACGCAAATTTTGATGAACTCACTGAAATGGCTTCTGAGCAAGACCGCTTAGAACCCGCACATAACCGTCTGAACTTTCCTGAATCTTCATCTGTACCCCTACCTTTCAACAGGAAGGATCTGGAAGATTTGTTTGCACCAATGTTTGATGACGTTCGTGTTACTAGTGCATCAGATGCTTCCACCAGTTCCGCTGCTCAACAACTTCCACATCAAGCACCTGATCCATCAGCATCTACCTCTACAGTAGTTGTTGATGATGCACCACAACCTGAACCATCATCATCAATGGAGAAAACACCTCAACCTGCAGTTGAAGATTCATCCCCCATTTCTAACAATGTTCCAACACCATCAGGATATGACGGGAACGCATTTTTTAATCCATTTGCTCCCCCACCAACCATTCCAGATACCGGAGAATCATCTTCGAGCAATATGGACCCGTCATATCATCACAACAACATTCAACACTACCCATCTACTCATAAATGGACAAGGGATCATCCGTTAGTTAATGTGATTGGCAATCCAGATAAACCAGTTATGACACGACAGAAACTCCACACAGATGGTGAAACCTGCATTTATGCTCTCACCGTTTGTCAAGCTGAACCGAAAAATATCAAAGAGGCCATGACTTATGACAATTGGATTGAATCAATGCAAGAGGAGTTGGATCAGTTCAAAAGATTGGAAGTCTGGGAACTCGTTGAAAAACCAGATGGAGTTTATGTTGTAGGATTAAAATGGATTTGGAAAAATAAGCTGGATGCAGAAGGAACGGTTATTCGTAACAAGTCTCGGTTGGTTGCTAAAGGGTATAGCCAAGAAGAAGGAATCGACTTCGAGGAATCTTTTGCTCCAGTAGCTAGGCTTGAGGCAGTGCGAATGTTTCTGGCGTACGCGGCTCATAAGAACATCACAGTTTACCAAATGGACGTGAAGACAGCATTCCTGAACGGACAACTTCGTGAAGAGGTGTATGTTTCACAACCAGAGGGCTTCGTCGATCCAGAACATCCACAACACGTATACAGGCTTAAGAAAGCTCTCTACGGCCTTAAACAAGCCCCGAGGGCATGGTACGATAAACTCGCTGCATTCTTGCTTGCTAATCATTTTACTAAAGGATCTGTGGACCCGACTTTGTTTATACAAAAACACGGGGAGGACATTCTCATCGTACAAATTTATGTGGATGACATCATTTTTGGGTCTACCCATAAAAAGTACTCAAACGCTTTTGCAAAACTTATGAAACAAAACTTTGAGATGTCCATGATCGGTGAATTAAACTTTTTCCTAGGATTACAAGTTCACCAATCACCTCATGGTATATTCTTGAGTCAGTCCAAATATGTACAAGAAATATTAAAAAAGCACGGCATGACATCTAGTGACACCTATAACACCCCTATGTCTTCCTCATCCCCGAAGCTAGATGCTGACATACATGGGAAACCCACTGATCCTACAAATTATCGTAGCATAATTGGGTCTCTCATGTATCTCACCGCTAGCAGACCGGATGTTGTATTTGCCACATACCTGTGTTCACACTATCAGTCTAACCCAACAGAAAGACATTTATCTGCTGTTAAAAGAATCCTTAGATACATCAAGGGAACCATTCATTTAGGGATCTGGCATCCAAAGGATTCTGGTTTTGCACTAACTGCTTTTTCAGATGCGGATCATGCGGGATGTATTGATACAAGAAAGAGCACATCTGGTGGTGTTCAATTCCTAGGTGATAAGCTGGTGTCCTGGCAGTCCAAGAAGCAAGATTGTACGTCTCTCTCATCCACGGAATCAGAGTATGTAGCCATGTCTGCCTGTTGTGCTCAAATCATTTGGATGCGATCACAACTGATGGATTATGGTTACGTATTCAACAAAATTCCGATGTACTGTGACTCCAAAAGTGCCATCGCTATCTCATGCAACACTGTGCAACATTCCAAGTCCAAACACATCGCTCTCAGATATCACTTCATCAAGGAGCATGTGGAGCAGGGTACCGTTGAGTTGTATTTTGTGGGAACGGAACACCAATTGGCGGATCTTTTCACGAAAGCCTTACCTCATGATCGTTTTGTGAAATTGGTTCACCAAATTGGAATGCGATGTTTGACTCCCCAAGAATTGACAAACTTTCTCAAAAACAAATAAATGAGTCGAATATCCAAACTATCTTTGTAAATAAACATTAAAAAAAAAAAAAAAAAAAAAAAAAAAACAACATGCAAGTACAATCCCTTATCCAACACTTTGTTCATTTTTTTTATGTCACTAATTATTTTTGAACACGTGTTGAGGGGGAGACATAATTTTTTCCACAAGTTTAAATTGTACTTGCATATTTTCAGAAATTGTTGCTTTACAAGTTTTGGTGTATAAGATTTTAAAGATGGAAAGTTGTGTGCATTAAATGTCAAAAATGAGACTTAGTGTTAGCATGATGGTGGTTTAGGACCAAATGTTCACAGTTATCAAGGTTAGGGGACTATATGTGTAATAAGTGCAAAGTTAATTGGTAGATATTTAAGTCAACAACATTAATTATCGCAGTTATTACATTTGCATATTTCACCTACCGTATTAAATTCACCCCACCCACCATCATCGACGGCCAACAATCATTCTGCAAATCCGCTCAAGATTTTCGACTTTTGTGAGTGATCTTATGATTAATATGTGATTATAAAAGATGGTTTTAAACAGATTCTTGATCCAACGGCTAGAACAATCAAAATTGTAAAAGTTAGTTCTAGGGTTTTGCGTTAAATTGGGGATTTTGGATTTAGAGTGTTTGAGTGTAAAACAATTGTACGATAATGTTAATACATTGTTTAGGAACCTTTATTGCATGCTTAATTATACCCAATCACTATAAATCGTTCAAATTGAATTTTAGGGTTTAAGCGTCAATTTGGGGAAAACCATGTTTACGCGTTATTGTGTAATGTGTTTATTGGAATGGTGTTGTTTGATGTTTAATTGAATATTGGCATGCGTGATTTGTACCCAGAAACAATTTAAGTGAATCAATTCGATTTTAGGGTTTAAGAAGAACTTGGACACTAGCAGTTTGATCTATGCTTATTTGTGGTTCGTTTTTGTTATAACTTAGCCAAAATGCCCATAATAGTCATTCAAATTGTTTGTGAAAATCTGTGGTCACAAGTCATGCATTATAATGAATCACGATAAAGATTTAAGTGTATGTTCATCGTCAAAAGTGTTCGTAAACTCTTGTATAAGAGTTTATCGAAGTTGGCCAAAATTATCGCAGTTGGGATAGTTATCGCAGTTGGGATAATTATCGCAGTTGGGTTAATTATCGCAGTTGAGATTCTTATCTTGATTGGTTTAATTATCTTGATTGACATAATTATCGCAGTTGGGCTAATTATCGCAGTTGAGCTAATTACCGCAGTTGGGCTAATTATCGCAGTTGGGATGATTATCGCAGTTGAGATGATTATCGCAGTTGGATACTTATTGCAATTAAGATACTTATCTTGATTGAATAATTATCGCAGTTGTCTTAATTATCGCAGTTGACAATAATTATCGCAGTTGACATAATTTATCGCAGTTGTGATCTGATATAAAATTTTGATCAATTTCCTTAGGTATATCCTTTATACTTATCAAAATTCATCAAATTTTATAGAATTTGGCTAGCTTTTGATAAATTCTTTGACCAAGCATGTAACAACCAATCATAAATACAATAGGATGCTATGTATTGCTTTCAAAAGCTAACAATTTTTCTAACAAACATGCATTCTGTATATTTGTATATGATTGTTGATTCAGAAACATCAATGGCAACTTCACAACAACAACCTCTTCCTGCTCTCACCAAAGAAGAAGTCTTTCCTCGTGGGTATACTCTGGAAATAGGAAAGAACAATTCACGAGTAGAACTGGACAAGATCAAGTGTTCTGATTCAAGTTGCCAAATTGCAGTAGAGATTCTCAAAGCTCATAAATGCAGGGATCTTCTCGATAGCTCAGACACAATTCCAGAGCTCTACATTCATCAATTCTGGGATACCTTCACAAGAAGCAATGATGACAAGTACTTCACTTGTACACTGGATCGAAAGAAAATCAGAGTTACACCGGCTACACTCCGCAAAGCTTTAAAACTTCCAAATGCTCCTGAGGCTTCTAACCGATTCCACCCAACACCTTCAGAGTCTGAGGTCATGCAATTCCTGGAAGACATTGGTTATGATGTTCAACCTGATACACCATTAACCACAATCTCCAAGGTCAATGCTAGATACATTCCTCAACCCTGGAGAACTATCTTCTTCATCATAACTCATTCTATAACTGGAAGAGATAGTGGGTTTGAGCATCCAAGACTCTCTCATCTTCAAGTATTATGGGGATTTCTAAACCAGGAACCAATTGACTTTGCTGCTCTCATCTGGGAAGACATAATGTACTTAATGCGTAAAGCATCCAAGAAAATCCCATTTGTACGATACACCAAAGTTCTTATCAGCTATCTACTTAATCAACATGAAGACCTTGATAAGCGTCCTACTGATCAAGAGGTTCATGAGTATAGCATGGATAAAACATTGAGCAAAGTCTATGTAAAACCCGGATTTCTCAAACATGTAAATTACCCAAAATGTCCTCTAATTTTAAAATTTTGAGAAGACGTTGAATAACCTAAGACATTACATTCCGATTTTGACCTAAGTGTCTAATTCGTTAATATATGATCAAATAAACGTTATAAGAATATTAACCTAAAGTTGATATAAGTAAATCAGTAATATATATATGTATATATATATATATATATAAAAAAAAAAAAAAAAAAAAAAAAAAAAAAAAAAAAAAAAAACTGTATGTTATTATTAATAATTATACTAATCTAAACCTTCCTAATTTTCTACAATCCTATCCTACCCTAAATCAAAACCGGTTCCACCCTTTTTTTCAGCCATAAATCACGACTCAATTACAGACCCAATCAAATCAATATTAATTACTTTCCTAAAACCTATACACGCTCCTCCATAATTATCAACCGGTATTCTTTTTATTTCTCCTTCCATTCGACAAGCAACAAAAACACAATAAGTTCTGGTTATCTTTTCTCTCTAGACACAAGAAGTTTAAAGGCTGCAGAAGTGGTACGATCGTGTGGATAGTGACTCGTAGGGTTGTTTTTGTTGTTCTCTCGATCCGTCTTGAATCCGATCTAGAGGAGGTTCGGACGGGAGGCTTGGGTTTACTTTAGTGTTGCTGGTTTCTGGGCCATGTTCTGTTCATGATTTCCGTTTTGATGCTCTAGCACGAGTTCGGATTCGAGTTAGACGACTCAGTTTATGTTCGTGCGTAGGTAAAGGTTTTGGCTCGTACATTGGAGGGTCAAGTCGTGCTCGAGTGTTGATTAAGTTTCGTTGGTCATTCGGGGTCGATCTCAGCCTATTCTCGTCGTCCTTGAGGTACTCCTCTTTTATCATCGTGGTGTTCTTCCTTTTCGATATATGAAACGTATATACGTATAAACATGTAAACCAAATATGATGTGCTCATTATTATAAGCATACGAATGAAATTGTCGCATAAAATCATGAACTCTGAAACATGTACAAGTCGATTTTTGGTTCTGTTTATATTTTCGAGTCGGACGTCATGCATGCGTAGGTTGGTCTTTAGAAAACAAATTAAAACATAACTGAGATGTAATCAGAATATGCTTTTGGATTTTTGCTGCTTCAATAAAATATATTAACGTGTGTATGTAAAGAATCTAAGCGCCACATGAAATTAACATAATAAAACCTTGATAATTGTGTCGACATATGGCTACTTCTTTTATGTTTCGACCTAATACTTGCAGCCCTAAACAGTGTGTTTAAAACCTGTTAAAAGTGGTCATTAATAAGACATTGAATAAGAAGCTATAAATCTAGAAACTCTTGAGGTATATTAACGAGAGTGGTTTATGGGTTGTGATTGCATGCATAGGTGGGTCGTGGGTTGTGAATCAGTGGGTGTGAGTTTTGAGTGGTCTAAAGTGGTCATTAAAACATGAGTACAAACTATATAATATAGACTAGAGACAAAGTGTCTAGTTGTTTAACTTGGGTCATTTTGAAATCTTTTTGTCTCACTAAATGTGTATCGAGAATGGGCCATGGGGTTTGATCTTTATTTAAGTATTAGGCCAAAAGGAAGGGTATCTCGATTACGTTTTCGGCATAAATGTGTATGAACCGAGAAGTGTTTGTTTATCCGAATATGTTCCATTAATCCAAATTCGTTAAGAGTATAAATATGATTCGAGTTTCGTATGATCCACTAATACGGTTAAATAAGTTCTAAAACTAACAGTTACACTTTAAACCTTAAACTTTGATAATGGTCATGTTAAACCCTAGACCTTGCTAAATTTACCTAAACTATGGTATTTGTCATAATGAACCTTCAACTAAAATTATTATCATTGGTAAACCTTGAGATTGATTAATTATGAATGTAACCAGAAGTTACTAAATACAGAAAGTTGCTATAAATAGCAGGAGAACTTAATATGGCAATTTGAACAACAATAAGTACGGAATCAATAATCATTTGTAATATGGTTCTTAAATAACAAGACGGTCATTAATTCATGTAGATTCGCTGAAGATGGAGTTTGCTTCCGACCTTTATATTTTCTATGTGTTGCTTCTCTTGCGGTATAAGGTACAGATATTCTGCCCTTTTAATAAGGTGCCTTCAGTCTCTTGAACTCTGATTTGATGTGACCCTGACCTTTGCTATGAACCTTTGACATTTGAACCTTTGGCATGTGAACCTTTTGATATGATCCCTATGATATGAACCTTTACTTTTGGACTATTATTATGACCATGTGAACCTTTGCTTTGATATGAACCTCTGACCTGTGACCCCAGTTTGATACCCGAGCCAAATGTGTTCCCTAGCCATGAAGGTAACATGGCCATGTCTGTGATGCACCACTGGCATGACTAGTGTGTAGCCCTAGTGATTTGGTTACACCGTCCCCATTGTGATTTGTGATATGCATGCGATTATTATTATTATGGCCAATGTGATATGTGGGGGGCGTATGGATGCATCCTAGATTTGTATTGTGATTGTGATATTGTGATGTGTGATATGTGGTGACTGATGATGGGTGCAATCCACGTCTTTCACAAAATGTGGGAGCTGATCACTCCATTGGATACATGAGGACACCCCTCATATTATCTGGTTACTAAGAGGTATCCCCTCTAGATTATGCAGGCTTATGTGATGTGATATATGTGGGCTCGTGGTGGATGACTGTCCTAAACCTTTACTCTTTATACCTTTACTTATATCTTATTCATTATGCTACTTCTGTTCATTTCTGTTTACTTTCGTTTCCGTTTATTATATATCTGTTCACTGGGCTTTTTAAGCTCAGCCGCACGTTTCGTTTCGTGTGCGGCAGGTTTTAGTTGGAAGCTGGGTATGAGTGAAGAGACTGTTGGACTTAGAAGACCTTGATAGTTATTTCTGAAGTAGAAGTCATTAGAAGGATTGCATTGCAGACTTAGTATTTAGCTTTTGTTTCCTTTGTAACCTTGTGTATTCAGTATTTTCATTTGTAACCTTTGAGAATCTTTGTATTACTATTGAATGTATGCTTTGTTTTGATCTGATATGAAACCATTAATGTGAACTTCTACCCTTGCCGGGTTGGGGTGTTACAATTAAGTAGTGTCTACTTCCCAAAAGAAAGCACACGCAAACAAGGTGCACGGTTGCCAGAATTTTTGATGCCTGATGAGGTCAAAGAAACTAAAGCTTATCATGATTACGACAAGGCATACCGTGAACGTCGTGTGGGTCTTGCAAAATTGGTTGAAGAATCAGGATCGTCAAAGACTCGTTCTCGAAGTAAGACTAAGACGGGTAGTGCATCCAGTGTCTCTGAACCTAAGCAAAAACATCCCAGAACCACTTTCATCAAGAGGAGAGTACCCAGTAAACCTCAACCAAAACCTGAACCGAATAGAATCATCGATGAAGATACTGAATCTGAATCTGAATCATCTGAATCCGAAGAAGAACATGTCTTTATGACTGCTGAAGAAGCTGAACTTCACAATAAGATCTCACATGAGAATGCACAGAAGCAGAGTCTCAAATCACTAAAAGAAGATGAAGAGCGTAGAGCAAGGAAAGTTTTGGAACAACAGATGGAGTATGAAAGAACACATGGAGTTGGAGGATCCCACACTGTTCATGAAGAAGTTTTGACCCAAGATGATCCGGTTAATCAACCCAGAGGATCTGAAGCTGCATCAACCAAGGTTCAGCCTGATACGATTAATCAACTCGATAAGGCTGAATCGGTCTCCTCTCAGCAAACAGGTTCGGTTAATCAACCCGACTTGGGCGCACCAAATCAAGAGGAGAAGGAAAAAGATCAGGATAGCAATATTGTTTTATCTGACAAGGATATTTCTGATTCTATGTTTGACAACAATCCCGAGGAACAACCACGTAATGATGATACTGAAGATTGGAACATAGAAGAAGAAAAAGATATTCTGGGAGATCAAACAATTAAAGCAGCCAAGGATCTTGAGGAACAGAAAAGACAAGAGGAAGAAAGGAAAAGTAAGGAGGATGCTCAAGCTAACCTGGAAGCAGATAGCTACCTTCGTTCTCATACTCCAACACCTCCTCCTTCCCCTCCAAAGGACACAACCGAATCTAAACTGGCTATGGTCGTTCATAACCCACAACAACAGCAAGAACAACCACCAGTTCATCCCTCGTCTGCTTCTTCACCCAAGACACCTCCTGGGTCACCGCCTAAGAATCCAACACCTCCACCCTCACCTCAAAAGGAATCAACTGCTAAATCTGATGAACCAATCCCTTCACTCACTCCATCATCTTCGAGATCTTCATCACCAAAATCAAAAGCAACTGTTTCTGAGAATATTCATAAGGCCTACAAAGGAAAGAGCAAGAGAAGAATCGTCCATGTTTCAAAAGTTGAAGTTGTGTCTCCTGCAGCAAAGAAACTTAAAAAGGCAGTAAAGAGAGCACAAGCACAACGAGACAACCAAGCTACAACAAAATTGGCTGAAATGGAAAATTTAGTCAAGAAGTTGTCTCAGCAAATGGAAGAGATGCAGGAAAGTAAGAAGAAGATAGATGAATTTCTTGGTTTTAATATCAAAGATCATATGACACGCAAGACAAAGAAATTTGTTAAGCAATTTCTTCCTGATCTTCAACAAAGCATAAATGAACATATTGATTCACAACTTGACGAAAAGATCAAAGAAGCCGTCTCTTCTTCTTCCCAAACCAAACCACTTCCAAATCTCACCACTGAACACATCGAGCTTGTGCTTCTCGACCGACTCTTTGAAATCACCTCTCCTTCTCAAGAAGAAATTAATCTGATCGCGGCTCTTCAAGCACACATTGAGAAGAAATCATGCAAGGAAGCTGCTGACAAAGGAAAACGCATTCGAGAGGATGATGAGGATGATCAGGATCCTAAACCCGAACAAAAGAAACACAAAGGAGGGTCAGGGATTCATATTCAGGAGCCAACTGGACATACATCAACATCTCTACCTCCAAAACATCAATCCTCTGGTCCCACTGAAACCGAACATCACCATGAGCAGTTTACAACTGAAGATGTGGAATTCCAGCCACAAGATGATCAACCTCATTCATCACCATCACCACCAAAATTAAAGCCCTCCAAGTCCAAGCCTTCACACAGCAAAAAGTCATCTACTGGACCAGCTGTTGTCACATGGCTGGATAATGATACGGATGAGCTAGGAAATGACTGGTTCGATCATCTAGCAAGTGCTCAAGATCAGACTGATGAAGCTTCCCGAGTTGAAGACTGCACCTTTGCTGTGACTCAAGAGATTAAAATAAGTCTTAACATTAAGAAGATGACCAAAAGGGAACTTCGTCGGATCAAGAATGATGCTTTCCTTCTTCTGAAAGACAAATCCAATAGCGCAGCAGAACTTGAATATCACCTTGAAAACATTGCATGTGCAATGTCAAGTGATTTCGACTTGGCTAGTCCAGACGTCGTCAGGAAAGTTGGCAAGAATCAACCATTCATCACTGATTGGACTAAGCCACTGTCCGTGATAAGAAGATCTCACTACTCCGAAATTCCCTTCCAAATCTTCTTCAACAACGATCTGGAACTTCTAAAGAATGGAGCTCAAGGAACGACAAAGTATGCTACATCAATCACTTTCACACCAGCTGCTCATTACACACAATCAGCTATTGAAGAAGAAGCTATTAACAGACGTCTGTTTGTTAAAAAGCTCGTCAAATATGATCGAGATGCAGAGTTGGGGATTCATCACTGGTATTCTAAACGACAAAGCTGGTACAAGTACAAACTTGCTCTCCAGAAATCCCGAGAACCAGTTTACAGTGATCTCAGAATAATGGCCGTCATCAATGTGAGTGGATCCAGAAGATGCGATTATATATTTCTTGAAGAGATCACAGTAAAAAGAATCGACAACAATCTCTACACATTCTCAGAGGCGGATTTTCCTGATTTAAATCTGAATGATATCGAAGACATGTATCTGATGAAGGTCCAAGGCAAACTGCAGCATCTGACCAACGAGCTTCGATATGCACTCAGTACTTCCCTCTGCCATTACATCAGGAGAACCATCATCAAAGAACGTGTAGAAGATCTCTAGCTTGGTGTTGAAAGTTATCAGACTCAGCTTAACCTTGTTGAACCAAAATTCCTTCTAAACAGCAAAAAGGACCCTCAGTACACCATGCTGCACAGTCCAGTCTTCGGGTTCGTTTACAGAAGCACAACAGATTTTCACCGCTTCATGGCATTCAATGAAATTCACAAGTTCTGTGATGATACCCTAAAGAGTGTACGTGATGGGTTAGCTAATAGAGTTCGAGATTCGGTGTTGGAAAAATCAAGAAGATGGAATTCGAAGGAGCTGCGACAAGTCAAGGAATTTATTCGGAAGATGGAAGAACGGTTATACCATCGGGATCAGATGAGGAGGCTAGAAAGCTATGTTGGGGGTCGTCCACCGTTCGCTATCAGACTATTTCAGCGGACTGACCCAGTGTTCACAACTTTTGGCAAAGGCGGTTGATGTAAGAATCAATTCTCATATTTCATCATATCATTATTCTTTCCATCATTGGCCTGTACATAACGGCTTGTGCACACATAACAGTGTACAACCCGGACCCTAAAGAAAGGACCCTGAGGTACGCTTCAGTGCCTCAATCCTGAAAAAGGAGCGAAAGCTTCTTACTTATGAGCAGAATTAAAACCAGAATGTTTTCCAAAGTTTTTCAAACATTCTGCTCATAAGGACAAGTATTCCCTTGTTAAGGGGGAGTATTTGAAAAATATAATCTTTGTTCAAAGAATTATCAATGTTCTTGAAAATTCTTCCCTAAAACTCAAAAACAGCATATTTTAATCATAAACGTTTTCCAAAAACATCATGAGTATGCTATTTTTGAGGGGGAGAAGTAAAAGATGATTAAAATATGAAGTCTCATTTGCTGGAATCTCGTGTGCTCAAACTCAGAATTGACCCTCGAATTGACGAATAGGAAAGTCAGTAGTCGAAAGGACATGTCCCGGACGGGTAATAATTTCAAGCCAGTTTATCTGGTAATGTAAGTGTGTCTCGCAAAGGACGTGTCTGAGTAGAATGTACCGATTTTGAGCGATAATCTTTGAATCTGATCTGGACGGGTAATAATTTCAAGCCAGTTTAACTGGTGATGTAAGCGTGTCTCGCAACGATCAGGTTCATTGAAAGTCAATCAATTCAAAAGTGCCAACTCTTCCCGGCATGTGCAAATTTCAAATTTATTACTTATACGCACATGTTAAGGGGGAGTCTTTCTGAAAATCATCAAACTCTCAAGGTGTCAACAAAATGTCTTTACAAATTATCGACACTTTGAGAGATTTTCAATGGTTTGGTTTATGGCATCATTAGGATAGTCATGGAGTTATAAGGTGACTAAGGTTAGGGAAAACCGTCCTATGATCCGCCAGAGCCGGAGGAATCTACCCAAGGACAATACCAATAGTTTAGAACTAGAAAGTCCTAGGTATGATATAAAAAGGAGAAAATGAATGAACGGAGAAAGAAGGGGTTGAAGAATTAAAAAGAAAAGTAAAGAAAAGGGTGAAAAGAAATAGCCCTCCATTTGTTCAACCTTAGGGCAGACACCGGGTTCAATTCATAATCTACTGGTTGATGAGCATCACCGGTATTGAATACTAAAGACGTCATGGACCCAGTGACGCACTAATAAACCTTCTAAGCCACTCAAGTGTCTCTCAAAAGACATTTGTTTCATTCACACGGAGAACCCTTCATAATCTATCGACCTCTCATTACGAGAGTGTTGATATTGAAAAGGAGGCAATCTGCTCCATGCCTCCGATGACCAAACAAATGTGCACTGATTGAGTCTAGAGCCATGAGATTCATAAAAGATCTCTTAGGTACACTTAGTATTACTCTGTTGTTCTACATCATGGGCAGCAGATGTAAAATTAAGAAAGTGTCCTTCGCAGATCTTAGCAATCTGCCGAGAACATTCATGAGAGAAGTCACAATTGTGATTATCAATGATTGAATGGAAATCCTGCCAGAGCAACATCAAACAACTCTGTCAGTAGGTTACTTCGGTAACTCCTCGTGGGTTACGCTTAGTGTTTGCTCCAAACGGTCTACAGTCGTGGGGTGATCTCCAGCGACTCACTGAATCGTGGGTGCACTTCGGTGTGTCCGTGTAATCCCTTTCGGGGGAATCCAGTTCAGAACGGTCTGGGTTAGGATTTGAGAAAGTCTTCACACTATGCTGTTGATGATCTCAAGTCTGAGCCTGTAAGTACCGGTTGGTTCGTGCTGTTGCTGCTGCTGACGCTGCTGCTGCTGCTGCTGAGGAGCTAGAGTTCGACCATCAAGACTCCATCATGTTCATATCTTGAAGTAATGATTTTTTTGCAAAGACTCAGTAACATCAAAAGTTCGAACATATGATACAGAAACAAGTCAAAGACATATGAGCATGATGGAGAAGACGATAAGACATTGGAGATTGGCAGATAGAGACAACAACATATCATCATTATACAAGAACAAAGAAACAAAGATTATAAAGACGTCGGAAGCCTAAGAAGCAAAGAAGACGTCGAGCAACATTGATGATCAAGACTTAGGGGGAGATTGTTAGGAACACGTTTTAAATATTTACAAGTCTTGTTCATTTAAATTAAATGTTGCACGTTTAAGGACTATATTGTTTGTAATTATGGACCGGTCCATTAGTAGTCCATGGACCGGTCACATTAGTAAGTTTATTCTTGTCACATGCAAGGGAATATTCTTAGAATTATTCCCCTCCCATTGCCTATAAATAGAAGGCATGGGATTCATTCTAATGGTTGGTTTTCATGTGTATTGCAAAAGCTCTGCTCGAGTAACATTTGATAAAGTGAAAGCCGATCACTCTTCTTATTCTTCTTCTTATTCTCTTCTCTTATCTAGTTATCGTATTAGCTTATTCATTTTCATACGTAGCTTAATCTAGTGTAGTAGTTCGTGTGTTTATTAGTTCTAACGAGTGTGTGTTTGAGATATCATAGTGACCTACAATTTGTATCAAGAGCCAGGTCAAACAAGATTTTTAAAATTAACTGTATTTTAAAACTTGAAACGATCTATGGAATCTTTAAAATATTTAGAAGGGCAATCTATGCAAAGACCACCACTATTTGAAAGTGATGGTTTTTTTTATTGGAAAAATAGATTTGAAACTTATGTGAAATCAAAGGATCTTGATCTTTGGCATGTTATTACCTATGGTGATTTTCCCCTTATTCAATATAATATCCTAACTAAAATAGATGAAATTGTACCTTTTGAAAAACAAAATGATGATTTAAAAAAGAAACTAGCAAAAAATAATGAAGCTAAAATGGTAATTTATAATGCGTTACCACGCAAAGAATATGAAAGAATTTTTATGTGTCAAACCGCAAAAGAAATTTGGGATTCTTTACTAATCACTCACCAAGGTAATAGTCAAGTCAAAGATAATAAAATAGATCTTCTTGTGCAACAATATGAACAATTTACAATTTCTGAAGAGGAATCTATTGATAATGCATTTGCTAAATTTAACACAATCATCACAAGTTTAAAAGCACTTGATGAGACTTTTTCTAGCAAAAATTGTGTAAGGAAATTTCTTAGGGCATTACATCCGAAATGGCGCGCGAAGGTCACGGCGATTGAAGAGTCAAAGAACTTGATGACGTTATCACTTGATGAGCTTATTGGCAACTTGAAGGTTCATGAAGAAATTATAAAGAGAGACTCGGAAACGGTCAAGAGCAAGAAAGATCAAATCAAGTCTCTCGCGCTAAAAGCCAAAAAGGAACTTAGTGATGACGATGATTCAAGTGACGATAGTGAAGACGAAGAATATGCAATGGCCGTTAGAGAATTCAAGAAATTCTTCAAGAGACGAGGAAGATTCACGAGACAACGGCGAGATGAAAGAAGATCGCTACAAAGAAATAGAAATGATAACTACGGGAAAAGAAAGTGCTTTAGATGTGGAAGCCAAAACCATCTCATTGGCGAATGTCCAAAGCCACCGGGTTATGATTACGAAAGCGCATTTGTTAGTGGAACATGGAGCGATAGCGACAAAGATGAAGCGGACAAAGCAAAAGACGAAAAGTGCCTTGTAGCTCAAGCCACCGATGAAATATGTCTAGGAATAAATTTGGAGCCCGACGAATGGATTAAGGATAGCGGATGCTCGAAGCACATGACGGGAAACCGGAAGCTATTCTCCTCCTACAAGGCATACAACGGAGGTAATGTTATTTTCGTGGAAAAATCATTGGCAAAGGTACGATCTCTCAAGACTCCCTAACTATTGAAAATGTTGAGCATGTAGATAACTTAACATATAACTTGCTTAGTATAGGACAAATATGCGATAATAAGTGTAGGGTTACTTTTACAAGTAAAGATAGCGAAATAGTTAAGGACGGAAAGGTCATAGGTAGAGGAGTTAGGAAAGGTGGCGTATATGTTATGAAACTAGGAAATAAACCGGAAGATAAAATATGTCTAGCAACCTTAGATGAAAACTCTACATTGTGGCATAGAAGATTAGGTCACGCAAATATGCAACAAATACAATCCCTAGCCTCTAAAGAATTAGTTAGAAACTTGCCTAACCTAAGATATGACCAACACTTTTGCGATGCATGTAAAATAGGAAAACAAGCACATGCTAGTCACAAAGCTAAGAATATAGTCTCTACTACTAGATGCCTAGAATTATTACACATGGACCTTTTTGGTCCAACCGCTGTGCGGAGTTACGGAGGTAATCGTTATACCTTAGTAATTGTAGACGACTATTCACGATACACGTGGACTAGATTTTTAAGTGATAAAACCGAAGCCTTTAATAAGTTTGAAATATTTAGTAAAATGATTCAAAATAAATTAGGATGTTCTATAGTATCAATTAGGACGGACCATGGTCGGGAATTTGATAACGAAGTGCAATTCGGAAAATATTGTGATTTAAATGGGATATCTCACAATTTCTCCGCTCCTCGCACTCCACAATCAAATGGGGTAGTAGAAAGAAAAAATCGAACATTACAAGAAATGAGTAGAACAATGCTAAATGAACAATCTATCCCACAAAAATTTTGGTGCCATGCCATAGATACATCAACATATATAATAAATAGAGTCTCAATTAGGCGAATTTTAGGAAAAAACCCCATATGAGTTATTAAGAGGTAGAAAACCTAATCTAAATTACTTTAGGGTATTCGGGAGCAAATGTTTTGTTCTCAATACAAAAGATTACCTTACTAAGTTTGATCCTAAGTCGTACGAAGGAATCTTTCTAGGGTATTCACAAAATAGTAAAGCATACATAATACTTAATAAACACACTATGAAAGTAGAAGAGTCCTTAAATGTAACATTTGATGAAACTCCACCACCACCTAAGACATTGCCCCTAGAAGACGATGACCTAGTTGAAGAAGAAGCTATTGAGGTTAGTAAAATTAAACCCTTAGGCGATGATAATGAAGATATAATATTAGGTGAAAACGAAATAGTAAATGTTAAGGAATCTAAATCACACCCATTAGATAATATAATAGGAAACCTAAATCAAAGAACCCTTAGATCACAAGCTCAAGATAAAAATAATTTCTTCTGTTTCCTATCAACTATAGAACCTAAAAATATAAATGAAGCATTAAAAGATGAAAGCTGGGTTATGGCTATGCAAGAAGAACTAAATCAATTTAAGACTAATGACGTTTGGGAACTAGTCCCAAATCCCATGAACATGACCATCATAGGAACTAAGTGGGTTTATAGAAATAAGTTAGATGAAAATGGAATAGTTACTAGGAACAAAGCTAGGTTAGTTGCCCAAGGATATAATCAACAAGAAGGAATAGATTATGACGAAACTTATGCCCCCGTAGCTAGATTAGAATCTATAAGAATACTTCTTGTCTATGCATGCGCCTTAGATTTTAAGTTATTTCAAATGGACGTGAAAAGTGCATTCCTTAACGGTTTTATCAATAAGGAGGTATACGTGGCACAACCTCCAGGATTCATTGACTTCGCAAAACCTGATTATGTTTATAAACTCAAGAAAGCTTTATATGGACTCAAACAAGCTCCCAAGGCTTGGTATGATCGATTAAAGGCATTTCTTATTAAACATGATTATTCCATGGGAATGGTAGATAACACTCTTTTCACGAAAAAGAAAAGCCCAAATCTCATCATTGTCCAAATATATGTCGACGACATTATATTCGGATCGACTTGTCAGGATATGTGTGATGAATTCGCCAAAATCATGCATGATGAGTTTGAGATGAGTATGATGGGTGAACTTAATTTCTTCCTAGGATTACAAATAAAACAATTAGAAGATGAAATATTTTTTAATCAATCTAAGTACATTAAGGAAATGCTCAAGAAATTTGGATTAGAAGACGCTAAGCCCATGAAAACACCGATGTCTACGGAAGTAAAACTCACAAGAGATGAAGAGGGTGAGTCCGTAGAAAACACTAAGTATAGAGGAATGATAGGTAGTTTACTATACTTAACGGCAAGTAGACTGGATATCATGTTTAGTGTCTGCCTTTGTGCTCGCTTTCAAGAGGATCCCAAAACCTCTCACCTAGAAGCGGTTAAGCGTATCTTCCGATACATTAAAGGCACTATACACTTAGGATTATGGTATCCTAAGGGATCCGGCATAGAAACCATCGTCTATGCGGATTCGGATCATGCGGGAGACTACGTGGATAGAAAAAGCACTAGCGGAATTTGCACGTTTATGGGATGTTGTCTAACATCTTGGTTCTCAAAGAAGCAAACCACTCTTGCTATTTCTACCACAGAAGCCGAATATGTAAGCGCTGGAAAGGCATGTCAACAAGCACTATGGATGAAACAAGCTCTCGTAGATTTTTGGCATTAGGTTAGATGATGTCCCAATTTTGTGTGATAACAAAGGTGCTATAGATTTAAGTAAGAATCCCGTTCAACACTCTAGGACTAAACATATAGAAATACGCCACCACTTCCTCCGCGATAATGTTCAAAAAGGAAACATATCTATAGAAAAGGTTGCATCGGAAGATAACTTAGCAGACATATTCACTAAGCCCCTTAAGCGTGAACTCTTTAACCACTTACGTTTAGGCCTAGGAATGATGGAACAAATTGACTGAATTTTCTGCATCTTTGGTACATTTTTTTTTTCCAGATGGGCGGACCCCTTAATGTTATAAAGGCGGTCCCCTTAATTATTAAGGGGACCGGCCATCTGTCTGTAAATTTTTTTTTCTATTTCCTCTCATCTGAGTCTAGGAATCTGTTTTGCACAAAATAAAAGATTGGGATATTTTTTTTTTCATAAACATATTTGTAAACAAAACCCAATCTATTTTCTACAAATCATTCTCACATCTAGGACAACACATGAAAACCATTTTCCTTACATTGTTGAATAATGCTAAAAACATTTTTTTCATGCATAAGATCTCACATGACTTGTCAAAATATATAATCTAATATATATATTTGATATTCATATATTGAGCAAAATTAAATCAAGGAGACCTTGGATTGTTTCTTAGGAAATTTTTGCATTTAGGAGTCGAAACAATCACATCTTCACATTTGTTGCATATAGGCACACACTAGAACAAGCTTATTAATCACATCCTCACAATTGTTCCATCACCTATTCCCCATTAGTTTCTAGTGCATTTGCTCTATTACCCTTGCCTTAGATAATTAATTGCCTTAATTCTCTAAATTGCTAGATATAACTTATTGCTTGTTTATCTTATATGCCATGCATGCTTAATATGTTTCTCTATTGCCTCAAAGAGTGGGACTTGCCTAAAACCAAAAGCTCAAAACATAGCCATCCTCACCTATTTCTGCAGAAAAACCCATTTCTGGAACCCAGAAAGGTACCAGATGGGCGGCCCCCTTAATTCATAAGGCGGCCCCCTTAATTATTAAGGGGACCGCCCATAATTAAGGGGACCGGCCATCTGCTGGACGTGTTCACAGAATCTTTTTCTGCTTTTTAGCCCTTTTGATCCTATACTTCCCCAAATTCACAAACACATTCTGTCCTAATCAACCAACAAGCCTATCCATTCCTAAACAACACAAATCATCCACTATAAATAACCCCATATCTCACCACATTCAATCATCCCATCATGTCTTCTCCTATCAACCAAAAACCAAAAACCTCAAAGCTAGCAAGGATGACCTTAAAACCCGGGTGGAAAAGAAAACCTCACCCTCACCACAAGCCCATCACAACTAGACAACCAACACCTCCATCATCATTCATCCCCAACTACTCTCCAAGATCACAACCTCATTCCATTGAACCATTTCACAAACCCTATCATTTTGGCCAAACATCCACATTCATTCCAAACTACTCCCCTAAACATCAAACCAACTTCAATGGAATCCTTGAAAACTCTCATCACCTTGGTCAAACATCAAACTTTTCACCCCAATACCATCCATTTCCACCAAATAACCAAATCCCCATTCATGAAAGGCAAAAGCTTCATGAAGAGATTAACCAAATCCATGATCTTAGTGATCCCCTTGCTATACACCTCACACAACGCAACAAGGGACAACCTCCATCCTCACCTTACTCAAATTGCCTACCCCACTCTCTTAACTTGGATCAAGTTACAAACCACACCCACTATTTCCCTTGTTGCATCTTCCTTCAAAAACAAATCCTCCACTTAAGTGAAGATATTTCTTGGATCGAATATCTACTCACTCGTCCTCATCTCATTCCTCCACTACAACGATATAACATCAATGGATCCGCTCCATTTCCCTCTCCATCACATAACTAAAACCCATCCACATGCTTTCTGCCTCAAAATAAAATCCCTCACCCTTTTGTGTCGCAAGCAAGTCCAATCGCTCTCTTTGGCAATAAAAGGACTAGTAGTATTTCTAGTTATGTTGTAATCAATATGTTTTGAGTATTTTATGTAATGTAATGATGATTCATATGTTATATATGATCATCTTGAATGCATAAATAAATTAGTTGGTTGTTCTAAATATTTTTGCTATATATTTGTATCTTGTGTCTCCTAACTTGTTTTTGCAGCCAAGATTTCCATAGCTCGTCTCCTTGGTGCCCTCGAACGAGGGGGAGTAAACATCAAGGGGGAGTTCTCATCCCGACAAATTTAGTTTCTAAAACTTGTCGGCATAACATTTTTGATTCTACAAAAAGGGGGAGAAGTGAATATAAACTCACTAAATACTTGTCCAAAAATAAATTTTTGGTTTTAATAAGTTTAAGTTTTGTAATCATCAAAAAGGGGGAGATTGTTGACATAAATAATGCCTAAAAACATTATTCATATCTCTATGTTTTAATGATCACAAAATATAAACTCATTAAACATAAACTTATCAAATAAACAAGTATTTAGTTGTAAATATTCATTTCTACAACTTAATCACTTAAGGTATGAATAAACAAGTGCTTAATGCATTATATGATCAAAGGAACATTTTCTTAAACACTAGATTTTTTATAAAATGTCAAAACATTTTATATATTTTTGAAAAACATTTTTGGTATTAAATAAAAATGTTTAATCTTTTATAAAAATATGAATTCAAATTTTTAACCAAAATCAGTTAAAATGTTCCAGAAAAACCTTCCCCACAAAAGGACAAAACTGGCCAACGTTCAGCAAGGGCGGCCCCCTTAATTTTACTAGGCGGCCCCCTTAAAATTAAGGGGACCGCCCCCCTATTTAAGGGGGCCGGCCACGCTCCAGTAGGCTCCAGCTGTCCAGATTTTTCTCCTATAAATACCAGCCTTCCCCTGGATTTTTACTCACCTTTTGCACACTGAAACTTTCTGTTTTAAATCACATTTCATATCTTCAAAAACCCTTTGATCATATAATCTTAAGCTTTGGTTTCTAAGTGATCCAAGCTTCCTCCATTCAAGTGCAAGAGAAGAATACTCCTTCAACAACTAGAGAAGAAGTATTGCAACTTAGATACCTAAGTTGTTTGTGTCATCATACATTTGTATATAAGTTGTGTATTGTTGTTAGATAGTTGTGTGTATAATTGTTTGGGATAGGTTAGTGTGTAAGTAGAGAAGTTGTGTTGTTAAGGTGTGTAAGTAGTGAAGGTGTGAAGAAGTAGAAGTGTACATAGGTTGTGCTTAGTTGTGAAGTGTCGTGAAGAAGTAGTGAAGAAGTCGTGAAGAAGTCGTGAAGAAGTCGTGAAGAAGTTGTGAAGAAGTCGTGAAGAAGTCGTGAAGAAGAAGGTGTGATTAAGTCGTGTTTAAGTTGTGAGATTGGTTCTAGCTACGATTAGAACTCGACATCTAGCTTTGTGTCGTTAAGCCGGTGTAAGCTAAAGTTGTGTAAGGTTTTCTCCGCCATAAGGGAGCTTGTTGACATAGTGAAGAAAACTCTCGAGTTAGGTGCTCGGGGAGTGGAGTAGGGCAAGGAAGGTATCCTTGTAGCCGAACCACTATAAATCTCTTGTCTCTCGGTTAGATCTTTCCATCTCTAGCTTTCATTTCATTTTATTACCTTACTTGCATTACTTATTTATATTTACTTATATACATATTGTTCATATTGTTCAAGGAGTTGAGATCACATAAATTCGAATCTAAGTTTTAAAAAGTAAACAAAGTTTTCACAATAAAATTTAAAAAGGACATAAAACTATTCAACCCCCCTTCTAGTTTTCCACAAATAAGCTACGCCTAAGCTAGCTTCATGGTATTTTAAGGTTAAACTTTTGGTATAAAAATAAACGGTTTTGATAATACAAACCCTCCCCAAAGCCCATGGATCAAAAATGGTTAACGGGTCACATATATAACACGTTAAAACCCATTTATAGTTAAAATAAGCTAACGACCAAATAAGCAGTTGAAATAAGTTGAAAATCACTTAAATAAGCCTTAGGAGAAATCGCCATATTGTTCCCTACATTTTTGACATTTTTGGACTAAGAATGAAACGCCATCTAACTAGAAGGACCAAAACTGCCAAACCGAGAACTATGTGGACTGAAGCCGTAAAAACAAATTATATAGGTTAGCAATGGACATATGACTAAATGCCAAGCCGTATATGCACATATGGACAAGATTTGGACTATTATGGATTTTGGACTTAACGAAGGACTAACGACGTAACGAAAGCACAGTTAGGGTAAAAAGTGTAAAATCTGGATAAGAACAAGGACCTACTATTATAACTTGACATTCATAATTCATTTTCCATTTTTCGTCACATTTTCACTTCATATGCATTTTGAACATTTTATTTACATATTACTTAACTTTTGTTACTTATTATAACTAGAAACATTTCGAGTTAACATTGCATAGCATTTCATTCATTCTTTGAAAGAAATAACACTATGGGAGCACTTGACACAAAAATCAAGATAGTTATATATGTAACATTATTTTTGAACTTTAAGCATTTTGAGCGTAACACACTCACTTTCAACGATCAGATCATTGCACATCATTCGTTATTCATCATTCACAATTCATTTCACAACCACCACTAGTATTTAGTCAGATTCTCAGACACTTGTATTTACCAGGTTTTGTTTTGGAGCCGCTGCTATAATCACACCTGAGTTTACTTTTACCATCACCAGTAACGCTTAAGGTGAGTCATAGCCTCACTTTTACTGATTTAACCATTTTAAAACTCCGTGAGGGAGATACATGCTATAAACAGATCACAAGTATTTTTCTGTATGCTTACCTGACATGATATATGCCTAAGTTACCTTATTGCCATAAGACCCTCTATCATGAGCCATTAATCACTGCGGTGAACGCAAATATAATGAATAGATCTATTGGAGGATGACGACCTGTCCCACTAATACTTTGACGGAATGCTTTTTGCTAGTCGTATTAGTCGCGATGCATTATATTTGAGAAAAATAGGAATTGGCAAATCACCTATTACACGAGGGCAAAACTTTCATCATTAATTTGATGGACACCTCCGTTTATACGGTACTTTGTTAACGTTTGCGTGTCATGAGACTTAGGGCAATATATGAACTGCAATATCAATTTTTAAACTGATTGTATCTCCAATACAATCCTACTTGTGTATCGAACTGATATTTAAACTTCAAACTCTATGATTTCACTCAACATTTTGTTGACTTTTAAGCATGTATCTCAGGAAATTAGCGGAGCGGATCAAGGCATGGAGCAGGCAAAACCTATCTTAAATAAGGGTGTAAAATAAAGTTTGTAATTCAGTTAAAATGACGTTTCCTTGGAGGAACTGTTTGCACTCTGATGTAACACTTTGTAACTAAATTCATATTATGGACCTATAATAATTACAAATGCCTTTACGGGCTGTTTTCTAAGAGTTTATTTTCGATCCTCTCAGTAATACCCCAATTAGACTTCCGTTGCTATCTCAAAAATTTGGGAGTGTTACAAACAGCCCCTCAGGTTAACTTTTAATTTCAAAGTTAGTCCCTAAGGACTAACTTTGCAACATACTGACACTTTCAAGGACTAAAAAGGAAAATAACACCGCTACAGTGTAGAACAGTGCTTGCTACAATGCAAAACAGTGTTTACTATTCATTGAACAGTGTTTACTATTCATGGGAAAATGACGCGAATAGTCCCTCAGGTTAGCTATTCATGCAAAATGCCGATAACTTTAGGGACTTTTTCCGTAAAAAATCATACTATTTTGAGAAATACTTTACGAAAATAGTACTTGCGGTTATCGATCTTTTGCATATTTAGTCCTTGATAACAAAAATAATTTTTTTACAATCGTTTCATTTCGAGTTTAGATTAAACACAACATTCCCGCAGCAACGCGCGTGTACCCCCACTCGTGTATGTCTAATCACAAACCAAACTATTTCAAAATGTGAGGTGCAATCTAGAATTTTGTACACATGCATCTTCCAAAAAAAGCACCATGTCCATACCAAACATTGTCACCTCAAAACACACACGCGCACACACACACACACACACACACACACACATATATATATATATATATATATATATATATATATATATATATATATAGAACGCCACCACACTTGAAATCTGACGCCCAATTTAAACCATCTAAACGGGCAGGCCCCGGGACCCGAACCACTAGGAGAGACCCGCGAAAGGAAACCCCTAGAACTCACGGCTTCGTACTAAGAGGAAAATCCGGATTTTCTTTGTCATTTGTGAGACTCGAACCTAGGTAAAACCCCTCCCCAAGCTCCAGAAGGAACTCAGGTTCATCTTGAGGAGTTTAGGAGGATTCGTAACACTGTTAAAGGTGATTAAACCTTTCTTGCTTCGTGTATATGATACTTTGAGCTAGTGTAATCAAGTATGCGGAATCTACTTGAATATACTTAGAAGGTTTGTTTAGATATGGAAATGGATTCGTGTATATGCTTGAGAGATTGACAAAGAACACATATGAGTATATCACCAAACGATTAATATTATTCAAAATATTATTACAAAGGTTCGATGTGTATGAGTTGTGATGTTCTATGTTCTAACTGTTATGAGTGTTAACAATTTTAAGCATTATCAGTATTAAGCACACACTCAAACACTAGACTTAGATTTCTTTTATAGTCCAAGAAATCTTTACAAATTACTTAAAGTCTTGGCCGACTTACTTGGTTAACTTATGCTTATTGAGTGTCAGTACATCAGATACAACATGTATCTATGTATACAACTTGTTAACTAAGCACATGGAGTAAGATATTATCTACCGTATATTGTTGACCAAAATACAATAAATATCTTTTCGATCTTATCCTTCCATCAGCAGAGTTGTTCACTATCAGCAGGAACAATCTATCGCTATCAGCAGAATCCATCAGCAGAGTTGTTAAGCCTATCAGCAGAGTGAAAATGCTCTATCAGCAGAATCAACATCATCAGCAGAAACCGTTTTACACTAGCAGCAGAATTACACTTAGAGTATTTCTTGGATTAGAACTCGATATTAAACATCTTGAATATTTAATTCCCAACAATCCTCCCCTAAACATGTGAATCCTTTCAAACATGTTTCTGAATTAAATCTTGGATTGAAGATCTTTCAAACACTTATGTTTTTCAAGATTGAATATCTTCTCAGTAATTCATCTACTTTGCTCTTCTTTGACTTTAGCAATATCAAAATATATTGAACCTATCTTGGACTAAAAGATGGTGCAATTTCCTTGGATGGAGGAATTATAAGAGGCAATGATGCTGTGTATCTTGGATGCTTGTTTCAACAAGTGAAATCATCTAACCAGCATGTCTTTGAAGTGAAATTGAAACTTTTCTTCGTTTGATCTAGATAGAACTTTCTCCTTTGGAATGTTCTTGTCATTTTCAACCTCCTCATCATCTTGTATGCTCTTGTCTTCTCCTTCCATATATTGGATTATCTTCCTTTTCTGGGCCATTATTTCCTCCCCTGAGATTGTTACCTCCCCTGAAGCAAATAACTTTTGTTTCCTCCCCTTGTTTGGAAGATCTCACTATGTACCTTTGACTGATCTATCAATGTGAACTTGTTGTCAGACAATATTGTACATGAAGCCATCAATTCCTTAAGAGTTTAAGTTACTGCCCTCATCACTTCTAGGTGTGTTAACTCCTATGAGAGGTGAATCAGTGGACATTTTGATTCATGATCCATCAATGGATGGTTTTTGTGAATCCTTGAAAATCCTTTTTAAGAAATCATTTGACTTAGTAGTATGTTCATGATTTTAGAATTGAAAAATCATACTACTTTCAACCATTTTGAAGAAATCAAGTGTATAACAGACACTTAATCATAATTTCGGTTTAATGCAACCTCTGGTTGTGTGAGAACCAATAATTTTTAGTTATAAATAACTGCCTGTGTAAAGATAAATCTATTCAAAAGATTTTCTTGACAGGGTTTCCAACTTGTGGCATTTGTTACCTCTAACACAAGTGTTAGATTCACTTTTGCTCGCTGTTCTTTCTATCAGATATCCTTAGATTAACACATTATACTTTGAAAGTATAAAATGATAGAAAGTGAGTTGTATCAGTTACTTTCTGATCAACTAAGCCATCAAGTCAATGTAAAATACAATAACAAGGTTTCAAGAAACTAGTTTTAAAGAATTAGTTAACTTAGGTGTTAGCCTTTGTTAAAAACTCCCAAACTCAATCCATCATAAGCCTGTTATGTCAGCATGTAAAAAATTCATTTTGATGCTTCCATTTCACTTCTGACTTTCCATGTTGTTCATTCTTCATTCCTGAAACAGTTAGTCTAAAACCAAGAAACTTTCGTTTGTACAAGCAGTACCTTGATTTCATTAACAGTACCTTGCTATTAACTAGCATTATCATAAAATGACTAACAGAATCATTCAATCTTTGACTAATAGTAGTATATTTTAAACCATCAGTACAATAAAAAGCTTATATACAAAAACACATTATTTTTGAAAAACTTAAAGATTAAGCATTCCAATACTTGCTACCAAGTAGTTGAACCTTTTAACATCAAAAGCTTTTGTAAGTAGATCTGCAAAGTTTTGTTCTGAAGCAATTTTCATCACTTGAATCAACCTTTTCTCATTGCAATCTCTAATAAAATGATGTCTAATCTCAATATGTTTTGTTTTTGAATGTTGCACTGGGTTTTTAATAATACAAATTGTACTACTATTATCAATATAAATAACAGTGTTTAAGAAATTGTACCCATAATCAAGAAGTTGGTTTTGAAGCCATAGAACTTGACCACAGCAACTTGCAGTAGCTACATATTCAGCTTCAGTTGTTGAATTTGCAACCATTGTTTGCTTCTTACACTGCCATGAGATAAGTCTACACCCTAGGAATTGACATCCTCCAGTGGTTGACTTTCTGTCCAGGCTAGCACCAGCATAATCACTATCCGAAAATGCTACCAAATCAAAAGGTGATTCCCTAGAATACCATATACCCAACCTTGGTTGACTTTTAAGATATCTAAAAATTCTCTTGACTGCAGTTAAATGAGAAACCTTAGGAGTTACTTGAAATCTTGCACAAGCACAAACAGGGAACATGATGTCAGGTCTAGATGATGTAAGATACATCAAAGAGCCTATCATAGATCTGTAAGTGTGTACATCTACATTTTCTCCATCTAAGTCTTTAAGAAGATGTTTCTCTGAGTCCATTGGTATGCTTGCCTCTTTTGAATCAGCAAATTGAAACTTTCTAAGAATTTCTGCAACATATTTATCTTGTGAGATAAAAATGCCTTCAGATGATTGTTTAACTTGCAAACCCAAAAAGAATGTGAGTTCTCCCATAGAGCTCATCTGAAACTTATTATGCATAAGCTTCTCAAATTCTAAACACATTTCCTTCTTAGTAGATCCAAAGATTATGTCATCCACATACACTTGAACTAGCAAAATATCCTTCTGCTCCTTCTTTATGAAAAGTGTCTGATCAATCTTTCCTCTTTGAAATCCATTCTCTAATAAGTAGGAAGCTAGTGTTGCATACCAAGCTCTTGGTGCCTGATGTAGGCCATATAGAGCTTTCACTACTCTGTACACCTTGTCTGGATGATCAGGGTCAATGAAGCCTGGAGGTTGTGAAACATACACCTCTTCTTCAATTGTTCCATATAAAAATGCACTCTTGACATCCATTTGGTAGACTGTGAAGCCTAAAAATGAAGCATAAGCTAAGAAAAGCCTAATTGCCTCAATCCTTGCAACTGGAGCATAAACCTCATCATAGTCTATCCCTTCTTCTTGTGTGTACCCTTGGGCTACTAATCTAGCCTTATTCTTGATCACTATCCCTCTTTCATCTAATTTGTTCTTGAAAACCCATCTAGTGCCAAAAACTTTTGCACCCTTTGGTAAATCAACTAGCAACCAAACTTTTTGTATCTTGAACTGAAAAAGTTCTTCTTGCATAGCCTCTACCCAACTAGAATTATCTAAGGCTTTCAGAATGTTCTTTGGTTCTTCTTGTGAGAGAAAACAAACAAACAAACAAGAGTTTGAAAACTCATGTTGCTTTGAAGCATAAAGGGCATCAAGAAGCCCTTGTTGTGGTTCTGAAGACTTCAATTGAGACCTTGTCTTCACACTAGATTGTGCATCTCCTATCACATTTTCTAAAGAGTGGACATTGTGAATTCTTGTTTGTGGGGTTGTTGGAACTTGATAGTTAAGTGGAAGGTTACCAAACTCCACTTCATCTTCTTGAAATCTTGCTTCTTTTGTGTATGATGGGCCTATATCAGAAGAATTTGGCCCAACAGCAGAGTGTTCTAGCTCATTAGCAGAATGTTCTTGCTTGATGTGCTGCGTGTGTCGTTGCGGTTTAGCAGTTTTAATGCCTAATCAAGTTTTAAATTTATATTTAGCCGACTTATCAATAACACCACACCTAACGAGCAGTGTACCCGGTCAGTATGAATATAATGGTAAGTAGAGTGTCGATCACTAAGAGTGGAACGTATTATCTAGTTATTCTAATCAGTATTTTAATATATTAAGTTAGCTGTACAACCTACTCTAACGCAAGGGGGTTCAGCCTGAGAGACTGGCACGATTTGGTTGCAATTAAATAATAAACTAGACCAATAGGCACGAATCAGCAAGTAGCACACACGTACACAGATAAATACTCGAGACAATAAGAGGGTTGTCCTTATGATAAGTAGTTTGTCACTTGTTTTATTGCTAGTGTTATATGAAGTGTATAGTTCGATGCAACGCACCGAGATTAAGTCCTTTCTCGTTGGTTCTAATCTTATCGGCGAGTAAACCCTTAATGATTACTTATGACTATCCCGTTTATCTTTCTACTACTTTTCTACAGACCATAGAATACATAGGCATCTAATAAACAGGCGAGGGCAGAGGCATGGCGACCCGATCAACGCTCAGCTAGCCACAGAGGTTATCAATGCACTAATAAAAGTCACCAATGACACTAACATATAAACTTTAATTGATGAGAAAGCAGTTTTAAGGGAGTGCAACCTTTCCGTTGTCACGTTACACAAGCCACCAATCTTGATGAATTAAAGTTTACTAACACAATAAAACAAAACTACTTAATGAATTAAACATATGCAGCACCTTCTTACAGCTCTTGTATCTTTGATTTGGGTGTGTCTTGTGCTGCTGCCTTGACTGAATTCGTCCTAGGTTTCTAGTCTTCGGTCTCGTATATAATATATGTCGTTCGAAATTCGTCTGGTCTTGGGGTATTTATAGTTTCTGTCTGAGGGTGAGATGCGGCGCATCTAGTAAGTAGATGCGGCGCATGTACTTAACTTCGCGTGGGGTCCAAGATTATAATATTCAGGAATATTCGTACACCGCCAGAAGATGCGGTGTATCTTCATCTTTTGATGCGGCGCATGTCCTCTTGTATCTTGGATCGTATCTGGTGAGATCTTGAGAGTGATGCGGCGCATGTGATAAGTGAGATGCAGCGCATCTGGAGCAGATTTGACTTGATCTTGTCCATTTCAGTAGACTCTTCACTTTATGCATGTTTTGCTCCATAATTAGTCCAAAATCGCCAAGTTTCACCAAATGCTTGTTTTCAACTGAGAATTACAAAAGTAAACGATTAAGTATCAATCCTCATACATAATATAGTAAAACAAGTCAAATTAATAGGATAAATGATAGTAATAAAATGTACTTATTTGAGTTCATCAAATATCCCCCCACTTGAACTTTACTTGTCCCCAAGTAAACCTTAGATTAAAACTTATGAAAATGTATCCTAACAGACATTAGGATGTATTTTTATATTTAAGCATGTATTTGTTTTATCATAATCACACAACTAAACACTTAACGAATTAGAAGTAGAATAAAATATTTCGATAAAAGCAAATCTAATCGTTTAACTGTCCAGTCGCGACGAATATTCTATCATAAGCTTGGCAAGTATACACATCTCCACCACTAAAGCTAAGGAATAACAAGTCTAAAGCGGTAAAAAGGGTTTTTAGGCTTAAGGGTTAATTATTCTTATTCACTATCGATCTCAAATTCCAGAAAAGGCGACAAAATCACAAATACATAATCGAATCCACGAACACGATACTTGCAATTGCTCAAATCCTTAACTCGAATAGGCTAAAGATAGGTCCAAACTTCACCAATAATAATATATCAAAAAGGGCGACAAAATCATAAATACATAGCCGAATCCACGACTACGATACTTAAGATTGCTCAAATCCCTAATCTCAATAAATCAAAGGTTTGGTTGGATAAAGAATAATACAGGGTATGGATAATATTTGGGATATAAATTGGTGTAAAATGAAAAATAAACAAAACAAATAAATTAAAATCCTAAGTGTGGTTAATCACTATCCCAACCATCCCATGAATAAGACTCATATCATCGAATAACTCACGCTTTAACACTTGAAACACACGCTTTAGGTAGACACGAATTATACTCAACAAGATCTTAATCAAAGAATAAACCTTAATTGGCGTTCCCATAACTGTCAACTCCCATTCAATCCATAGATATAATATACAACAAATAGTGGTGATATCGACCACTTACATAACTTTACATCGTTGGTTTATCAATCTTCCAACTTTTTTCTTTTTCTTTTCTCATTTTTTTTCGATTTTTTTTTTTTTTTTTTTTTTTTTTTTTTTTTTTTCAAACAAAGATGTGTAAAATTTCACCACATCACTATAACAATAATTCTGGATAATTTTTTCATACTTTTCATAACTTCAGAAATAATGGTAATAGTGAAAGCAGTAAACACACGAAAAATAAACTCAAAGATATACAATATTTACTTTCACTCCAATTGCATTGTGCAATTTCCCGACATAACCATAGATAATGAATTACGCACACGAACACAAGTAATGTAAGGAAACACACTTTGCCTATAGCAATTAACCAACCACAGATTCTAATCTACAGGGTAGGCTAAGGTGTAAGGGTGTAACGAAACATTTTAAACATAGGTGTAAGAAACGAAAGGAATGGCTCTGAGTGTTTTTCTAGGGGTATCTTACTCTAAAAATGAGAGTAACAAAAGGGTTTATACGGGGGTTAACTAACCAGTGTAGTTAGCTAATAACACATAACATATAAAGGCTATTTGGGTGTAATCCTAGAAATTTACCAATTTAGACAAGTCATTCCAATTATATAAAATAATACTTATTATGGTGGTCTCGAATAGTATACAAGCCAAGTTCTAAAGTTTACAAGTCACCGGCACACTCATAGATTTGTGAATTTGAAAAATCACAATTTTTGAAAATAACGTCATGTGTGCAACTATGCAACTTAGATCTTAAACAAAAACATGCTAAAAATTTTAAATTTTGATATATTAAGCACATTTTAAGCATATTTTGAAAAGTTTAGGACAAGTAAGTGTTAAGTGTTCTAATTCTCCAATCCCCCCACTTAAGTTAAACAACGTCCTCGTTGTTTGTATAAAAGGTTAAAAACTGGAAAATAAAAGAATTAGAACAGAAAAACTCCCCTGAGATTTGCTCGGTATGATCCTCCATTAGTAGTAGAGCAAAAATCATCTTTCTTGTGGATTAGAACGTTTAAGCTTCATATTAGATGTATCAACAGGAAATGCAGGAATCTATAATACCACCAAGGCTTTAAAACACACCTATTATTAAGAAAGGTTCAACTTGCATAATACATTAGTAGTTAGGTAAAAATAAAACATAAAAATAAAAATGAAAATCATCAGGTCAGTCGATGCGCTGTATCTTATGGAAGAAGATACGCCGTATCGAGCCTGGAATAATTACGGATCAGAATAAAAGATGCGCCGCATCCTTAACCAGGGATGCGCCGCATTTAAAATAAACTGATAAAAAGTTTTAAATTCGAAAAATAAAAAATAAATGCAGAAAAATAAAGTAAAGTAAGATATGACCATTTGCAGGAGATGCGTCGCATCTCAGGATTGAGATGCGCCGTATCCTCGGCGGTCTGACTGACTCGACACATAAACAGAATAATAAAAAGATAAATCCGGATTGTCTCCCGGTAAGCACTTGTCTTTATTCCAGAGTCTTCAAGTTAGACTCACGTTCAGCTCTTTAGTATCGATCATTGAAGGAGTCGGAAACATCGCGCTCCCTCATTGCCAATTCAGTAATATTGAACACTCCTTGCTCGTCCTTAATTTCCACGCCGTTCTTCTTTAATACCTGTATAAACAAAGTCCTGTCCCTTTCGGGCAGAGATGACAAAATGATAGACGGGAAATTCTTATTATCATATAAGCATAAGTAAGCAAGGTGGGGTGGTAGTTCAATAAACATATCATTATTCAAATACGTTTTCTCAACTATTCTCCTACGTTTGTTAATTACTACGCAATCATACCACTCATCATCGGAATCATTAACAATATCGCGTCTAAGTTCGGTAGGTACATTTAGGTCAATAAATTCCTCAAAGTTCTCATGATTAGGATTAGTTGAGTTGTTTTGAATCAATGTTTCCCCCATAAGCCTAGCTTCAAGATCGAGGTCCATACGCTCTCTTAATCCTAGCATGTAGACACCTCTAATTATGCTTTTAATAGGATCTTGGCACTTATAGACCAGTTTATTATTCCCTACCCTTAATGAGATTTTTCTTTTAAACACATCAATCTTAGCATGGGCAGTAGACAAGAAAGGTCTTCCAAGGATTAAAGGAACCTTAACATCCTCGGGCATATCTAAAATAACAAAGTCTACAGGGAAAATAAACTTCTCAATCTTAATTAGCACATTATTAGCAATCCCTTCAGGTCGTTTTACCGTTTTATCAGCCAATTCAATAAGTAACTTAGTTGGTGCTAATTTTCCTAGTCCTAGGGTAGTGAATGTCTTAAGAGGCATAACACTAACACTAGCTCCTAAGTCAGCTAACACATTATTGAAAGATATATCATTAATAGAACAAGGTAGAGTAAAACTTCCTGGGTCTTTTTCTTTATGAGGCAAGGCATTTAAATCAGTTGCAGAGCTCCCTTCTTTCATTGTAGCCTTGATCTCCTCTTCAATCTTTGTCTTTTCTTTTAGTAGTCTTCTTAAACTGATTGAAGAATTAAAGAAAAATTCGGGTCTTGCATCATCATTACCATTCATCGATCTTCTAGGTAAGTTAGGAGTGACTTATTCAGTGGTGCTTATGGCCTTGACATGATCCCTTGGGTTGGTTTCAGTTGAGCTGGGTAAACTTCCATATCCCCTTTCTTGAAGAACTTTGCTCATTTGACCAATTTGTTGTTCCAGTGCTTTGATCGAAGCTCCTTGATTTCTTGTAGTAGTGTCCGTTGAAGCTCGGATTTCTTTGATCATAGCAGTATTCTCTTCATGTCTTTTAGCAGCATCGGCCATAATTTGCTTTAGAGTGTCATCTAAAGTCTGCCTCCTTTCTTGATAAGCGGGATTGAAGTTATTCTTTTGATAGAATCCCGGTGTAGCTTCCCTAAATCTCCCTGAAGGTCGGAATGGTTGTCCAAATTGGGTGTAATATGCTTCTTCAAACGTCTCACTTTCATTCTTGTTCGGGCAGTCTTTAGTGTAGTGAGGTCCTTCGCACTTTTCACATCCAACTTGGGCAGCATACACTCTTTCATCTCGCTTCTTCATCTCTCTACTAATTTTATCCAATTGAGCTTGAATAGCAGCAATCCCGTCAAAATTAGTGCTGCCCTTAGATCTAGTAGAGGTCCCATCGTGCCATTTCTGAGAATGATCAGTAGCTTCTTGGATCGCTTTCCTAGCATTAGTTGCACTCATTTGAGGTACAGCTCCCTTAGCATCCAAAATCTGTCTAGTAGGCACGTCCAATCCTTGATAAAACAATACTATCTCCTGCATAGGGGTTAGATAGTGTTGAGGACATTTTATTAATAAATCTTTAAATCGTTCCCAAGCTTGATAAAGAGTTTCATCAGGCTCTTGCTTGAAACTGTTGATAGCCTCCATTTTTTTAGCAGTCTTAGCAGGTGGACAATATCTCTTCAGGAATTTGCTCTTCAAACCTTCCCATGTAGTGATTGAACTAGCAGGTTCATTCCTTAGCCACTTGTTAGCAGCTCCTTTTAGTGAGATTGGAAAGATTCTAAGCATGAGTTGATTGTTAGTGACTCCTTCTGAAGTAAACAAATCTGCAATCTCCAGGACCTTTTCAACATGCTCATTAGCATCCTCATGTTCCGTCCCACTGAAAGCATTCTCTCTGAGCTCTTTGAGAAACTGAACCTTCAACTCAAATTTTGACTTATCATCAAACTTTGGTCTAGCAACTCCTGAAGTGTAATCAGCACGGGTACTGTTCATGTATTCCTCCATAGTAGTGTTTTCGCCCATTGTTTCTGTTTCAACTTCCTCTTTTTCTTCAGAAAAGTAATCAAGCTCGAGTGAACTTGAAAGATCAAAGCTTCTTGTGTTGAAAAGCCTTTTAAGTGAATGTAGGGCTCGTTCAGGATCTTCGAAAGGTTGAACCAAGTTCTTCGTGGAACTCCTGGTCATGCACTTCCTGAAATCAACACAAAACTATCAGTAGGGTATGCTCGAGAAAGTAATATATCATAAAACTAACAACGAAAACGGAATATGAAAATCTAAAGTTACTGATGTCTGCAGACGATGCGCTGTATCCAAAAAGTTGGATACGCCGTATCTTATAATCGTTAAAATTAAATCAGACTTTATTCAGAAAATAGATACGCCGCTTAGAAATTCGAATGCGCCGTATCAATTTTAATTATCAAAAATCGATATACTTATAAAAATTAAATGCGTCGTATTAACGAAAGTTAATGCGCCGTATTTTCGTTACGTTTCAAAATACAAGATTTTTGATTCAGAAGATGCGCCGTATCGATTAAAATCGATACGCCGTATCTGTTTAATAATTCGAAAACTGTTTTTAATTAAAATAATAGATACGCCGTATCTGCTAAAGCAGATGCGTCATATCGCGTTAACGTTTAGAAATTTTTTTTATTAAAAACAGATACGCCGTATCTTGGGGAAAAGATGCGTCGTATCGCTTTATCGCTTAGAAAAATTTTCTTATTAAAAACAGATACGCCGTATCTTGGGGAAAAGATGCGTTGTATCGAATTAATTAAACGCGTTGTATTTTATAAAAGTTTGAACGCAATACGCCGTATCTGATAAATCAGATGCGCCGTATCGTTCGATTTAGCTCAGTACAACGATAGCAGAAAACAAAAATTACGAAAAATAAAAACAAATAAAAACACACAAACGAAAATAAACACAAATAAAAGCAAACAAATAACACACAAAAACAGAAAATATGCAAAATAGTACAATGAATGCAAATTAATCTAATACACAACAAAATTAGCGGTTAGATAAAAAATTAAAAACCCTAATTAAAATACTAATCAAATTAACAGATAATAACAATTCACTCCCTGGCAGCGGCGCCAAAAACTTGATGTGTTGCGTGTGTCGTTGCGGTTTAGTAGTTTTAATGCCTAATCAAGTTTTAAATTTATATTTAGCCGACTTATCAATAACACACACACCTAACGAGCAGTGTACCCGGTCAGTATGAATATAATGGTAAGTAGAGTGTCGATCACTAAGAGTGGAACGTATTATCTAGTTATTCTAATCAGTATTTTAATATATTAAGTTAGCTGTACAACCTACTCTAACGCAAGGGGGTTCAGCCTGAGAGACTGGCACGATTTGGTTGCAATTAAATAATAAACTAGACCAATAGGCACGAATCAGCAAGTAGCACACACGTACACAGATAAATACTCGAGACAATAAGAGGGCTGTCCTTATGATAAGTAGTTTGTCACTTGTTTTATTGCTAGTGTTATATGAAGTGTATAGTTCGATGCAACGCACCGAGATTAAGTCCTTTCTCGTTGGTTCTAATCTTATCGGCGAGTAAACCCTTAATGATTACTTATGACTATCCCGTTTATCTTTCTACTACTTTTCTACAGACCATAGAATACATAGGCATCTAATAAACAGGCGAGGGCAGAGGCATGGCGACCCGATCAACGCTCAGCTAGCCACAGAGGTTATCAATGCACTAATAAAAGTCACCAATGACACTAACATATAAACTTTAATTGATGAGAAAGCAGTTTTAAGGGAGTGCAACCTTTCCGTTGTCACGTTACACAAGCCACCAATCTTGATGAATTAAAGTTTACTAACACAATAAAACAAAACTACTTAATGAATTAAACATATGCAGCACCTTCTTACAGCTCTTGTATCTTTTATTTGGGTGTGTCTTGTGCTGCTGCCTTGGCTGAATTCGTCCTAGGTTTCTAGTTTTCGGTCTCGTATATAATATATGTCGTTCGAAATTCGTCTGGTCTTGGGGTATTTATAGTTTCTGTCTGAGGGTGAGATGCGGCGCATCTAGTAAGTAGATGCGGCGCATGTACTTAACTTCGCGTGGGGTCCAAGATTATAATATTCAGGAATATTCGTACACCGCCAGAAGATGCGGTGTATCTTCATCTTTTGATGCGGCGCATGTCCTCTTGTATCTTGGATCGTATCTGGTGAGATCTTGATAGTGATGCGGCGCATGTGATAAGTGAGATGTGGCGCATCTGGAGCAGATTTGACTTGATCTTGTCCATTTCAGTAGACTCTTCACTTTATGCATGTTTTGCTCCATAATTAGTCCAAAATCGCCAAGTTTCACCAAATGCTTGTTTTCAACTGAGAATTACAAAAGTAAACGATTAAGTATCAATCCTCATACATAATATAGTAAAACAAGTCAAATTAATAGGATAAATGATAGTAATAAAATGTACTTATTTTAGTTCATCATTTCTCATCAGCAGAATGTTCAGCAGGAACGAATACACTATCAGCAGCAACATTGTGTTGTTCCTGAGTTCCATCATCCTTGTTATCACCTTCAACATCTTTTGAAGTTGATTCCACACTTGTACATGACCACAGTGGCATCATCACATAATCTTGATTTGTTTCCTTGTCTAACCTTGCCTCATCTGATGCTTGTGAACCTGAAAAATTATTAGATTCTGCAACAACAGGCACATAATTCATAGAATTGGTTAGTGATTCAAGATCAAATCGCCATTTTGGTCCTTGACCTTCTACATTTGGTTTGTTTTCCAAAAACTCAACATGTAGATTCTCTTCTACTTTCTTAGTTCTTAAGTTGTATACTCTAAATGCTTTGCTTTGAAGTGAATATCCAACTAAGAAACCTTCATCTGCTTTACCATCGAATTTTCCTAAATGGTCTAAGGTATTGAGAATTGTCACATGACATCCAAAAGGTCTAAGAAATCCTATTGCAGGAGTTCTACCTCTAAAAAGTTCATATGATGTCTTATTGTGAGGCTGCACAACTAAAACTCTATTTTGAACATAACAAGCAGTGTTGACTGCTTCAGCCCAAAAATTTATAGGTAGCTTTGAATCAGCTAACATTGTTCTAGCAGCTTCTATTAGTGTTCTATTCTTTCTTTCAGCTACTCCATTTTGTTGTGGAGTTCTAGCAACACTAAATTCTCTCCTAATACCTTTTTCTTTGCAGAAATCATCCATAACTCTATTTTTGAACTCAGTCCCATTATCACATCTAATGACTTTTACCTTCTTACTTACTAGGTTTTCTATCTCAGTAATGAAAGTCTTAAGGATGTTGGATGTCTCATCCTTAGAGGCTAAAAAGAAAACCCATGTAAATCGACTATAGTCATCAGTAACAACTAGACAGTATCTCTTATTTTGAACACTTCTAACATTTGTTGGACCAAACAAGTCCATATGAAGCATAAACAAACATTGATTGATAGAGTTAAAAATCTTGGGCTTACAAGTGGCTTTGTGTTGTTTGCCTTTAAGACAAGCAATGCATGTTTGATCATTTTCAAAACGTTTTTGAGGTAAACCTCTTACCAAACCATTCTTAACAATATGATTTATGGTTTTAAAGTTAATATGACCAAGCCTTCTATGCCATAACATAGACTCATCTAATGTGGCCTTTGCAACAAGACAAGTAAGAGCCTCTTTAGGAACAATGTTGTTCATATCTACACTGTACATATTGCCCTTTCTTGGAATTTTAAGAAGCACTTGACTTTCATCAGGCATCTTAAAATCAGAAGATAGAACAAGGCATTCAGTTTCAGTAAATAGAACATTGTTCTTTTTGTCACACATTTGTGAAACACTAAAGAGATTATACTTAAGCTCTTGTACATAGTACACATCTTCAAAATCTATTTTACTGGTTCTAATAGTACCTTTACCAGTAATCTTTCCACCAATTCCTCCTCCAAAAGTAACATATCCACCTTCTATTGATTGAAAATTTGAAAGGTAAGACTTGTTGCCTGTCATGTGCCTAGAACACCCACTATCTGAATAGCCTTGATCCTCTTGATCTGTTGGTGAATGTCCCTGCACACAAAGAAAGAAATTAGTTTCCTTGGGAAACCCAAGCCATTGCTGACCTGGTTGTGCCATGTGCATCAGTGTAAAAAATTCTCTTAAGAACTGATGATGCACCATTGGATTTAAGGGGTCTCCAAATCCAATTTGCTGAGGACTTAACAGCTTTTGCCTTCTTTTCCCTAGCAGTGTAACCCTTAGGTTTCCAAATTTGTTTATAAATTACTGCTTTTCTTAGAAAAGGTCTTTGAACAGATTTTGATGCATGTTTATAAGTTGTTTTTGCATCCACATCTGTTGATTTTGGGTTAACAGTCACAAATGGTCTATCAGCAGAATAAAATTTTCTATCAGCAGAATCATTTGGTCTATCAGCAGAATCTGTATTTGACCTAGACTTATTGACTGTTCTGGGTTTGGTTTTCTTAGACTTAACATTAGAGTGAAAAAGAGTTTGAGGGGTTTGCCTTTTGTGGTTCACTCTTTTGTTTTCATACCCAGATGCCCTTTGGTTACAGAAAGTTGTAAGATGGTCATAGTTTCCACAAGTTAAACAAGCTTTGTCATAAAATTCAAAGTCATCATTTTGGTGAGACTTGAAGGTATTCCATTTTCTATGGTCACCTTTGGGCTTGTTTGTGGACCTATATTGTTCACAGTACCTTACTGGTTGCCTAGCAAGTTTTTCATTAATCATAGGCCTAGCAGTACGATTTCTAACCAACTTAGGAACACTTTTTCTTACTTTCTTAACCAAAACAGGTTTAGACATAACCTGCTCATTTTCATCATCATCAGATATCCAATCTTCAATGATTAGACTATCTAATTTTCCATCAGAGGACACCTTGTCCTCAGAAAGTGGAGTTTTACTTAAACTCTCACTTACTTTCTTAGTTTTATCAATAACTACATTAGGTTTTGGTTGTACACCATATTGTAGTTCTGGTTGTGTAATTCCAGCTAAGTCTAGATGATCCAAATTCAAACTTGGGGGTTTATGAATTCCTCTATAAGGAGGTGGGACAGTATTGTATCCCAAACCTGATTTTGCTCTATTGATCACTTGACATTCAACTATGTGAGTTGCACTCTTAGATGCATATTCTAGAGCCTCCACAGTTAATTCAATATTATCACTTTTCAGTTTGATCCTATCATAAGCATCTCTTAAAAGCTTAATTTTTGCATCTTTAAAAATTATGGTTTGATTAAGGCGACCCTTGTCATCAGAAAAAGCAATTTCTTGTTCTTTGTAGTATAGAATTTGTTTCTCTGTTGATTCTAAACCACACTTATAATTTATAAAGTCTTGAAAAGTTTTGGCTAGCTCTATCTTTTGTTTATCAAATTGCTTCATTAAAGTTTGAAGTTCATCAAGAGCTACACAAGTATTTGAACAAGCTTTATGAGATTGTACCTCAGAAGGTGAGAAAGCCATAAGTGCCATTTGAGTAGGAGTTTCTTCTTCATTATCCATGAAGCTCCAATCAAAACCTAAACCATCAATAGCTACCATAGCTTTTGGTTCAGTTGCCTCCTCTGTCTTGGATTTTCTTCCAAAACCCTTATTTCTGCTATCTTGCTGCCTTGGCCTTCTACACTCTCTTGAGAAGTGCCCCAACATATGGCAGTTGTAGCATTCTAACTTGGACTTATCAAAACCAGCAGAATCATTACTACTAATTGTGATCTTCTTCCCTGTCCTTTGAAAGAATTTCCTAGCCCTCATGCTAAGAAGAGAGATTTGCCATTTCAGATCCATTTCCTCCAGATCATCATCATTGATCTCTTGGAGGTCTTCATGAGTTAACATGGACCCATCATTTTTGCTTGTAAGAAAAGCACAGATTGTTTTATCATCCAAAATACTTATAGTACTGCTGGATGAACTAGCAGTACCAAATGCTACATCAACATCAACCTTCTCATCTTTAACTGATCTTGATGTACTAGGGTCTGACATAAATGCCATATTCCCAGTACTTGAATTAAGAACACCAGCTTTCTTCAAATCTTGTTCCACAATCTTGAAGTTGGTATACAAGTCCATTAGCTCCATCTTTTCAAGATCTGGCTTGTTCTTACAGACTACGACATGCATAGCCCATTCTTCAGGTAAGCTTCTCAGAAATTTTGAGTTTAAGTCTTCTTAAGGTATTTCTACACCAAGAATAGCAAGTTGGCTCACTATATTCTAAAGCCTGTTGAACATGTGGTCCAATGATTCATTGTTGGTTGAGGTGAAGTTTTCAAATTGTTGCTTAAGAAAGGTTTTCTGGGTCTTCTTGGTGGCTTCATTCCCACCATACCTTGCAATAATGGCCTCAAACAAAGATTTTGCATCTTTGAATTTGCTGAAGTTTAGAAGTTGATCATTAGGAATGGTCATCATCAGCATACTTCTTGCTTTCAGGTCATTCTTCTTCTTAATTCTTTCTTCTATAGACGATGGCTTCGTCTGAATATTCGTTATTACCTTGCCTTCAACTGTGGATGTGGTGATTACAGGCGTGAAAGAGTCTCCATCTTCAATAATTTCCCATAGTGTATAATCTTGTACCTGGAAATATTGCTCTATTCTTAACCTCCACATCTCAAACTCATTCTGTTTGAGCATTGGTAATTTTGCAGCAACATTCGTTTGAATATCTTGAACATCCATTTCTACTACTTCTTCTACGTCAAAAATATCAACCTATGCTCTGATACCAATTGAGGAGTTTAGGAGGATTCGTAACACTGTTAAAGGTGGTTAAACCTTTCTTGCTTCGTGTATATGATACTTTGAGCTAGTGTAATCAAGTATGCGGAATCTACTTGAATATACTTAGAAGGTTTGTTTAGATATGGAAATGGATTCGTGTATATGCTTGAGAGATTGACAAAGAACACATATGAGTATATCACCAAACGATTAATATTATTCAAAATATTATTACAAAGGTTCGATGTGTATGAGTTGTGATGTTCTATGTTCTAACTGTTATGAGTGTTAACAATTTTAAGCATTATCAGTATTAAGCACACACTCAAACACTAGACTTAGATTTCTTTTATAGTCCAAGAAATCTTTACAAATTGCTTAAAGTCTTGGCCGACTTACTTGGTTAACTTATGCTTATTGAGTGTCAGTACATCATATACAACATGTATCTATGTATACAACTTGTTAACTAAGCACATGGAGTAAGATATTATCTACCGTATATTGTTGACCAAAATACAATAAATATCTTTTCGATCTTATCCTTCCATCAGCAGAGTTGTTCACTATCAGCAGGAACAATCTATCACTATCAGCAGAATCCATCAGCAGAGTTGTTAAGCCTATCAGCAGAGTGAAATGCTCTATCAGCAGAATCAACATCATCAGCAGAAACCGTTTTGCACTAGCAGCAGAATTACACTTAGAGTATTTCTTGGATTAGAACTCGATATTAAACATCTTGAATATTTAATTCCCAACGAACTCAGGTACATCTTTTCAAATATATAATAGTACTATATCATCTTTTCAAAGCCATAACAAAGTCTAATGCTTGTCTGTCTGGTTCTGCTTTGTCTGCCTATTCTATTCTTGTTCATCTCCATAATTATGCTGCTCTGATTTTGATTTTGCAATTACTTTGGTCCGTCTGTTTTAGACTTGACTGTTGTCGCGAGTTTGAGAGGGGTGTTAGATAATAAAGGCCTATAGGCCAGTGGCCAGGCCCATTAGTTTAGGCCCGTCTTGTACTTAAGGTTATGATTGCTCATTTTTTATTTAATGTCTTTGTGTTTTATTTAGTTGATTGAATCTGATTAATATTATCAGTTTTCCTTCTGATTTCTACACTTCTGTAACACCCCCAAAATATCGCAGCGGGACGATAGTGTCAACAGGGTGTTCCTTCTTAATATAGAACACAAAGTATAAAAAACGACCTCTAAATAAGACGTTTTGAAAAGTTACCATTCGAATTATTTAAATCAGAGTTATTACAAGAGGTTCCAAGGTATATGATTACATAAGAGTTTTCAAGATGTATCAAATGGTAAAAGATAAAGGCATAAGTCTCCAAAGTATGCAAATGACTCTAAGATCCATGCATCCACTATCGTCTTATTAACCTGAGATAAACATACTAAAAAGTGTCAACCAAAGGTTGGTGAGTTTACAGAGTTTAGTTAAATTGTGAAGCCTTCAAATAATGTTTCCACAGCAAAGGCATTATAAATCCACTCAGTTTCATGTCCCGCCCATATAAAACTTGCAACCTGTGTGTTTACAACCCACTGCTAAAGTATGAGTGGCACATATGTGTATACGATATATATGAGCACTTAATGTAATGAATAGCAGCCAACTGAACCTCCTAACAAGTTTACGTATGTATCATAAGAATACCGGATTATATTCACCCAAGGTCAAGAATAAGGGACACAAGGGTGGGGGCGTCAGCCCGATAGTTACTATCAATACCTCTCCAACGGCTCCTATCCAGGAGTTAAACAGTTGCTAAAGAAGAAAGCGTATAAGCATAAGTTTAACCCATTAAGGCACATATCGTACTAAAACCACAGATCATGTCCAAAAGTATAAAAAGTGTAGCGTAGCATAAAGGTATAAATGTTTTGAGTACTTGTATCCGTATGCAAATCATGTATTTTGATAAACGAGTAAAGTATTTCTAAGCATGTATCTCCCCCAAGTAGTTTAAAATGAGTATTAAAAGAGTAAGAGTGGGGCTATGACTCACCTCGGCTGAAGTAGTCAAGGTAATGTGATGTCAAATGTAATACGGGAACGGCTCCAACACACGAACTGAATAATAGGGAAGTCTGAGATTTCGATGGTTTAAGCTTGACTTAACGTGAATAATGATTGTGGAAAAGTATCGGATAACGAATTGGTTTGTGGTGAGAATGGATGATATGCTTAAAATGCTTAAAGTTCAAAAATAATATTATATATAATATTATCTTGTTTTTATGTTTATTGAATCCGTAAATATCGTCTCTTCAAAAGTTGGTGGATGATAAGTTATATTATTCATTAAAACTTCGTTATATATATATATATATATATATATATATATATATATATATATATATATATATATATATATATATATATATATATATATATATATATATATATATATATATATATATATACACGTATCGTTCGTTAAATAAATCGTACGAAATGTAAAAATGCTCTTTTTGAATGAAAATGTATAAAACATATAATGGAAATATATATAGAATAAAGTTACTGAATGGTCATTAAAGTTATATGAAATTGTACACTTTTAACCCTAACGGTAAAAATTTTACATCGTTAGTCCTTGGTTACATTATAATTTCATTTTTGGTCCAAAATATCCAAATATGACATTTTAACACTTCTGGTTACTATATATTCCTTTTCTACCCTTAAGTTATCAAATTGACAGTCTGCCACTTATTTATACGAAAGTTACATATTTAACCCAATTTGCACACTATTTTGCATTTTTAGTCCAAAAGTCACAAATATATGAGTTTAAGTTTTCCGAGAGTTTCATAAGCCTCAAATAGCTTATTTAAGCTTATAAAACTGTTTATTACCTGAAATGTGCTTATTTATAGCTTATTGGGCCTTTAACTATTTAAAAACAGGCCCATTAATATATTTTGATCCAATGGGTTTCAAAATGATTTGGGCTTATTTTATAGTCTTATTAACATAATCAAACTACTTATTTGGATTAGCTTATTTTGAGCTTAGTGGGCTTTAAGGCCCACTCGATATATATTATGTTTTAAAAACTGGTTCGAGAGTGTTTAACTATGAGGTTCGAAAAGGTATTTTAAGAGCTTATTAAAGTAGCTTATTTATACAGCATATTAGATTAGATTGTGAAGAAATAGGTTGAGTAATTTATTCGATATGTTACACGTATAAAAATGATTTTATGAGGCGTTTTCTTAGTCGACAACATCAAAGGTCCAAATAATTATATGACTTGTTTTATGTTCGATATGCAACAAGGCTACAAAATGAGTCTCGATACCCTTTTATATAATGATATATGTGTCGAATGAATATAGTTCTTAATTTCTAGCCATCCATAGAGATAGGAGGTCAAATATGAACAAAAATGAATAACGAGAAATTGAAATAATGACTAGAAAGCTTGAATATGAACTCGAATGAAATATAGCATGCATGAATCAAAGGAAAATATAAGTATGTATTGAAATGAGTTCAAATGACTTACAACACCAAAAATGGTGGTGAGAACACGTTGAAATGAACTAGAAATCGAGTGGTATGCACGTAACACGTTAGGATTGCCACAAAAGAATCGAGATCAATGCTTAAACGTTTGGAAAATGGTTTGAATGACTAGAACTTGGCCCTTGCTCTTGAATGGTCTCGGCTAGAGAGAATACTTAGGAGAATTATGTGTGAAATGAGTTTATGAGTGAATGAATGTGTGTGTGAGAGTTATATGTATATGTATACATGCATAGGGTGGTATAATGTATTTAATACACAAGTTGGGATTGATTAGATGCCGAGTAGATAGAATAGCAAGATTGGGGAATAAATATAGGCTAGGTACTCAAGTGTTAGAGATATTAGGAGAGGTGTGAGTGAAGGTGCTCGGTTATAGTCAAGTGGCATGTACAATTGTTGTGTTCGACTTGTTTAGGGTCCAAACGACTTGTTTATGTGACCAAAAAGTCCAGGAAAGGTGTGATAAGGATTTTAGGACTCACTTGACTCGGTTACAGCAAAATACTTGGGAAACAAATATGTTTAGTCGAGTTGGTTAATACTCGAGTGAATTTGTACACGAGTTGAATTGAGTTTACTTTAGGCCTCGTTTAAATAGAAAATGTTCGAAATAAACAATAAGACTTGTCATTCCTGAATCTTTGAAATGTGGAGAATCGAATCATGTAAAATTTGGTATAGCTTGTGTAACACCCCCTAAATTATGTTAAAGCAGCGAAAAAGTAATTGGGGTATGACGTTGAGGATCAAAGTCATAATCACAGAAAACAAGCTCGAAAGAGGCGTTTTGAAAGTTATTTGTCATTCACATAATACATTTGATTCAAAGGTGAAATATCTGATTAAAAATCTCATGAAAGAGCATGATAATTTGAAAAGAATGACATATTTTATTTTTACACCATTTAATTTATCAGAGTATATAATGCCCGCTCCGTATCTTGTCCTGCTCCGTTAATTACCTGAGATAAACATGCTTAAAGCGTCAACACAAAGGTTGGTGAGTTCATAGAGTTTAATGGAAAACCATTTATTTCAATGAATTCAAGAGCGTACAGTAATATTTGAAATAAATTCAAGTATGAGTAGACAGTCAGTTTTCAATAATTTCAGAGGTGAGGTGATATTCGAAATAAGTTTCAAGTACTGATAAATAGTTCATTTCAATAATTTCAGGGGTGAGGTGATATTCAAAATAAATTCTAACATCGATGAAACAAGTAATGAGTGGTGTTGAGTATAACCACAAATAAATCATATATGTATTTAGTTAAGTTCAAATATCGGATCATAATCCTAACATGAGGTGAAACCCATGATGTTATACCTGAGATCTATAATCAAGGTCTGGTGAAATACTAATACAGCTGTATCTAGATATATGTGATGACACATAATCTCTTATGGATATTGCCCAAAGCCTCATGACACGCAAACGTTAATAATGTACCATAAAACGGAGGTGATCAACATCAAATCCATGACGGATATATGCCCTCGATGTAATAGGTGATTTGCCAATTCCTATTTTTCCCAAATATAGTGCATCGTGACTAATACGACTAGCCACAGAGGCATTCCGTCAAGTAATTAGTGGGATAGGATGTCAAGCCTCAAACAGGTTTCGAAGCAGTCCACTATATTCGCGTTCACTACCAGTGATTAATGGCTCATGATAAAGGGACTTTCTTGCAGTAGGGGTGTACTTAGGCAATATCAAGGTAATGGTGAACCTAAAATATGAATGCTCTTTCCTAGCAAGTATTTCCATTGAAGTTTGGCATTAACATATAACAGCGGAACATACATTCATGATGTTACTTGAATGTTTATCTTAAAAATCAATATCATGTTACAACAAGCAGTTTGAAAATGCTATCTTCTGAGTTCAGTATTCAAGCTTAAGCAAGCAATTTGCTAGTAAAACAAGCATCTATTTCTCCCAAGGAGTAAATCAACGCATTATAATTCTGAGTAAATCCTATGAGTTTTCAGAGTATAAAAGTAAACGTAAACAGTTTGAACATGTATCTCCCCAAAAGTATTTATAACACAAGTATAAAAACGGGGCTATGACTCACCTTGAGCGTATCTGACAAGGTGGAATTACGAAATCGAGTAAGATTATAGGAACGATTACGGAAACGTCTTCAACACGTGACCTGAATATAAAGGAAGTCTAAGAATCTGACTAAATACGAACGGTGGAATTGATATCGGGAACTGAAGCGTGGTTTTGCGACCTTACAACAGGTTTTACCTCTCGAGGGATCTCAAGAGGCTTACAACCCCACCAGGCAGTGTACCTGACCGATGTAGTATAGTGTAGTGGTAAGTACAGGGGATTGATCGTTCTCCACAGGGAATAGTGTTCGTTAGGTATGAAAAATTACTCTAATAGGTCTAAGGGTGAGAGAAGATTCTTTTTATGTTTTTATATTTTTATGAAAGCAAGTAAAATCTCGGGTTTGAAAGAGTGGGCGGAATTAGTTGCTAGTCAACTAACCCAAATTACTACGAATGCAAATTAAATAAAATAACAGAAAATGAAAATGTTGGTGAAAACTTATGTGGAGGGAAATGTGTTTACTTAGATTTCCTTACTCCCTAACTATCTTTTACCGGTTGATTAATGTGTATTAGTCGCGTGGATGACGGGTGTATTCCTTAATACCATTCGTGGGGTGGCGTACGTACTTCCCCAACTCTACAAGCTCCTACTTCACTCCTATGTCGAGCCGGCTAGGAAGCTCCTAACATGGGATCACTAGAATTCGCTTGTGCATTAAATACAACCATAAAAACCTTTAGTACGCATTGGTTCATGTTTCTTAAGACGTTCAAGCAAGTTACCGAATAGGAAGTTAGCCAGTTTTCTTAAGCCTAACATAGATGAACAATCATCCAATACAACTAACAACACACTAATAACCAATAATCAATAGCTAGGTTTCATTAGATCTAAGCAAACACAAGATAAATCTAGCCTAACATGTTAAACAAAAGACAAGAATAAGATAGAATCAAACAACACATAGACATATTGAATGATTAATTGATAACTTATCTTCAATGTAACATGGAAGATCTCAAGGCAAAAAGCCTTGAAAGAGCTGCCAAATTCGTCCTAGGGTTTTCACACACAAAGTTCCCCAATAAGTTCCACCCTAATGACAAAAAATTAGAAAACTATATATAGACTTTTGGATCTGACGGCGTCACGTTATGGAGTGTGACGCCGTCACCTCGCCGCTTTTAGGGTTCTCGGATGACCTTCTTGACGCCGTCCCCCTTTAGCTCTCCAAAATCCGTTCTGGCTTATCAAGGCTTGACGCCGTCAGACTATGAACGTGACGCCGTCCCTCTTTGAATTATAACGTGACGACCTTGATCAAATTAAAGGGTGACGCCGTCAGAATTTCCATGCAATTTCTCTGGCTTATCATGAGTAAATTTCACATCCACCACTTTTGCCAAGGCATGACGCCGTCCAGGGTTAAATATGACGCCGTCAAAGGTAACTTTCAGCCGATTTTTGAGACTTTGCCGTTTTCTTCACTTTTATGCTCCAAAAACGTCCAAAATGCCTCCTTTCCAGATTTCTTCTCAAAAGTACCTAAAATGACAAAAGGAACAATTTAGGGCGATATTTGATCAAATAAATACGATTTAGGGCTTAAATGACCCCTTAAAAGCGGTACACTTTTCGCTTCATCAAATACCCTTACACTTGAGATTTGCTTGTCCTCAAGCAAATGCGCTTTTATTCTAATCAAAATACAAGTTAGGGGTCATTTAATGCTAACATAAAAGTAATTACAACAAATATTCGTTCCACTTTAATCATAATAAGCACGGAGATTACAAACTAGCACCTCACAAGTAGTGTTTAGATACTCACATCTCTCAAGTGTCATCAAAATAAATCTCATAAATGAAAACGGATAATATCTCTCACTACCTGTCATAGCAAATAGATTACCATAGGCTTGGGAATGGATCAAAAACCTCCTCCACTCGGCGTAAGCACCAAAGATAAACTATCAAAGAGGGCTTTTAAATGGGTTATAATGTTAGGTGTAGGGAAAAGGAAAACACGGTTTTGTTGGATAAAGGATATTTTACTGGTGGCGAGTTAAAGATCTTGATCAATTACATGTACTATACAATGTTGCTAAGCCAAGACTCGACTCAATCTTAAGCTAATGAAAGAAAATAACAAAAACATAAAATAAACATAAAATAAAACGGGATGGTAGTCCGTATGTTTTTTCTACTTTTCTTTTTCTCATTTTTTTGTATTTTTCTTGATTTTTGATTTTTTATTTTATTTATTTATTTATTTATTTATTTATTTATTTTTTTTTCATACACTTTTGCCCTACCATCCAAAATAATACACCATAGGGGCGTTGCATTCCCCTTACACTTGAACTTTTACATAACTTTACAAATAACTATTCTAATGACTCGAATTAAGATAATTGAAAAACTTGGAGTACTTTTAAAATATTTAGCACATATGGGGGTAATAAATGATGTTCTTCCCCATTACTCCATTACACTAGTACTTTACCCATGAGTCCCAATCGTCCCAAAACAATATGTACAAGGATATGACTCGACTTAGCAACCATGTAATCAACTAGATAATTAACTTGGGTTTAAACAAATGTTGTAACAATAATGCACTAAAAATGAGTGCATACAAGGTAGGCTAAGGCGATTTGGGTGTACATTTTAGTGGGGTGTAACAAATTCTTCCTTTAAGTAAAACGCTTAAAGGTCGAAACGAAAAGATAGGCTCTGAGGGGTGTACTAGGGGTATCGTGTACTAAAAATGAGTACAACGCAAAGGGTGTGGGAGAATTACTTGACCAATGTAGCCAATGTAATTATAGCAAAAACACAGGTGTAAAACAATGGGTTAATCCTAATGCCTCTTATCATGTAGTAAATCTAACTACACGAATGTAGTCACACTTGTGGCCTCGGAATGGTCCTAACGCAAGTTCTAGAATCTAAGTGCTACCGGTACACACATCATAGCAAAATGCTTTTCCTACCAATTCTAGGGGCGAACCTCACATATTTGGGGGTGGAAAATTTTTTTAGTGGTACGGTTTTTGTGCTAGTCATATAACTCCTATCCGTGAGACGCTCATTAAGATCAAAGTTTCACTCCTATATGTTGTAAAAAAATTTAAATTTGGCACTAAACTTACCCTAACAGGTATTTATCTCAGTTTTATTACACATCCACTATTAATCAAACAAAAATCAAGCGCAATTGTATTCTCTAATCGTACTTTTACCCCCCCCCCCTTACACTTAAGATGAACATTGTCCCCAATGTTCAAATAACAAGATGTAAAAGTATAAAGTAAAAGAATGAAATCAAATACTCCCCTGATTCGTTCGGTGGATAATGAAGTAACACGGTTAGATCTTCTTCCAAGATAATGTTGAAGCTCCATGACTAATGCATCGCCAAAAGCTTGATCCAAAACATTTCCTTGTCCAAAATAACCTGTTAAACCTGAGAAAACAAACACGAAAACCTGCATAACATCGGCGGGATAAATCTATATATATAAGGATATAATGCTTGTGGAATGATAATTTTGCAGATTCCTGGAGATTATAAGTTATAGATTTAATAAAAACTTTTTATGAAAACAAAACTTTCAAAAATTTTCAGAAAATTAAACCTGACGCCGTCAGGTTGTAACTCCTGACGCCGTCAGAAATGATCTGACAGAATTCTCATGTTACGTTTCCGGAAAAATTTTGTAAAAGCCTATACCTTACTTCCTGGAAATCCTGCAAAACATCATTATGACTCGATACAAGCATTTGACTCAAACAAATACTAATATGTATGTTAATTTATTATTATTATGATTCATGTTCATTTGTGTTCTAATAAACCGATTTGGATTTCCCTTACACTTAACTTTTGCAAAATACCTTTATATGTAGTTAAGACGAAGTTAAAAACAAGATAAAGCATTTTCACAAATTACTTTTGAACATGAATCAATAATAATAAAATTTAAACATACATACGGAAACAAATAAAATCAAACAAACAAATAAATAAACACACAAAGCAAATAAAGCTTGGGTTGCCTCCCAAGAAGCGCTTTTCTTTATTAACGAGTCTTGTAGCTAGACTCAAAGTCACGTACATTACGTGACTCCATCATCGGTCACGGTTCCTAGGCCATTTTCATTCCCGGTTTTATATTCCGGTCCCAATTTCAAACAATCCTTGTAGAAACCGAATATTCTTTCCATAACATAGTCTACTCCTTTATTTCTATCCTCATCATTCCTATAGTAAACCGCTTGCTTGAGCTCCTTCTCAACATTTGACAAGTGTTGGAATTGTTCTATCTTATATGGCATTTGGTAGTTTACCTCATCGGTCTCATCCTTAAATCTAACTATCCCTAAGGAAGGTTCATAAGTCATTCTAGAGACCTCAACAAATGGTTTTCCAAAAACCACTTGAGTTAAGGATGCATCGACTATTGGGCGGATATCTTCTATAATTACAAAGTCGGTGACATAGGTGAAGTTTCCTACATAAACCGGTAATCCCTTAACTCTTCCCGTGAAGTTACTCATCCATCCCTTGTCAGGGAACATCCTATACCCAAGTTGATTTTTCATTATCAAGTTGTAGTGGGCTCTAGTCATGATGTTTATGGGTGATCTAAGGTCGATGTAGGCTTTCCACACATGCAAATGTCCGATGTTGCATGGTATGTTGAGATTAGAAGGGTCGCCTATTTATATAATTGGTCCACCTAGGAAGTATGGTGTCTCGGGGTCATCGAATAAGTTTGTATGATATGCGCGCTCTTCCTTAGTGGGTAGCCTATTGAAGTAGTCCTTATCATCATCTACTTCTTCAATCTCACTTGTCCTAACTTCCTTATCAACCTCGACTTTCTTATCCTCATCCTTAGGTTCACTATTATCCTCATTCCTTTCAATTGGTTTAATAGTGACAATGTTGACAAAGTGGACGTGTTTGGATGAAGAGGGGTCTTTTACTTGGGGTCCACTATTTGTGTTCCTAGCGTCCTTATGTGGAGGTGATAACACTTGGTTATTGAGAGCTTTCAACAAGTTGTCAATTTTATTGGTCATCTCCGTTTGTTGTTGATTGAATTCGGATTCGAATCTAGCTATCCGAGCTTCTTGAGATGCCATAAATTGGGACATCAATCCTTCAAAGTTATTGGTACTACCATTGCCGGAAGGATTGTTGTTGAAAGTACGGTTCGAGTTGGAACCGCTTGATTGAAAACGATTAGGTGGGTTGGAAGAATTGGTTTGTTGCGCGTTTTGGTTTTGTTTCCACCTAAGGTTCGGGTGATTTTTCCATGAGGGGTTGTATGAATCACCGTAATGGTTTGGCTCGGGTTTGAAAGTGTACCACTTGTCTCCCGCTCCGTCGGTACGCAAGGATGCGTAGTCCACAAAAGCTTGTTCGGGGAGTTCCATGCAATCACGAGTGTCATGGGGACCACTACATAATTCACATGAAGAAGTGATTTTGTTCACTTGGCTTGAAGGTTTAGGAGCCTCGTAGGATTTCATGAGAAACTTGACTTGGTCTTCAAGTTCTATGATCCTACGGTCGGAAGTGCTTGAATTGTTCGAAGGCAAAGATATTGCCTTGACCGTTTTATTCAAATCACGAGGATCACTCCAACTTTCGTTGTCATAAAGAGCAAGATCCTCTAGGAGAGCCCATGATTGTTCCGCACTTAGATCACATAGCTTGCCACCGGCCGATTGGTCAATGGTTTGCCTCGTGGAGAGATTGATATGGTCATAGAAGATTTGGACTTGGAGCCAAAGTTCTATGCCATGGTGAGGGACTTTTTGGAGTAATTCCTTGAATCGAGTCCATGCCTCGTAGAGAGTTTTGCCTTGACGTTGTTGGACCATCAAGATATCATTCCTTAGCTTGGTAGTTCTTCCCGGTGGGAAAAACTGAGCAAGGAAACGAGTGGTGAGATCATCCCAAGAGGTGATGGATCCTGTGGGTTGACGCTCTAGCCATTGACTAGCTTGGTCCCGCAGAGAGAATTGAAAGAGACGCAATCGGGTCGTCTCTCGAGTGGCAACATCAAGGTCTATAGAATCAACAATTTTGAGAAAGTCCTTGAGATGTTGATTAGGATCTTCGGAACGAAGTCCATGGAATGCGCATCCGCTTTGCACCAACCGGATGGTGTCGGATCGCAAGGGTGTGACATTGGCTCCTTGAGTGAGCTCAATGGTGTTTCGATAGCCATGGTGGCTAGGACGGGAGTACTCTCCTAAAGTACGGGCTCTAGGAGGTGGTGGTTGTTGTTGTGGTGGTGGGTTGTTGGGATTAAGGATATTACCATCTTCCATGATGTCGAATGGTAATGGTTACGAACAAAGAAACGAAGAAAATAGATAGACTAAAGAAAACCTAGATAAATAAAATAAAAATCTCACTAGAAAGGAATCTAGTGAGTAGAACTATAAAATAAAAATTCAACCTAAACAATAACTATTCCCCGGCAGCGGCGCCAAAAACTTGATGCGTGGTTTTGCGACCTTACAACAGGTTTTACCTCTCGAGGGATCTCAAGAGGCTTACAACCCTACCAGGCTGTGTACCTGACCGATGTAGTATAGTGTAGTGGTAAGTACGGGGGATTGATCGTTCTCCACAGGGAATAGTGTTCGTTAGGTATGAAAAATTACTCTAATAGGTCTAAGGGTGAGAGAAGATTCTTTTTATGTTTTTATATTTTTATGAAAGCAAGTAAAATCTCGGGTTTGAAAGAGTGGGGGGAATTAGTTGCTAGTCAACTAACCCAAATTACTACGAATGCAAATTAAATAAAATAACAGAAAATGAAAATGTTGGTGAAAACTTATGTGGAGGGAAATGTGTTTACTTAGATTTCCTTACTCCCTAACTATCTTTTACCGGTTGATTAGTGTGTATTAGTCGCGTGGATGACGGGTGTATTCCTTAATACCATTCGTGGGGTGGCGTACGTACTTCCCCAACTCTACAAGCTCCTACTTCACTCCTATGTCGAGCCGGCTAGGAAGCTCCTAACATGGGATCACTAGAATTCGCTTGTGCATTAAATACAACCATAAAAACCTTTAGTACGCATTGGTTCATGTTTCTTAAGACGTTCAAGCAAGTTACCGAATAGGAAGTTAGCCAGTTTTCTTAAGCCTAACATAGATAAACAATCATCCAATACAACTAACAACACACTAATAACCAATAATCAATAGCTAGGTTTCATTAGATCTAAGCAAACACAAGATAAATCTAGCCTAACATGTTAAACAAAAGACAAGAATAAGATAGAATCAAACAACACATAGACATATTGAATGATTAATTGATAACTTATCTTCAATGTAACATGGAAGATCTCAAGGCAAAAAGCCTTGAAAGAGCTGCCAAATTCGTCCTAGGGTTTTCACACACAAAGTTCCCCAATAAGTTCCACCCTAATGACAAAAAATTAGAAAACTATATATAGACTTTTGGATCTGACGGCGTCACGTTATGGAGTGTGACGCCGTCACCTCGCCGCTTTTAGGGTTCTCGGATGACCTTCTTGACGCCGTCCCCCTTTAGCTCTCCAAAATCCGTTCTGGCTTATCAAGGCTTGACGCCGTCAGACTATGAACGTGACGCCGTCCCTCTTTGAATTATAACGTGACGACCTTGATCAAATTAAAGGGTGACGCCGTCAGAATTTCCATGCAATTTCTCTGGCTTATCATGAGTAAATTTCACATCCACCACTTTTGCCAAGGCATGACGCCGTCCAGGGTTAAATATGACGCCGTCAAAGGTAACTTTCAGCCGATTTTTAGGACTTTGCCGTTTTCTTCACTTTTATGCTCCAAAAACGTCCAAAATGCCTCCTTTTCCAGATTTCTTCTCAAAAGTACCTAAAATGACAAAAGGAACGATTTAGGGCGATATTTGATCAAATAAATACGATTTAGGGCTTAAATGACCCCTTAAAAGCGGTACACTTTTCGCTTCATCAGGAACGAATAACGATTTGATCGTTAGAGTGAGAATGTGTTATGCTTAAAATGCCTAAAGTTCAAAAATAATATATTTCATAATATTATCTTGTTTTTATGTCTTTGAAACCAATAAAATCGTTTCCTCGAAAGTGGGGAAACGAATCGTTAAGTTAAATCGTTTAAAACGTTTTATATATAAATATAACGAACGTTATATATTAAGAAATGAAATATACAAAAATGCAAGTGATGTGCCGGAGAAATCAGAAAATAAAATATGGAAATGTAAATATGTATTAGGTTATGTTCGTCCTTTCAATTTCACTGTTTTTACACTTTACACCCTAACGACGTTAGCGTTGCACCGTTAGTCCTTAATTATATAATAATTGCATTTACAGTCCACTACATGTCCAAAATAACTTTCTGAGCTTGGAATATGAAATAATATCAATTTATATCCTAAATTTTCTATTTTTACAGTTTCAGTCCAAGTTTTAAAGGTTTGGCAGTTTTAGTCCCTCAAGGTGTAACTAGTTTGCAAATTTAGTCCAAATGTCCAAAAATTATGAGGAAAAATATACCGAGATTTTCTGTAGCTTAATGAAGCTTATTAAAACTTATATCAATTGCTTATTTGCCATAATAGCTTATTTTTCACTTAATGGGCTTTAACGAGCTAATTAAAGGCCCGTTAACGTTTTAAAAACCGTAAGCTTTGAGACGAGTTGGGCTCATCCCTAGGCTCCTTTTTAACGTCCTATTTTCATATTTAAAAGTCTCAATAAGCCAGCTTATTTCATTTGCTTAATATTCGCTTAATGGGCTTTAAGCCCATGTCGCACATTTTAAATAGTTTAAAACAGTTTCAATGAGCTTTTATTTTGGCCATTTTTAAAGGTCGATATGTGACTATATTTGTAAGTTTTGTATACGAAAGTTGTAGCTAGTAATGGTGTCTAATAGGTCGTGTCAAAATATAGTATGTTTGTTAAGTCGAATTTCAAGATCCAAAGGCATTTTGTAGGTCGATTGGGACAGGTTTCTGAGTATAAAAAGACTTAGTATATTTTCCAGATTTTGTGTTTCCATGTATGTGATCGAGTTTACTTTAGGTGATTTAAAGGGGTTAGACGAGATTATTATTACAAAGTGTATATATGAAACTTGTAGTTCATAGTAAAGTCTATTAGATTACGTAAAAATATTGTAGGCTCGTTAAGTCCAATTTCTCTATATATGGTCGTTTTTAGGTCGAATTGGAATATATATTATGAGTAAAAGACTTAGATAATTTTCTAATGTTTTCTGATTTTGTACGCATGAGATATGATCAATTTGAGGTTCAAATGATGCATGAAACAATAATATAAATGTGAAAGGGGTGTGTATCGTAACTCCTAGGCCTTCCGCAAGGGAGGCTAGTCACTCATTGTGTTCTACATGCTAACGTATACGTAAATAAATAACAAAAATATATACGCTCGAGTAAGAGTAAAACATGATGCATGCTTATGAAATATACGTATAAGATGGAATCAAAAAGGTTTATAACAACTTACTACACCTCTAGGGTGGTAGAGAGTCGCGTGAAAACGAATGGAACACAAGAACTTTAACCCTCGTTCGCTATAATCACATATACGTTGGTATATACATAACCCGTTTTCCTCGACAAGCTTTCAAACGAAACAAGGATACCTCCTGGTCTTCTAGAGGAGTTTTTGTAGTTGAATGAGAGTTATCATGATGATATTGGACAAGTGATAGAAGGTGGTGAAAGAGAAGTGGGTTATACGTTTTATATAATATACGTATGAAGTTATATTGAGTTTCAAAACATACACCACTTGCTCCTACTGTTTAGAGTCAGAGATAATGAGGACTTTGATGGAGATATTACTGACATTGTGTCTCTAATAATTGAATGGAAGTGAGGGGCTACAAAAGGATGTCGACATACTTCTTCATATGTCGACTAGGATGATTTTTGTGTACAAAACATGGAATTAACATATAGACTTGATACTTCCTATGATAAATACTCTAAACATCTCACTAATGATCAAACTTAATCATTAGAATGGGATTAAAACAAACCCGGGTCAAAACGGTTGAGTTTTGTGAAAAATATGTAGTTGTCGATTTGGTGCTTAATGGCCAAACACTTTGGTCTTTAAAAACGTATCAAACGTTCGTATTAGGAGCTGATATTTGGCACTTTATTTCTTTGGTGGGAGGAAAATTAGGAGGTTCAATAATTCTTACAAGTCACGTTTAAAAATCGAAAGAAGATGGGGCGTTTTTTATAGTAGGAATAGAAATGAGAAAATGGGTTTGTTGTTGGGCTGATGAACAGTAACCGCCAAGGGGGTTTGGGCTAAGGTTATTTCTTGGACCACTTGGTAATATTATGAGTATCTTGATTTAGTAAATTTGCGTATGAGCTCGTCATGTCATTCGGTAAATTATGTGATAGCGTAATCACGTTAAAATAATATAATTAGAAAATTTTAATTTTTTTCCGTAAAAATGGTGATTAAAATAATGACGAAGATTAATATATAATTAAACGTCGTTAATTATAGGAAATTTTGCAGTTTGCTACAGTACTCACTCGTCATTCTGAATTCCGTCCCGGAATTCAAGTTTAAGTGATTACTAGGGTAAGGGGTTATGGAAAAAGGTTGTCAAAGAAATTTCCGTTCGGAAATTGAGAAAACGAAATCTCGTTAGATTTATCCGTACTAGATAAAATAAATTTAAATTTTGCAACTAATGAATCCAAGGGCTGTGAATTGTGAAAATAACAGTCAGGAATAGTGAAAAACCAACGGCTAGTGAACAGTACTCCAACGGTTGGGAATAGTGGATCCCAACGGTCGTGAATAGTGTTCTAACGGCTAGTTTTTCCTTATATATACCCCATTTTAATTTCCATTTTTTCACCAACTATATCTCTCTCATTAAATACCTCTAAAATGCCGCATCTTATTACTATCCCTCGCTATTGTGTACGTCATTGCTGTCGCTATTTATTCGGCTTATGCTCCGGAAGAAGATTTCAGATTCTTGGTCGCGATTTTATTGTTTTTCGTACCCCTCACGGTCCTAGCCATTGTCGTGGATAAGATATGGGGGTAATAGTCTCGAGCTAGGGTTGTTATAATGAGTCCTTGTTATGTTTCTATGTAATCCTCAATAAATGTGAAATAAAACTTATTCGTCTTTATGCTTAGGATCTATTGGCGATTCTATGCCTTTTATTGTATTCATTGTAACATTAGCACTTCCGATGCTAATTATATCTCTATGTATTAACTTTCGAGGATTCTAATAAAATTTATGCTATTTGTGCTTTTCATAAGTCTTTGTGAATTCTCAAGTGTAAGGGTAGATGATGAAGCGAAAAGTGTACCGCTTTTAGGGGGTCATTTAAGCCCTAAATCGTATTTATTTGATCAAATATTGCCCTAAATCGTTCCTTTTGTCATTTTAGGTACTTTGGAGAAGAAATCTGGAAAAGGAAGCATTTTGGACGTTTTTGGAGCATAAAAGTGAAGAAAACGACAAAGTCTCAAAATCGGCTGGAAAAGTACCTGTGACGGCGTCAACCCTTGACGCGCCAGAGAGGATTTTGGATGATTAAAAGGGGACGGCGTCAAGAAGGCCATCAAGAAACCCTAACCGCGGCGAGGTGACGGCGTCAGCTCTATAACGTGACGCCGTCAGATCTGATTTTCTATATATATTCTCATAATTTTTAGTCATTAGTGTGCAACTTTGTGAGGAGAAACCCTAAGACGATTTTTCTGCCATTTTTAAGGGTTTTATACCCTTGGATCTCCCATGTTCAATTGAAGATAAGTAATCAATTAATCATTCAATATGTCTATGTGTTGTTTGATTATATCTTGTTCTTGTCTTTTATTTAACATGCTAGGCTAGATTTATCTTGTGTTTGCTTAGATCTAATGAAACCTAACTATTGATTATTGGTTGTTGGTGTGTTATTAATTGTATTGGATGATTGTTTATCGATGTTAGGCTTAAGAAAACTGGCTAACCTCCTATACGGTAACTTGCTTGAACGTCTTAAGAAACATGAACCAATGCGTACTAAGGTTTTTATGGTTGTATTTAATGCATGAACGAATTCTAGTGATCCCATGTTAGGAGCTTCTTAGCCGACTCGACATAGGAGTGAAGCAGGAGCTTATAGAGTTGGGGAAGTACGTACGCCACCCTACGATTGGTATTAAGGAATACACCCGTCATCCACGCAATTAATACACACTAATCAACCGGTAAAAGATAGTTAGGGAGTAAGGAAATCTAAGTAAACACATTTCTCTCCATATAAGTTCCACAACCTTTTTATTTTCAGTTATTTTATTTTATTTGCAATTGTAGTTATTTGGGTTAGTTGACTAGCAACTAATTTCGCCCACTCCTTCAAACCCGAGATTTTACTTGCTTTTATAAAAGTATAAAAAATACAAAAAGAATCTTCCCTCACCCTTAGACCTATTAGAGTAGTTTTTCAATCCTAACGACACTATTCCCCTAGAGAACGATCAATCCCCCTGTACTTGCCACTACACTATACTACATCGGTCAGGTACACTGCCTGGTGGGGATTGCAAGCCTCTTGAGATCCCTCGAGAGGTAAAACCTGTTGTAAGGTCGCAAAACCACGCATCATTAGAGTTCAAATGTTTGTACTTTTGTCTGCTTCCTATCATCAAGGTGATAGGTAATAGGTGTAGATATCTATTGGGGTTGGTTAAAAGTGATGTTTATGAACAGTTTATTTTATCTCAAGATTTTGCTTTTGAATGAAGATTGTTATTAGAAAATTTTGCAAAGATAATTGTTCCATTTATGACATGATTCTTCCTAAATTAGACATAGTTGATCAGGCTATGTATAATTGAGGACCAAATGATATGATGCTTGGTTCAGTCACAGTGATATTTATGTTTCTTTAAAAAGTTTTAGATGGTGTTCAACGCGTTGTTTCTGTAAAGTGACAACATAATTATTTTTCAAAAGAATAAGAAAATCTCTGTTCAAAACTACGGTCAGGAATTTCTAGGGTAATAATAGGATATCCTTGGTATAAACTTAGGTTTCATGTGAGAATTCTTACAAGGTGGTAATGATCTATTGATTGTTCAGAATGACATTAACCAAATTTCTAAGGGGATATCAGTGTATGGTTACGTAACGACTAAGAATAGAATAAATGGAATAGAAGTTGAAATGGGCGTAGATTATGATTATTACGGAAATATTACAAGATAGAGTTTTCATACGGTAGAAAGGTAGTTGTTACGCTTAGGTTACATCCATCGTACCTAAGGTAAAGTACAGGAAGGAAATATAACTTATGAAATTCTTAAACTAAGGTTTATTTATCCACAACAGGATTTTGTTCATCTGTTTAAACGTAGGTGTCATCCCTTGACATTGTTAAGGTTCTAATGAGTTTCCATTCTCTTCCACTTCTTTTTTTGTCCTAAGTGGTATTCTGGGTTGGGCACTGATTTTTGTAGTGTCTCGTTTAACTTCTTGGTCTAGAAATCCTTGGGTAATGGTGACGGTAGGTTCAGTCACTTCTTCTATATTTTTAAGGTGAGTTGGTCTACAACCCGTGAAACTTTCATGGATATGCTTATAAGACATAGTAGTTTTCTTTTCTTCTGTGGCTATATTGTTGCTACTCTGACAAGCTACTGTAGTCACTTTGAGTACTACTGCAACGATGTTGGTTACTAAATTTTGGATAATTTCAGGAGTCATAGTTGTGGTTGGTGCTAGTAGGGTATTTGTACTGCTCATGCTGGCCATCTTCTATCAATATCCCAAGAAACACGGATTTAGAATCCACTTAATGGCCATGTTAGAATAATTCAAGTAACAAGGTATTTGTATACTAGTCTTAATAATGTGGTCACAATGCGAAATCATAACCAATTGAGCATCATAAATCATGATGTGTCTGGTTAATATCGTAGATAAATGCTCAATTCTTGGTGTAGGATTGCTAAGGAACAAACTGATTCATCTACAAAATCTGAAGTTCAACAACTTTCTCTTCATTCATCAAGTTTTCTTCCGAAAATTTTATGGTTTTGGCCTGGTTATGGCATGTTTAAGGAATCATAATAATCATAGGTAATATCATGGTAAGTCTGGATATAATCACTGTAAACAATATAGTATTAACAACTTGATTGATTGTTTTTGCAAAACAAACGATACAAGGTCCCTTATTAATGCTCCATTGATTTGTGTGGAGTCATTTGTCTACCAAAGAGAGTAACAAATGGTGAGATTTTGTATGAGGGTATGAGGAATCATTACATGCATGCATAGCATTACAGTAGGACATGAACGAAAGAATTCATTCACGACGGAGAGATATAACAGAAGGAGATTATTATTGATTAAAGGTTGGTTACAAGTTCTGAGAGTTTCGGAATTATTGGAAAATAACCAAAAACTATTTGGTTTAGTGGGTACAACAACGATACATGTGAACTTAAGATCAGTTACGTCCTTGACGTAGGCGTTTAACTTCTACCTCAAGTTCTAGTTGTGCAGCTTTCATGTCTGAGAAGCGTTCCTGGCACATGCTCATCTCTTGGCATCGGCTCTTCTGAACAGAGTGTCAATGTTACGGTCGCACCATTCGAAACGTAATGGTTGTAACCCTTCCAGCTGTTCAGTGTGAATGTCTAGGGTGCTGGCTTGTTGATAAAGAAGATTCCATATTGAATCACGAGGGTTTAAATTATAGTCAGGGGAATTGGGTGAAGATACGTCGTCTGAGATGTATGGTATTGGGGAGTCTGGAGTGTCAGGTAACGGAGAATTTGGCTCAACATCTTTCCAAATCGTTTATTGGTGTAAATTCTGTCCAACCTCGAATGTTGTCGGACCACCAATCAACTCCTCATCTGAATAAAGTTCAGTAGCTCTCCTAAGTCTCTGACGTAAGGGTGAGTAAGTAGGTGATGATGGGAGTGGTATCTGAGTAAGTTCTGTATTAGGCTGGGGTTGTGACATTAATACATAAGGATCTTCAGCATCCGGAGTAATCTGATAGGTAGGTGATGTACGAGTAGTACGAAGGGCAGTTTTTGGGTAATACCAACCGGTTTAGAAGACATGATACTGTGGTAACCTGTAAATAGTAATTATAAGTAATTCATACGTTAAAGATGTTACAGTACGGGTGAGATTATGAAGTATGTGAGAGTAAATATCAAGCATGAAAAGATTATTGTAAAATAAATCTTAATAGGTAATGTATTGAGCACGACAATCTGCAGACACGGAGGGCGTAAAATGGTATGGTGTAAAATCATTCATTTTGAAAATGTAGTTATAGTTCAATGTTTGAAAACATTTGGTTCTCTATAACTCTGTCTATGATACCAATCTGTAACACCCCCTAAATTATGTTAAAGCAGCGGAAAAGTAATTGGGGTATTACGTTGAGGATCGAAGTCATAATCACAGAAAATGGCTCGAAAGAGGCGTTTTGAAAGTTATTTGTCATTCAAATAATACTTTTGATTCAAAGGTGAAATATCTGATTAAAAATCTCATGAAAGAGTATGATAATTTGAAAAGAATGACATATTTGATTTTTACACCATTTAATTTATCAGAGTATATAATGCCCGCTCCGTGTCTTGTCCTACTCCATTAATTACCTGAGATAAACATGCTTAAAGCGTCAACACAAAGGTTGGTGAGTTCATAGAGTTTAATGGAAAACCATTTATTTCAATGAATTCAAGAGCGTACAGTAATATTTGAAATAAATTCAAGTATGAGTAGACAGTCAGTTTTCAATAATTTCAAAGGTGAGGTGATATTCGAAATAAGTTTCAAGTACTGATAAATAGTTCATTTCAATAATGCTAGGATTGGACACACGGTTAAGGTGGTTAAACCTTTTGTTCTTTGTGTGTATGATATATTGAGTTAATATGATTAAGTACGCGGAATTTACTTAACCACACTTAGAAGGTTATTTGTGTTGTGGAAATGGAATGGTTATGTTTGTTCTATGACAATGAACAATGAAAGATTAACACCAAACGATTCAATATTATTAATGATAATAATACGAGTGATCTTGAAATATCACTAGGGTTACAACCTTGAATCTTAAGTTTTTCTAACTTGTGATATTCTTGTGTTTGTTCTATGTCTTAACTGTTATATGTTCTAATAATAATAACACACTTGGACACACATATCACTTAACTAAGATCTTCTTTTATAGTCCAAGAAGATCTTTACAATATTGCTTAAAGTCTAGCCGACCTACTTGTTAACTTATCTTGAGTGTGTCAGTACATAAGATACAACATGTATCTGTGTACACAACTTGTTAACTAAGCACATGGGGTAAGATATTATCTACCGTATATTGTTGACCAAAATACAAATAATATATTTTCATACTTATCCACTTAGCAGCAGAATGTACATTAGCAGCAGCAATGAGTCATCGCTAGCAGCAGAATCAACAGCAGCAGAATGCTAAGCCTAAATGCTTTGCTATTAAGAGAATATCCAACAAAGAATCCTTCATCTGCTTTACCATCAAATTTTCCTAAATGGTCTAAGGTATTGAGAATGGTCACCTGACATCCAAAAGGTCTAAGAAATCCTATTGCAGGAGTTCTACCATTAAAAAGTTCATATGATGTCTTATTGTGAGGCTGCACAACTAAAACTCTATTTTGAACATAGCAAGCAGTGTTGACTGCCTCTGCCCAAAAAGTTATAGGTAGCTTAGAGTCAGCTAACATTGTTCTAGCAGCTTCTATTAATGTTCTATTCTTTCTTTCGGCTACTCCATTCTGTTGTGGAGTTCTAGCAACACTAAATTCTCTCCTAATACCTTTTTCTTTGCAGAAATCATCCATAACTCTATTCTTAAATTCTGTCCCATTATCACATCTAATGACCTTTACTTTCTTGCTTACTTGGTTTTCTATCTGTGTAATGAAATCCTTAAGGATGCTTGATGTCTCATCCTTAGTAGCTAAAAAGAAAACCCATGTAAATCTGCTATAGTCATCAGTAATAACTAGACAATATCTCTTATGCATTATGCTCATTACTGAAACAGGTCCAAATAAGTCCATATGAAGCATAAACGATGATTGATTGATAGAGTTAAAAATCTTGGGCTTACAAGTGGCTTTGTGTTGTTTGCCTTTTAGACAAGCAATGCATGTTTGATCATTTTCAAATCTTTTGTGAGGTAAACCTCTTACCAAACCATTCTTAACAATTTTATTTATGGTTTTGAAGTTAATATGACCAAGCCTTCTATGCCATTTCATTGATTCATCCAATGTGGCCTTTGCAACATGACAAGTTAAATTCTTTTTAGGAATAATGTTCTTCATGTCTACACTGTACATATTGCCCTTTCTAGGAATTCTAAGAAGTACTTGACTTTCATCAGGCATCTTAAAATCAGGAGAATGTACAAGACATTCAGTCTCACAGAAAAGAACATTGTTCTTTTTGTCACACATTTGTGAGACACTAAAAAGATTATAATTTAGCTCTTTTACATATAACACATCTTCAAAATCTAAATTTCCGATTTTGATTGTACCTTTACCAGAAATTTTGCTACGAACACCCCCTCCAAAGGTAACATATCCTCCATTGAATGATTGAAAATCTGAAAGATAAGACATGTTGCCTGTCATGTGCCTTGAACATCCACTATCTGAGAATCCTTGATCTTCTTGTTTATCAGTTGAATGTTCATGCACACAAATAAGAGTGTTAGTTTCTTTTGGGGACCCAAGCCATTACTGACTTAGATCTGCCTCTTGCATCAATATAATTTAATCTTTTAAGGATAGTTGATGCAACATTGGATTTAAGAATCCAACATGCTGAGGCCTTAACAGCATTTGCCCTGTTTCCCTTAGCAGCAAAATGAACTGATTGCTTAGCAGCAGGAACTGCTAACTTTTCAATTCTCCCATTTGGTTTCCAAACTTGTTTTTAAACCACTGCTTTTGTTTGAATGGGCCTTAAAACAGTTTTTGGTGCATGTTTGAGAAATGTTTTTGCACCCTTAGCTGTTGATTTTGGGTTAATAGTCATAAATGGTCGAGCAGCAGGAACAATTTGTCTAGCAGCAGGAACCATTAGTCTAGCAACAGGATATGAGTTTGAGCCAGACTTCTTTTTGACTACTCTAGGGTTTTTTTTCTTAGAACTAGAGTGAAAGTGAGATTTAGGTGTTTGCCTTTTGTGGTTCACTCTATGGTTTTCATACCCAGATACTTATTGGTTACAGAAAGCTGCAAGATGGTCAAAACTACCACATGTGTAACAAGCTTTGTTATAAAAAGCAAAGTCATCACCTAATTGGTTAGACTTGAGGTTGTTCCAATTCCTTTGGTTACCTCTGGGCTTATTGGTGGTTCTATATTGCTCACAATATCTAACTGGTTGCCTAACATGCTCAATGTTTGATTTAGGCCTATCAGTATTGTGTTTGACTATCTTAGGAACACTTGTTCCTACTTTCTTAACCACTTCAGGTTTAGACATAACCTGTTCTTCATCATCATCACTATTAGTTGTACAATCTTCAACAACTATAGCATCTCCTTTATTAACAAAGGACACCTTGTCCTGATAAAGTAAAGTTTTATCTAAACTTTTACTTATCTTTTCTACCTTAAGGCTCTTACTAGCCTTAGAACCATATTCCATGATTGGTTCTTGAAACTCAGCTAAACCTGTGTGTGCTAGGTCAATACCTGGAGGTGAAAGAATACCTCTATATGGTAGAGGAACAGTGTTATAACCTACACCAGAATTAGCTTTATTGGTTACTTGAGCTTCAAAAAGCTTATTAACTCCCTCTGAGGCATGAGCTAAAGCATCTACAGTTATCTTAACATTTCCTTTTTCCTTTTTGTGTCTAGCTAATGAATCATTCAGCTCAACAATACACTCATCTTTGATCCTTATGTCATTTTTAAGTATATTAATGTCATTAACAAAACTAGATTCATTATTCTTAAAATGTAAGACTTGTTTTTCTAGAACACCTAGACCTCTTTTGTGATTAGCTAAATTAAAAAGAGCATTAAGTAGCTCTTCTCGATGAGCATCAAATCTCTTACTAAGGTCTTTATAAGCTTTAAGATTAGAGCATGATTCAGTACAATTTATGATAGAATTTACCTCTGAATCAGAAAAGGCCATTAAAGCAATCTCATTGGCAACAAGAGCAGCATTTGGTGGTGCATCCTCTTCATTAGCCATAGAGCTCCAATCATATCCAACACCATCAATAGCCAACATAGCCTTTGGCTCTTCAACTATTACTTCCTTTCTCTTATCTTGCTTATACCATGTGTTCCTATTATCCTGCTTTCTTGGGCTTCTACATTCTTTAGCAAAGTGTCATAACCTATGACAGTTGAAACACTCCACTTTCTTCTTATCAAACCCAGCAGTTTCATTACCATTTATGGTAATTTGCTTCCCAGTTTTTTTCCAAAACTTCTTAGCCCTCATGCTAAGTAAAGCAACTTGCCACTTAATATCCATCTCTTCCAAATCATCACCATCTACCTGCTCAAGGTCTTCATGATTTAGAGGAGAACCACTAGATTAACTGGTTATAAAGGCATAAAATGTTGGATCTCCAAGTCCAGCAACATCCTTTTGCAAACTAGTAGAAGGACCACCATAAGTAACATTAGAAACACTTTTAACTTCATCTACCTCTTCAGACTTACTAGTACTAGGAAATGATAAGAGTGCAGCATTCCCAGAACTAGTACCATAGTTTCCAGACTTCTTTAGACTTTGTTCAACAATTTTGAAGTTGTTGTACAAATCATTGAGTTTCATGGTTTCAATGTCTGGCTTGTTCATCCAGACAATAACATGAGTATGGAACTCATCAGGTAGACTTCTCAAAAACTTCATGTTGAGATCTTCCTTCTCTATCTCAACACTCAACACAGCTAACTGACTGACAAGCTTATGCAACCTTGAGAACAGCTTATCAAGAGTTTCATTGCTAAAAGCAGTAAAGTTTTCAAATTGTTGTTTCAGCAATGTCTTCTGTGTCTTTTTGGTAGTTTCATTACCACCAAACCATGCACAAATCTCTTCAAAAAGAGTTTTTGCATCAAGATACTTGTTAAAAGATAGCATCTGCTCACCAGGAATGGTCATAAGCAACAAATTTCTTGCTTTTTGATCATTTCTCTTCTGTATCTTTTCATCATTGGAGACTGGTCCAGTATTTCTTTTCCTAAGTGTTTTGCCTTCAAGGACAACATCTGAATAGCTTGGTGAAAAAGAATCACCATACATAATAATATCCCAAAGAGTATAATCTTGAACCATAAAATATTGCTCAATTCTCATCCTCCATAACTCAAACTCATTTTGTTTGATCATGGGCAACTTTGCAGCAACATTTGAAACCTGAGCATCTTGTACATCCATTTCTATTTTAGCTTCTAAATCAACTATATCAGCCTTGCTCTGATACCACTTGCTAGGATTGGACACACGGTTAAGGTGGTTAAACCTTTTGTTCTTTGTGTGTATGATATATTGAGTTAATATGATTAAGTACGCGGAATTTACTTAACCACACTTAGAAGGTTATTTGTGTTGTGGAAATGGAATGGTTATGTTTGTTCTATGACAATGAACAATGAAAAATTAACACCAAACGATTCAATATTATTAATGATAATAATACGAGTGATCTTGAAATATCACTAGGGTTACAACCTTGAATCTTAAGTTTTTCTAACTTGTGATATTCTTGTGTTTGTTCTATGTCTTAACAGTTATAAGTTCTAATAATAATAACACACTTGGACACACATATCACTTAACTAATATCTTCTTTTATAGTCCAAGAAGATCTTTACAATATTGCTTAAAGTCTAGCTGACCTACTTGTTAACTTATCTTGAGTGTGTCAGTACATAAGATACAACATGTATCTGCGTACACAACTTGTTAACTAAGCACATGGGGTAAGATATTATCTACCGTATATTGTTGACCAAAATACAAATAATATATTTTCATACTTATCCACTTAGCAGCAGAATGTACATTAGCAGCAGCAATGAGTCATCGCTAGCAGCAGAATCAACAGCAGCAGAATGCTAAGCCTAGCAGCAGAATCATTTATCGCTAGCAGCAGAAACAAATGTTCTAGCAGCATGAACAAACATTAGCAGCAGGAACCAAATGTACTAGCAGCAGAATCACACTTAATGTTTTTCTTTGAATAGAATCCGATATTAAACTTCTTGAATATTTAATTCCCAACAAATAATTTCAGAGGTAAGGTGATATTCAAAATAAATTCTAACATCGCTGAAACAAGTAATGAGTGGTGTTGTGTATAACCACAAATAAATCATATATGTATTCAGTTAAGTTCAAATATCGGATCATAATCCTAACATGAGGTGGAACCCATGATGTTATACCTGAGATCTATAATCAAGGTCTGGTGAAATACTAATACAGCTGTATCTAGATATATGTGATGACACATAATCTCTTATGGATATTGCCCCAAGCCTCATGACACGCAAACGTTAACAATGTACCGTAAAATGGAGGTGATCAACATCAAATCAATGACGGATATATGCCCTCGATGTAATAGGTGATTTGCCAATTCCTACTTTTCTCAAATATAGTGCATCGCGACTAATACGACTAGCCACAGAGGCATTCCGTCAAGTAATTAGTGGGATAGGATGTCAAGCCTCAAATAGGTTTCGAAGCTGTCCACTATATTCGCGTTCACTACTAGTGATTAATGGCTCATGATAAAGGGACTTTCTGGCAGTAGGGGTGTACTTAGGCAATATCAAGGTAATGGTGAACCTAAAATACGAATGCTCTTTCCTAGCAAGTTTTCCATTGAAGTTTGGCATTAACATATAACAGCGGAACATACATTCATGATGTTACTTGAATGTTTATCTTAAAAATCAATATCATGTTACAACAAGCAGTTTGAAAATGCTATCTTCTGAGTTCAATATTCAAGCTTAAGCAAGCAATTTGCTAGTAAAACAAGCATCTATTTCTCCCAAGGAGTAAATCCTAGTTTTCAGAGTATGAAAGTAAATGTAAACAGTTTGAACATGTATCTCCCCCAAAAGTATTTATAACACAAGTATAAAAACGGGGCTATGACTCACCTTGAGCGTATCTGACAAGGTGGAATTACGAAATCGAGTAAGATTATGGGAACGATTACGGAAACGTCTTCAACACGTGACCTGAATATAAAGGAAGTCTAAGAATCTGACTAAATACGAACGGTGGAATTGATAACGAGAACGAATAACGATTTGATCGTTAGAGTGAGAATGTGATATGCTTAAAATGCCTAAAGTTTAAAAATAATATATTTCATAATATTATCTTGTTTTTATGTCTTTGAAACCAATAAAATCGTTTCCTCAAAAGTGGGGAAACGAATCGTTAAGTTAAATCGTTTAAAACGTTTTATATATAAATATAACGAACGTTATATATTAAGAAATGAAATATAAAAAAATGCATGTGATGTGACGGAGAAATCGGAAAATAAAATATGGAAATGTAAATATGTATTAGGTTCTGTTCGTCCTTTCAATTTCACTATTTTTACACTTTACACCCTAACGACGTTAGCGTTGCACCGTTAGTCCTTAATTATATAATAATTGCATTTACAGTCCACTACATGTCCAAAATAACTTTCTGAGCTTGGAATATGAAATAATATCAATTTATATCCTAAATTTTCTATTTTTACAGTTTCAGTCCAAGTTTAAAAGGTTTGGCAGTTTTTGTCCCTCAAGGTGTAACTAGTTTGCAAATTTAGTCCAAACGTCCAAAAATTATGAGGAAAAATATTCCGAGATTTTCTGTAGCTTAATGAAGCTTATTAAAACTTATATCAACTGCTTATTTGCCATAATAGCTTATTTTTCACTTAATGGGCTTTAAAGAGCTAATTAAAGGCCCGTTAACGTTTTAAAAACCGTAAGCTTTGAGACGAGTTGGGCTCATCCCTAGGCTCCTTTTTAACGTCCTATTTTCATATTTAAAAGTCTCAATAAGCCAGCTTATTTCATTTGCTTAATATTCGCTTAATGGGCTTTAAGCCCATGTCGCACATTTTAAATAGTTTAAAACAGTTTCAATGAGCTTTTACTTTGGCCATTTTTAAAGGTCGATATGTGACTATATTTTTAAGTTTTATATACGAAAGTTGTAGCTAGTAATGGTGTCTAATATGTCGTGTCAAAATATAGTATGTTTGTTAAGTCGAATTTCAAGATCCAAAGGCATTTTGTAGGTCGATTGGGACAGGTTTCTGAGTATAAAAAGACTTAGTATATTTTCCAGATTTTGTGTTTCCATGTATGTGATCGAGTTTACTTTAGGTGATTTAAAGGGGTTAGACGAGATTATTATTACAAAGTGTATATATGAAACTTGTAGTTCATAGTAAAGTCTATTAGATTACGTAAAAATATTGTAGGCTCGTTAAGTTCAATTTCTCCATATATGGTTGTTTTTAGGTCGACTTGGAATATATATTATGAGTAAAAGACTTAGATAATTTTCTAATGTTTTATGATTTTGTACGCATGAGATATGATCAATTTGAGGTTCGAATGATGCATGAAACAATAATATAAATGTGAAAGGGGTGTGTATCATAACTCCTAGGCCTTCCGCAAGGGAGGCTAGTCACTCATTGTGTTCTACATGCTAACGTATACATAAATAAATAACAAAAATATATACGCTCGAGTAAGAGTAAAACATGATGCATGCTTATGAAATATACGTATAAGATGGAATCAAAAAGGTTTATAACAACTTACTACACCTCTAGGGTGGTAGAGAGTCGCGTGAAAACGAATGGAACACAAGAACTTTAACCCTCGTTCGCTATAATCACATATACGTTGGTATATACATAACCCGTTTTCCTCGACAAGCTTTCAAACGAAACAAGGATACCTCCTGGTCTTCTAGAGGAGTTTTTGTAGTTGAATGAGAGTTATCATGATGATATTGGACAAGTGATAGAAGGTGGTGAAAGAGAAGTGGGTTATACGTTTTATATAATATACGTATGAAGTTATATTGAGTTTCAAAACATACACCACTTGCTCCTACTGTTTAGAGTCAGAGATAATGAGGACTTTGATGGAGATATTACTGACATTGTGTCTCTAATAATTGAATGGAAGTGAGGGGCTACAAAAGGATGTCGACATACTTCTTCATATGTCGACTAGGATGATTTTTGTGTACAAAACATGGAATTAACATATAGACTTGATACTTCCTATGATAAATAATCATTAGAATGGGATTAAAACAAACCCGGTTCAAAACGGTCCATTTTGTGAAAAATATGTAGTTGTCGATTTGGTGCTCAATGGCCAAACACTTTGGTCTTTAAAATCGTATCAAACATTCGTATTAGGAGCTGATATTTGGCACTTTATTTCTTCGGTGGGAGGACAATTAGGAGGTTCAATAATTCTTACAAGTCACGTTTAAAAATCGAAAGAAGATGGGGCGTTTTGGATAGTACATGGTCGACTGAAATTGGAATAAAAATGAGAAAATGGGTTTGTTGTTTGGCTGATGAACAGTAACCACCAAGGGGGTTTGGGCTGAGGTTATTTCTTGGCCCACTTGGTAATATTATGAGTATTTTGATTTAGTAAACGAGTTCGGCGACGATCCGCCGCGTTGCGGCGGGGCGTTGTTTTATTTCGTTGATTATTGCACGATATTTTTATTAAGTAGAGAGTAGGTCGGGGGTAAAAAAAAAAAAAAAAAATTTCCCCGAAAAAGGACTCCTTTTGCAAAGAGTCGCCGATGGCAGGGGTATTTTTTGCCAATTGTCGAAACATTTTTTTTTTTTTTTGGAAAAAGGACTATTTTTGCAAAGAGTCCCCAGTGTTAGGGGTAATTTTTGCCAATTTTCGAAACATTTTTTTGGAAAAAGGACTTTTTTTGCAAAGAGTCGTCAATTTCAGGGGTATTTTTTGCCAATTTTCGAAAGCTGATTTAAAAAAAAAAATGGGCCGGGTACTGTAGCAGCCCAATAAAAAGACGGGTACTGTAGATTGAGTGACGTCGTTTTACATGCCATTTAATATATATAGTAATTTGCGTATGAGCTCGTCACGTCATTCGGTAAATTATGTGATAACGTAATCACGTTAAAATAATATAATAAGAAATTTTTAAATTTTTTCCGTAAAAATGGTGATATAAAATAATGACGGAGATTAATATATAATTAAACGTCGTTAATTATAGGAAATTTTGCAGTTTGCTACAGCTTGTGTGTCGAAATCTGGAATAAAGGAGGTCAAGTAAGTGTATGTTGGATCGATTAAGAATAAAAGAAAAATGAAAATTTTGGGCTTGAATAGTGTGGGCTTGAATTGCTTGTTGGGCCGAGAATTAAGAATTAAGGATCCGTTTGGTTTTTATTTGCGTATTGGATTATCGTGGTGCGTGTGTGAGCTCGTTCCAAAGTATTGTGAATCATGTAATAATGTTTTGATTCTTGGTAGTATAATAAACAAAAAAATTTAAATTGTAATGATGGATTAATACTTGATTAACGTTTACTAATTACTGGGGAAATCTACAGGTTGCTACAACTTCCAACGCCCTAACTGTTGCTTCTTTTTGTTTTTGTTGTTCTTCCTCTTTTTCCTGTTTTACAAGCGCATAATTTTCAGTAATGTTAGTGTTAATCATCTTTAGTTAGAGCCTAAATGAAATCTTGATACATTCCAAATTTAAGTAATGTTGGAGTTTAGTTAGTTTCTTTCCATTTTACAAAAAGAGCTGTATTTTTAACCTTCAAGGGGTTACACCTAGCCCAGCCTTTCTCTTTCATGACACGACATTTGGTTGCTATCAACGACACTATCATAGATTACAGGGAAAAAGTTGTTTAGGCATTACAATAAGTTCCGAAAGGAACTATAGACTTCAAAGTATGCAAGTGTTGATCCAACTCAAAAGGCAGACCCATGACGAACTTTTCAAACGGGTTAATTACCGCACTTCATGAACAAGAAGAACACAAAAGCATGAAAGTAGCTTATACGTGCATTTAGTTATTTTGTTCTGATTTTATTTATTTTAGTTTTTTTACTTTTCGGTTGTGATTTAGAGGTCAACTACGTGAGTTTCTTTGAAAAAAAGAAGAAAAGAAACATACTACTACAACTTTGACTTGATATAAGTTGCACATACAATGAATGTACCAAGAAATTATAGGTATGATATCTAATTTGAGTACCTAAATAATCAATGATACATCGACACAAGCTGTACAAGTGAGTATAGTGGTTATTTTAGTTTGTGTATATGGTTCAAACAAGTCTACCAAGCCCTATGTGGTTTGGATTTGGTCTCCTAAGTGGTTAAAGTCCCTGGAGGTCCCAGGTTCAAACCTTGGGGAGAAAATTAATCCCTATGTGGCCACGGAAGTTACTAACAGATTAAAGCACCTGCGATGACTCCGGGCTATCCAAAAAGGTAGTCGCCCTGGGATTAGTCGGCTCGCAATGTCGAGTCGGAACCCAGGTTAAAAAAAAAAAAAAAAGTAAAGTCTACCAAGCCCCTTGAGTACCAAGACAGAGTCTCGATTTTTCAACGGTTGTTAGTAACAGATTAAAGTACAAACCATCATCAAATGGTCTAGCGGTAATTAAGGCCTTTGACTTTTTCACAAGAGGTTTCGTATTTTAAACCTCACTAGGAACATATTTGGGGTGGGCCAGGGAAATGGTCACATACTCACATGAATATCTCAGTTAGACCGTGTACATCTCAGTCAAAAACTCGCCCTCCCCACGTAAGCTAAACAGAAAAAACCTCATCTAGTTACCCTTTTTATTAATAGAGTAAGGTACATATCTGGTCCCTCTGATTTGGTTCAAGTTACGGATGACGTCATTAAGGTTTCCGCAAAATATTGATTCTTCTTTACCAATCACGCACACTCTCAATCTGTTGTCCTACACAAATGCATTAACTAAAGAAAACTAAGAACAAAGCAAATCAGATCAATTTCTAATTACTTAAGGATGAGAGACTATCCATACAAAAAGTGGTATTTGATTTTCGAACTCGTGAAGCAATGAGCACCTTTGTAACACCAAAAGCATAAGGTGATAAGAAAGGGATCCATAATATGGACCAAACCAAATGGGCGGAAAATGTAATCATTCTAGTTAGAGTATAAAGATTTGAAATTTAGTAGAAAAACATAATGTGATATAATTTGCATCTTGTAGAAATTTTAATTATTCGGTAATTGAGTTTTTCCGTAATGGGTGTCATTCAAAAGACACGAAGCGAAAATAAAGAAGCAATCAAACAAGAACACCACAAATTTACGTGGTTCACTAAATGTGTTCATCAATTAAATGTTAGCGACAAACATTTATAACCGTAAGTCCATAACTCAAGCTACTATCTGGAAAACATTTTTAGGTGTACAAACCTTTATCAGTAATTTTGAGTCACACATAAAAAACCAGAAATACGTTAATTATATTACAAGTAAACTGTTTTCCCTCACTTCCTGCATAGACTGGCAATCCTCTGCTCAGTCTTCATAGTACCGCACTCCTTGATCGTGTATTTCTAGCCCCTTACTTTTTAATATTTACTGTGGCAAAATCCTTGATACAATATCATTTGTATGCTTCTCCACTCACAATCATGTCATAAGTATTTGGAAATTTTCCATCTCAAATATCGGTGAAAATAATGCCAAAAAAATGCTTAAACGCTTTATGTTGATCAATGAACTGTGATTTTTGCATACTTGCAACGACTGATTAGTATAACCTTACCTACACATAAGTTACCCTTTTACGTTCTTTGTTTCATTGTCAGTCACCGTATGCATAAGACTGATTATCAGTTTACTACTTCTGCCAAAATCGTAGAATTGTATTAATTCTAACAGGAAATATACTTGACCACCTGTAACCTGTGATATTAGTTATATGTGCCCTATAGGCTACTTAACATCATGGTTAGACTATCTTCACACACATGTAAATCATAATATATCAAGAAAATGATGGAACAAGAATGTTTTTTTCTTACAGCTTTATATATCCTCGAAACTATTGGAGCTATGCTTTCAAACGTTCCGAAGGAGTTATGTATGCATGACAAAAGTGACAAGATTCTTGTTTCTTACGGAATTTGTCATCTATGATAAACTCATAAGCATTATCCAAAAGTTAGAATCAGGAACATCAAAGATCCTACAACTTATTCTAGCAACAAGACTGGAGTAAATTCCATCATATTTATCTCATTTGATTGCTTACAATCATAGAGGAGTAAGACAATCTTTTGGTCTTTTTAATTTTAAATTCATATATACTCAAATTTGTTTGTATTGCAATTTTCTATATATCTATAAAAAAATGAAAGATTGTTCAATTTAGTCAGAGGTACAAAAACCATTTAGCATGGCCAACAGTTTGTTTTTCATAAGTACATGCATTTTCATTCTGTTTTGTTCCCCTACTGTAGGAAGCCGAACATATTTCCCTCAGAATGCAACAACTGCAGCTCTTCTTGCTGCTTCAAATGCCGATGGCATCTGCAGCTCAATGGTGCAGCCGCATGGCTACACTTGTGAAGAACACAAAGTGACAACAAAAGATGGTTATATTCTAAGCTTACAGAGAATACCATTAGGACGAGCAGGTGGCAGGAAGGGCAGTCGGGTCCCAGTTCTTTTGCAACATGGACTTTTAATGGTTAGTAACTCGTTAGTCCTTTCATTACCTTAAGTATTCATTTTGTCATTCTAAACTTACAGTAAATTTTCAAATGAACTAGGATGGTATAACATGGCTGTTGAGCCCACCGGACCAGTCTTTGGCTTTAGTATTAGCTGATAATGATTTTGATGTATGGATTGTTAGTTCACGAGGAACTAAATATAGCCGTGGTTATGTATCTCTCAAGCCTGAAGATGAGGTTAGTTTATTCTTTTGTTTACATGGCATTGAGCCTCAAAAAAAGGATATAAGATTTTCTGTTAATGTAACGATACTTTATTGTCGGCTTATTGGGATTGGTCATGGGACGAGTTATCCTCATATGACCTTCCAGCTACATTTCAGTATGTTCAAAGCCAAACAGGGAAAAAACTGCACTATGTTGGCCACTCGTTGGTGAGACCTCGACCGTTTACACTGTTGTCTACTTACATATGAATAAGCCAAAATTTGATTGATTTTCTACTATTTTGTAGGGAACTTTGGCTGCAATGGCTGCATTTTCAAAAGGGGAGCTTGTAAGCATGCTAAGGTCTGCAGCATTACTTAGTCCTGTTGCTTATGTGGGCCAGATCACGTCTCCTTTAGGCAGAAATGCTGCTGAAACCTTTATAGCAGAAGTAAAGACCAACAAAGTTCACTTGGTCAAATTTTATAATATTATACTAAAATCTAAAATCCAACTATTTTCATCTTGACAGGCTTTGAAATGGCTAGGACTTCACGAGTTTAATCCAAAAGGGTAAGAATTGTGACCGTGATGACGTTTTTGATGCATGTTTACTTTATTTATTCATACGGATGTTTGCTTTGTGTGATCAGGGATGTTGTGACCAAGTTTCTTAAGAAAATCTGTGCGAAACCAGGCATCGATTGTACTAACTTGTTGAATTCTTTCACAGGTATGGATTACGTTATGTATGAAACGGGCTAATTTGATCAAAATTCATTGTAAAAGGGAACAGGTTTGAATGTCGACGAGACAGTCTTTTGAGGCATACAACCTCCTATATTGCTTTATTTTACAATCAAGAAAAATAAATGATATAAATTTTGCAATCATTATTTAGACCTTTTATTATTTGTACAAAGTTTAACTTGGACAAAAAAGCGTTTGCAGGTCTATTCAACCGACTATTTGAATAGAACCAATTTGACCCATTACCCAACCGGACGGACCCACCCATTTTGCCACCTATGGCTTTTGGTATCCAAAACCATGAATTTTGTAAAACTAACATTATAATGTTCTTTAGGCAAAAACTGTTGCTTGAAACCTTCAATAGTTGACGTTTTTCTAGATCATGAGCCTCAACCAAGCTCTACAAAGAACATGATGCATGTAGCCCAGAGTAAGCTATTTTTTTTTCTTTTCCTAATTTGTCTTTAAGGTTTAAGAGTATACTAATATCAAATGATTTGAATTTCTAAATTCTAAAATACAGTGATAAGAGAAGGAACGATTCAAATGTATGATTATAAGGACGCAGGTGAAAATAGAAGGCGCTACGGGCAATCCACGCCTCCTGCTTACAACATCGCAAACATACCAAAAAACGTCCCACTTTTCCTCAGCCATGGTGGTGCTGATGCACTTTCCGATGTAGAAGATATGAAGCATTTGTTAAGAACACTCAAAGATCATGAGCAAGACAAGATTGTGGTTCAATTCATAACAGATTATGCTCATGCTGATTTTGTTATGGCCACAAATGCTAAACAAGTTGTGTATGAACCTCTTATGGCCTTTTTCAAGCTTCACTGATAGCACCATTAGACCGGTGATTTGAATATTTGTTTTGTGTTTAACTTTATGTATCTACTCATTTGTCTTTAACTTGTACTACCATTTTTTGTATATGATAACGAAATACACTTCACTCTGAGCTTGTCAATTCAATTGTTAAAATTTAACATGTCTAATAGAATTTAGCAGTCTTATAAACTATAGTATAAAGGTCAAGTTTAGAAGCCATAAACATGTGCACATATGCAATGAATATATAATATGTATACAAATAACAAAAGCTTCAAGCTCTAGAAAAAAGTGATTATTGTAAGTCTAAAGTGTAAAAATATTGTAAACAAACAATCATCTTTCATTCTCTTCATTTTCTCAGCATGTCAAAGAAAAATGTTTGTTCTCGTGGAGAAGTGATTTTGAGCAGCAAGATGATAACTACTAACCAAGAAACCAACATGATAGAATTCAACCCGTGGACGCTTAGAAGAAACAAAAAGCTCATCACATTGAACAACATCAGTCGAACAAGTAGCCGGTTTGTCAAGATCTCAAGACCGTACACCAAAGCTTTTCTTTTGAGAAATCATTTTCTTCGACCATTTGAGGATGTTCATTTTTTGAAGTGCAAAAAATGTAGAGAAGTAGGAGGAGGATATAAAAATGTGTGAAGAAGATATATATGGGGGGTGACATTTATTATGTGCTTTTCTAATTTTAGTTACTAAAACATAACGGTTTCTCTACATTTTGTATAGAGCTGAAACCCATAATGGTGACGTTATTGTTTGTTATACATTTTATAGTCACCATAATTTTTGTTGCATTTAGACCTTTTGCTGTGGAGAAATATACTGCATTTTTTTTTTTCTGTAATAAAGGATAATTTGGATTTAATAAGATTTATTTCACGCAAGTGCACAGATTTATTGTTATAGAAACGTGCTCTGGACATGCAGTTAGTTGTTACCAATTTACATGGAAATTGGAATCAACTACGTAGATAATATAAACTGATAAACCATAAAAGCATTATTACCGGAAGTAAATTTGAAGGAAGTATGTACGTCATGATGACTTTTGCTAGATTTTGTTTGTTTTTGTGTTTCACAATGTATATCCTCTACTCGATGGTCGAACAAGTTGTTTTCAAAATCAAGTTGTTTTGGTTCAACATGATCACTGTGGGAGCCAAAAAGAACTAGCTAGGTTGTGGCTTGTGGGTGCAAAAATCTTTTTCTCCTAAAAGCATCCACAATGCATAAGTTTTTAATAGTTTTTTACTATTTCTTACAAAGTCATTTGAAAAGCTTTCTTGCATTGTAGGAAAAGCTTTTTGGGAATGACTTAGTAAACTTTAAGTTTTTGGCAAAAGCTTTTCACTCTATTAATGTTATTTGGGAAAATGATTTGAAAAGGCATCATACTTGCCTCTATATTCTTTTGTAAGCATCATAATTTTTTTTTTCCTATTGTATGCATCCAACTTTTTAAATTTTCCTATTCTAGGCATCCAACTTTCCTTAATCATCCTATTGTATGCATCAAACTTTTTTAATTTTCCTATTCTAGGCATTCAACTTTCCTTAATTTTCTTATTGTAGCGTCACTTTTTTACGCTACAGGCCTACAATAGAAAGTTGGATGCTACAATAGGAAAAAAAAAATATGATGCTTACAAAAGAATATAGTGGCAAGTATGATGCCTTTTCAGATCATTTTCTCATGTTATTATTCTATATTTATTACAAAACTTTTGAAGGACTTAATACCATTGAACTAGTTAATGACTTGTAAATAACTTTTGTAATAATGAAAAGATGAGTTGTCAAAAGTGAAAAGTATTTAAAGACTTGAGGATTGTGTATGCTCTAAAATACTCTAATTATTTTAGCGCTAACTCACTATAAGGCCACAGGGAGTGGGATGCGGGTTAGCAAGCGGGTTTGGGCGGGCTTGCGGGCTTGGTGTTGCCGCCTCTGCGGGCTGAGCTTGCGAGCTGCCCTTGCGAGTAAAAAGCTCGCTTCGGGCTGAAGGAATGCAAGGTAAAAAAGATTTGTGAAGCTTGTGAATGTGTGTACTTTGTGCAAGACAATTTGTGATAATTTAAAAAAAGATTTTGGAGGGTTGAGAGTGATGGGCGCCAGTAAAAAAGGTTGGATTGAGGGTTGGAGGGTTGAAATGAGGTGGAGGAATTTGATTGGTTAAAGTTTGAGAGTGTTGGAGGTATAAAAATTAATATCAGTTGTTCATACTGAATTTTCACAAGTACAAAAATTGTACTCCCTCCGTCCCAAAATAAGTATCAAGTTTGACTTTTCAGAGTCAAACTGGTTCAACTTTGACCTTAAATATTTCTTTTGTGTTATATAACACTTGATTAAGAATTATACCAATGAAAAATACACTTAAAATCCAATTCATTCATATATTTTGCATCAAGTATTATATAACACCCGCAAAAATAAATAAGGTCAAAGTTAAACCAATTTGACTCTGAAAAGTCAAACTGGACACTTATTTTAAAACGGAGGTAGTATACTAAAACTTTAAAATTCTAAAGTAATGTATTAACAATTTAACATAGCATCCACGTATTATGCACATGCACATCATGATTTTTGAAAAACTATTGTACACAAGTTCATAAAGAGTATAAAAGAGTAAAACGAAAATAAGATAAAAAGATACGAGGTAATTTTATTTAGGGATAATTACTTAGAAATGTTTTAACTTGTCATTTTTTCTAACTGTATAATATTTTTTATTTTTTTGTCAAATTTTTGAATTTCAACCTTTGTGTGTATTTGATAATGTAAAATGATCATTTTACCATTATATTTGTAACTACTCTATTAACAGCGAATGATAAAATGATCATTTTACATAAACAAAATACACGCAAAAGTCGAAATCAAAAGTTTAGATATATAATAGTAAAAAATAAAAAAGGTTACACAAAATTAGAAAAAATGACAAGTTAAATACACTTATAGGTACTTATCCTTTTATTTATTTTGTATATAAGTAATAAATCTAGTGATAACACCACATGATGGCTGGCCTCACCTCTCAAAACTCCAATACAAGTCACTTTCTCACTTCTCCTTTATCTCATTTTACTTCAATTTTTCCCGACGTACATAACAATCGGAAAATGGTTTTGACATTAGGCCGGTGGTAATAGTGATTGCAAACATGACCACCAACTTAGCGCGTCAACACAACCAACATCACCACCAAAATATTGTTGAAGAATGGTTTTTATTGGCAACGTCATATGCTCAACAGTTCAAGTACCATATCTAAGAGTATAACGATCAAATTCCTCAACAAAAGATGTGCAATATTGAAATTCTACAATTTAGTTGTCGATGGTCTCTCTAAATCTCTCTTCAATGTTGCGGGTAAGAGAACCACGTACTGGTTCTTACCATAGACAAATTGTTGTAATGGTTTTTGCATATCAAAAAAATAATGATAATAAATAAATAAAAAATTGTCAAGAAATTCAAGAACTAAAAAGAAATTCAAATACGCTATCAAGAGAAGTAGTAAATCGGCATGTGAGGTCAGGTGAACTAGAAAGACTATCTTGTCTAGTTAAATATCATGAATAATGATCAGATTTTGTTATAATCCCACTCTATATATATAGAGAGTAGGATTTTGAATATTTTTGTTTTTATTATAAAATATTTGATGCAAAATATTACATGTATTTTGAATATTTTTTGCATCAAGTATTACATGGAATTGACATGTAATATTGTAACATGTGAATACAAAAAAAAAAAAAAAAAAAAAAAAAAATGATATTGGACCTACAAATATAAGTATATAACCAAAAACTCTAAACAAATTACTAAAGAAGATAACAAATTAACCTTCAATCAAAGTTTCAATGTAAGTAATAATCCACGGCTTAAAATTTTAATTCAAGTAATGATCCACAACTAAATAAAATTAATAATATGTTGGAAACTTAAAGTTACATCCAAAGAAAATTGCATCCTTTTGATCTTTTGGAAACTTAAAATTACATCCAAAGAAAATTGCAACATTGTTCAAGTATGCATAACTTGTGCAACTTTCCTTTTGGATCTAACAAACAAGTCTTTATGGTATCAGTATTAGTCTTCTTTCCATAACATCGACATTTCTTTTCTTGGTTCGAACTTAGGGTTGATATGTAAACATCTTTCTCAGCTACTTATGTTCTTTTAAGCCAAAATCTTTAATTGAGTTTACCCACTCTTCCTCAAAGTTTCAACGGTTCCATGAACATATTCCACATAATTTCGTTGAAGCTTTTAAAGTCGTTTTCATCATATATCAGCTCATAAATCCAGCTCACAAATCTGTCAGATAATAAAAGCTAATGGTTACTTTCTAAATTCTGAGTTATTTCCATATTATGCAAAATCACTTGCAATTTACCCAAAATCACTTGTGTAAATCACTTGTGATTCATGCAAAATCACTTGCAATTTTAGTTAGAATCAAATGTTTATGATAAGTAACACTTTTGCCGATACCTTTTTGAGTGACATGTAAGATTCAAAGTCACTAGATGTCACGATATAGTTGATTAAACTTTGGTTTAAGTGTGCTCATAGGATCTGAAAGTGTATATCAAATTTTGTTTTAATTACCTTATGAGATTTTATATATGTGCACTTGTTTTACGATCACATGTGATTTTTGATACTTGCTTGTTCAATAACATGTGACTTATGATGCTTGCAGGCTCAGTTCTAAACTATAAACATGTGTGAAACACAAATAATTTACTCATTTCTAAGTATAAACAGTATCACATGTGATTTCACTAAATACTTCATAACGCATTCATATTCATAGCTAAACAAATTTAAGCTAATCACATTTGATTTACCTTTAACATGTTCTATCTCTTTGTTTTCATCGTCTACATTTGTTTCTTCAACAATATGAACATCTTCAACATTCATACCCTCAAGACCTTGCTTCAAAAATTTGAACTAGTTCAACGTCTTCAACATTCATACCTTCTAGACATTCTTCAACATCCCAAACTCCTTCAATCTTCATTGTTCTTAGTTTCCATAATTTTGATGAATTTCGAGCTGCGATAGTGTCCGCTTACGAAGATCTTGTGATGAAATCAAGAATTGAATGATTTTCAAACGAATTTGATGATAAATGTCAATTTGATTGATGATTATGGTATGTTCGTGCGTATGGAGAGAAATGGTGTTTTTCCCTAATTTTGGATTGACGTATATTGAATGAAGGGTGGAAAAAGAGAGGAAAATGGCTTTTATATCTGACGAAAATGCCCCTTATGTGTAAATTTCACTAGATGGAAGTGGAATGGACGGTAGAGATCTCACCATTTGATCTTTATAGATCCCACCCCTGCGGTGAGATACTTCAACAAAATACTCAGTGGAATGGACGGTAAAGATCTCACCATTTGATCTTTATAGATCCAACCCCTGCGATGAGATACTTCAACAAAACACTCATCATGGTTCCCTAGTAGGTGTTGATCAATGTTTTTACTATTAGTCTATCTTATTAGCAGTCTTTATTGTTATTGGCTTAGTTGTGTTAACGGGCCTAGCCCAATGTTTAGTCGTGTATTCCCTAGCTACATTCTGTATATATTCGTTTATCTATACTACATATAATAGAGGGATGACTCTCTCTCCAAATTTTAAGACTTACAAGAAAAGAAGCATAGTGTACAACACTTTAATGCACATAATTTTCAGACGTACAAGACAAGAAGCATAGCGTACTACAAACACCACATTAATGCTATTAAAGTGTTCAATTAATACACAATTTAATTTACCTCTTCACCAAAATATACAACCTTTTAACCACAATGTACAATCTAATCAATGGATAAAACACTTTTTTTAACAAAATTAAAGAGTATTAACATTTTTAACAAAATCATAAATCTGATAAGATGCATATTACCGATTTGAATGTATTCACATTTTTAACAGCAAAACACATGGTAGTATCATGATGATACGATAACAACAAAAGAAGAACACCCTCACTCTTTCTTGTGATCTAACTATATAAGAATCACACACAAACAATATTTCTCTCAAACAAATTCGGATAGACGGATCTGACCAAAAAATAATTTTAAAAAAGAAAAATAAATGTGGATCTATGTTGCAAATTGGTGGTGGATGATACAGATCGAAATAGTGGTAGAGAATGGATAGGGAGGCAATGGTATCAACAACGGGATGGAATGAGATGAATTTAAACAGTGTCGGAGGCAGGGGGGATCTACAGCTAGAACAGGGTATGCACTTGCATACCATGTGAATTCTGATTGTAGTGTAAAACATAGTGATTTGTGGCTTTTATGCATGAATTTATGAAGAGTGCATACCCACTGAAAATGGGGTGCATAGCATGAGCCAACCGAATTCTCTGTAAATGATGGAAGAAGAAGGAGGCGCCTATATTTTGATAGGGTTTTAATCTTCTTTTTAACTTTTTAGTGTAGTTGTTTATATTATGAATAAGCCCATAAGAGCCCAGTTACACTTGCAATCTCAATTTACACAGTTACCAAGCCCATTTATTTTCAATCATTTATTTTGATATATTACATATTTACATGCAACTATTAATACGAAATTATGTACAAAACAATTTGAAAAGTAAATAAAATTGATATACTAGAACTATTTTTACTTGAAAGTTCTAACTTTGACATACAACTTATATATAAGTCTTTTTTTGAATCTTGGATATTACATGTTAAATGCATCAAAAAGTTTTACATTATAAATGATATATGCATAAGTATGTGATCACGCAACCTTTTAGTTGTTTGCAACTACCCCATTAATGTCGACCACCACAACCTCTTACATCGCCATGCAATTGATATCAGCATCCTTGTCATCGCAACAACCCATTGACAATCACATAACCTTTTAAGTACTTGCAATTGTACTACTCTCTTAACTAAAGTTATTGTTATTCGTAAATTAACTGTTAAAAAAAGATATAGGCGAAGAACATCACATTGCCAGAAAAATTAGTCACAGGGTACCCGCCGCCGCATCGCGCGAGTACCTTGCTAGTGTTGAATGAATCATTAAGGGGAAATTATACCAAGCCCAATATGATTCCCTAGCAGTGTTTATTCATCTACCGCTCAGCTTACTGCTTATATGGATGCTGACTGGTCTGGTTGCCCTGTTACTCGTCGGTCCACATCAGGGTATTGTGTATTTCTTGGTGATAATTTATCGTCCTCGTCTACCAAGAGGCAAGTTACTTTGTCTTGCTTTAGTGCCGAGGCAGAATATCGGGGTGTTGCAAATGTGGTTGCTGAAACTGCGTGGCTACGCAATTTATTACTTGAGTTGCAGGCTCCTTTATCTACTGCTACCATTGTCTATTGTGATAATGTTAGCACTGTGTATTTGTCTACTAATCCTGTTCAGCATCAGCGTACTAAACACATTGAGATTGACATTCATTTTGTCAGAGACTGTTGCTTCTGGTCAGGTTCGTGTGCTTCATGTTCCGTCCAGGTTTCAGTATGCGGATATTTTCACTAAAGGTCTCCCGAGTGCGTTGTTTCTTGAGTTTCGCTTCAGCTTGAACGTTCGAAGACCTTCCGTTCCAACTACGAGGGAGTATTAGTCTATCTTATTAGCAGTCTTTATTGTTATTGGCTTAGTTGTGTTAACGGGCCTAGCCCAATGTTTAGCGGTGTATTCCCTAGCTACATTCATTTTATATTCGTTTATGTTGAATGAATCATTAAGGGGAAATTATACCAAGTCCAATATTTACTAGTTTATGTTGTTTCGCATTCGCACCACTTCCCCTACTCATCATGGTTCCGTAGTAGGTGTTGATCAATGTTTTTACTAGTTTATGTTGTTTCGCATTCGCATCACTTCCCCTTGTCGTATCAGAAACGGTTTTGCCAAAAGTCAGCGTAGGTTAAATATTGCATGTGGGAATTGTGTCGACTGGCATTCAGTTGGATCATATATAAAAATGATATATTGATATATGTTTCTTCTATACCGGTCTAATTTATTTTGATAACCACATTATCGTGGCATATAATTTACTAGTAGTAATTTTTACTTCAATATCAATAGTTACATGTGTCATTATCACATTATTTAGGATAAAAGAAAGGCAATTTGGATGTTGGTTGGTGCAACTCAATTCATACTCATATCTCTAATTAAATAATATTTGTCTAATTTACATTTTTTTTTTTAAAATTGGTTTGAATAGGTAAGCAGTAAACGAAGTCAAAGGTCTTGTTGGATATAAGTTATAATATTCGACAAGGTTGGCACCTCATTTTGACCTTTTCACTTCATTTTCTCTTCCAACTTATGCTCTCCCTATCAATCATAATAGAATACTGCAATTATTTGTTACTATTGTGTTAACAAGAATCAAGTTTAGATCAGAACTAAGCACCATCTACCTAGTGATCATATCCATGTCTCGAAAGAAACAATATAGATTCTTAGGTTTATACATCATATGAAAAACATTTTGCATAAATATTAATCGAGAAATGATATATCCTCCAACAACTTGTTCTTACCAATATTACTACTCACAGGATCCTAACAAGTGTCAAATCTGACGGTTTGGATGTTGAGAGATAATGAGTGGAGAAAAAACATATAATATTCTTTATGTAGGAGGATAAGTAGGCATATAATTTAGGAGTATATAGCAAAACTCATATTAATCATTGCAAAACTAATACAGTAGTATAGTAGTATTCATACTACAAATGAAGCATAGCCAATTGGTAAAACAAAGTATCAAGTATACTAAATGAGTAAATGAACATGCTTTGTATAGTGACAGAATGTTGAAATGTTCAAAATTTCCACTTATGATTAAAGGACATAAATTATAAGGTTGTTAAAGATTATTGGAGTTGTTTTCCTTAGTCTTGCCAACCGTCTAAACGGGGTTCTAAATTTAAAAATTAAGAATGTCACAATCATTGCGTACATAAAGATGGAGTTGTTAAGAAAGTCGTCTCAATGACACCTACCATATCTAATTTCAATTAGTGTATGTCCTTAACAACTTTTTTTTAATATACAATAGTGGTCTCAATGATTCAAACAACATTTAAACCCTGTTAACTGTTGAGCCTAGGCCTTGTAAAGGGACCAAAAAACACGCAGGGGGCCTTCTTGAACTTTGTTATGCACGAGTGTAACCAAATAAAAGAACAGACACGAACACTTAAACAAATAGATTCTTGCTTATGTGTTGTTTGTTAAGAAAATGAGCCTAGGCATGTCCTTTGGTTAACACAACAAAATGGTAAACCAGCACAGATGAGCATACAACACACATAAGCGAAGGGACAATATAACAAACAAACGTTCACGAAGGTAAATGCAACAACAAAACTTTCATCTTTATTCATTTAACTAGACGAACATTAACATTGTTAATGTTCATTTGTTTATCAAATAAATGAACTTCCGACTAAATAATTTAAACAGCTCCTTAACATTCTCGTCCCCAGGTTTAGCTCTTAAAATTTTGAGAAAATTAATCCCCATGTGACCACGGAGGTTCACCTGCGATGACTCTGGGCTATCCAAAAGGTAGTCGCCCAGGAATTAGTCGGGTCGCAATGTCGAGTCGGAACCCAGGTTTAAAAAAAAAAAAAAAAAACTTGATGTTTCATGAATGTGTTGCCTTTCAAAAACAACAAACTGCCAAATGACCCAATAAATATCATCAAACTTGATGCTTCAACTTTACAAAAGCAATAAAACTTGTTATTAATTATTAGTGCTCCATTATAAAATTTGATCAAAAAGTTAATTCCATTTCACATCTGTTTTATTGTGACAACAAGTAATGAGGCTAGCAAATATAGTTGTTCTCCAATTTTATACTGTAACTAACATAGGTTTTATTAACACAAAGTGTGTGGATAATAGTATGAGCAGGAAATTTAAGTAAAAAATATGGCAATCGTGTTCTGCTTTTCATAATTATCAAGCATCTTTTGGAAACATAATTTATAGACATGCTATTGTTAATGTAACAGTACAAAACAAATAAGAATCATAGTGGCAAATTGACAATTTACCTCGGAGTAACCAATGAAAACAACACCATTCTTGTTTCCAAACAGACCAATTAAATGCCTTTTTTTCTGGAAATTTACAAAACAGGCAATTGTTCTTCTTCATAAACCTTAAATTAGTTCCTAAAAATAGTTAACAAAACAATCATATCAAACACCCCAAACACCCCAAATCCTTTCCCCAATAAAGCTAACAATCTTTCTCACTGACCCTTTTTCAGTCACCACCTCCTCTTCACATTCACACTTTTTCACCTCATCCTGAGCAGGCACGTGACTCTCACGCACCACATCATCCATCGGCGCGTGGAGCGCGTGAGCAACATACACATCGTTAGAACCAAAACCCTTGTTGGGTTTTCTCTCTTTTTTAGTCTTACCACTCTTTTTAGTATGAACCAATCCATCTTCGTAAGCATCTATGATTTCATGTATCTTTTTTCTATTAGGTGAAGCATCCCAACGTGCCCAAAAACTTGTGTAGCATCTAAAACAGTTGCATGTAAACATTGGTGCATGGTCAACGCTTGCTCCCGTTGACTTTTGGCTAGTTGGTTTGTTACCAGTTAATAAAAGATAAGCCAAGGTTTCTTGATCTTCCGGCGAAAGCACAGCTGCTAGGGTGGCGATGGCTAGTGGTAGTAAGGACAAGTGGTGGTTTACGGTGGTGGATGATGGTTGTGGTGGTGGTGGTGGTGATGGGTGGATTTTGCCTTTAGTATGGTTGTAGAGTTTTTTCATGATGGATGGATGGATGGATTCTTTTGAAAAAAATGTGGAGGAATTTGACGCTTTAACTTTTCTATAAATTTAGGTTACCAAATAAAGAGCTTTATATATAAGAGTGTTGGATATGGTATTAAAGAAATGAGTAGGTGAGCCCACATATACTTTTATCAAGGCCCATTCGCGTTTTTTAGAAGGTGAACTTGATCAATAAGAATATTCGCTTATAATTTTGCGTCATTTGATTATCGCTCAAGATAAATATAAACTTTCATTAGGGTTTATCATATTATTAGAAAAAATCCATACCCTACCCTGGCGGGACTAGGTATGTTGTTGTACATATTATTAGAAAAAAGTTGAGACGTTGCATTTATCAGATAAAAAAGCTTGATTTCTCTGATAACTTTAACACGGATCCTTTTTGTTTACCGTTCGTTTTCATTAGGGTGTTTAACGACTTCGGGTTTTGGGTATTTTTGCTTAGATATGTCCGTTTAGGAATTCCCTTGGCCAAATCGAGACCAAAGTTTTGTAATTTATGATCAAATACAAGAATGGGATATTCACACAAACTAAAATAGAGAACATGACAAATTTCTTTGGTATCTTTGTTCTATGTCAATATATGGTAGCTATGAGCCTATGTATACTTTCATTAGATTTTTAGATTGGTTTTCCGGTTGACTCATAGTGATGACATAAGGTTACTTTTTTCTATGTATTAGAAGTATCGTTGATACTTGATAGTTGAAATGCAATAGAGGAAAATAACTTTAATGGTACAAAAAAAGTTTTGACAAAAGTATGTATGATAATTGTGAAGTTTAGATGAAAAATCATAGAAGTTACATGACATTTCCCAATGTTCTAGATATCAAAATTCAAATGGGTACAAATAGCAATAGATATTGGCATTCACACACAACAAGCAGCAAGTGATAGAAAATGAAAATATTTTTAACTGTAATCCGAAAATATTATATCTATATATTAAAACACAAGTCTGCCAAATGCAATAAAATATTATTTTTTACTGTTCATGCTACAGTAGCCAAACTTTTTTTTTTTTTTTTTTCGTACCAAACGGGCTCGAAAAATTATGAAACTTGCGCCATTATTAACGAAATAATTTTTCCAACAAAAACGAGTATAAATATGCAATACTTTCTCGAAATCAATATATTTTTCTTTGTTTTTGTTTTTATTATTTTTCATACCAAACGGCCTCGAAAAATTATAAAACTTGCGCCATTATTAACGAAATAATTTTTCCAACAAAAAAAAGTTGGGGAACACCCCCACCCCCTCCCCCCGCAACGCGGGGGGTCGTCTCACTCGTTATTATAAATTTGTAGATGTGTTTATGATTAAAATTAGGATTTGGATTTAAATTTGGTTTATGATTTAGATTTTGATTTAAGATGGGAGACATAAAGTAATATTAAAAGATATATTTAAATATTAAAATATAAATTAAAAGTTACAATATATATTAATAGTGAGGGATGATAAAAAAACATGTGGCCCGACATTTGTCTTAAAACCTATCAAACCTCTCTACTTTTTTCCATCCCCTAATATTTAAAGAACCATCCTAAACCTGATTTCCAAAAAAGCAACCAAACAATGATTTTTAGATTTATAATCCAAAACCCATGATAAACCCACAAACCAAACGGGCTCTTAGACTTTAGTTATTTTAGAGAAAATATATATATATATATATATATATATATATATATATATATATATATATATATATATATATATATATATATATATATATATATATATATATATATATATATATATATATATATATATATATATATATACATAAAGATTGAGGACTAATATTAGTTACTTACTTTTAACTAATATGGAACACCATTGGCATCTTTTATCACCTTCTTTTATTAATTAAAATCCATTTCGAAATTTAAAAAAAAAACAGTATATCTAAAAGTTCGTTAATTGTTAGTCGAAATAAATTATACGATTATGACAAGCTTTTGATTATCTTTTAATAATGGAGCACTTTTTCGATACAGGAATTTGCATAATATATCACATCTTTAAATTCGAACACTTAACATGTGGTCATAAGATAAGAATAAGTATTTATGTAAAACTCCAATTGATTCACCGTTTTTTGCACTAGAAAATATGAATCATTTGTTTTTCAACTATATATCACACATAATTCTAAAACTTCCTAATCAATACATTTTATTCACAGAAGTTTGAGAAATATATGATTTTTTTTTTTGCCGATATTCAAACACGCTTGATATATCATATATGATATAACACTAATATGTAGATTTGAAGACTAAACATGATGTCGTCAAATGGACATAAGTAACTTTTAAGTACAAAAAACGGTGAATATTTTTGAGTTGTATATAGATACTTATGCCAATTTTACGATAACATGTTGTGTAACAATTCGCATTTCAGGATAATTTCTATTACCGAAATTTTTACTATTCATTTTACTATTCATTTTACTATTCATTTTCACTATTCATTTCCGAAATTTGTATTTCATATCGAAATTTTTATTTCATATTCTCGTGAGATAAATCATTTCTATGACAAAATAAAAGTTTGACGCTTCTCGGGTCATTTTCGCAAAAGTTATTAAGGAATTATACGTTTGGTTTAAACGTCTTTTAAACATCCTGCGCATAACGAAAACCAACTGCGATAATTTTTCTCGCATCAGATTAATGTTTGGTACACTCACAATTAATTTTGGAATTTTTAAAAATTAAAAATTCTAAGTTAAAATGTCACCAAATAAGCCTCGTGTCTTACAGAACTAGAATTGCGTTTTAAGCACTTTTACTTATCCGCAACCTTAGCCTCCACCTGCACCATATTTTCTAAGGCATTTAGAAGCTTTTATATTATTAGAAAAGTCAACATATTTTCCCCCTCCATTGACCATAAAAATCATTCTTTGATTTTCTAAATCATTCCTTGAATTTTTGGCTTACGGTTTTAAGTCTAAAAGGCATTTAACATCAACCGACACTAGACTGAGCCCAGTCTAGACATTATATGCCATTTTAATTCGTTATTATCCTATTAGAAAAGTTACATTTTACTTTTCTCAATTTTACGCAACTTTCGTACGTTTTACGTATTACGCGTTTTAGACCCGTGTTTTTCAGTTTTATCAGGGTTTGAGCAACCCGATAGGACTTATCACTCATTTTATATTTTATTATGGAGTATATTGACAAGTTTAATCATTCTTTCAAGTTTCGTATTTTTACGATACCCGGTTTTGCGTTTCGTGACTTAACAACTTACGGTTAGAAATTTACGGAACCAAAACTAACTCTATAAGAAAGATAATATCAAGAACTCATCTAGTCACCTCCCTAGACTTCCCAAACCGCCAATAGGGGGGGGGGGAGTCATCCCCTTGGTGGCTAAATCTTGGCCATTGTTTTCCTAGATGATTACATGTGTTATTTTAACCATGGTTAAAATTTAACCCAATATGTAGTTAACTAAATTTCTCATCCTATAAATAGCCAACTAAACACATAGAAATTCTTGCACCACACCTTCTAATATCTTCAAAGTCCTAAAACCCTAGGCACTTCTCTTATATTTCATAAGAAAGTTGATGAGTTCTTGAGCAAAAGCTAGATTTTGATCTACTTTGCTTCGGGTTTTCAAGAAGGCGTTGTTATAATCTTCAAGTGGCCTCGGGTTTACGAAGATTGCAAATTCTACGTCGAAGCTCCGCTTATATTCCCTTTTTCTATAATACTCAAGCATTCTATATTAAGGTAAGTATTTATATACTTTAAATACTTACGAACTTTTATTTGATTATTTAGTGTTTTATAAACTCTTAATATATCATATAATCAAGTAAGCAAAATATACTTTCTATCAAATACTACAACACTAGGGAACTTTGTGTGAGGGGTTTCATTTGGGTAAACGGATCGACGAGTTGTGGATTTACGAGTTAAAGTGTCCTGGCTCCTCGAACGTTTACTACATGACCTCTGAATTACGATGGCCCGAACGGTAGTACGAGATATATAAACTTTTTGGCATGTTTATATATTCACTTCGTTGTTTTAGAACCTAAGACACGATATCATATTTCTAGGTTGTACGTAGAGACTTCCTGGCTTAATCCATCGATTCCGTTATACGTTGTGATATCATTAGTTCAAGGTGAGTTCGTAGCCCTACTTTCTATTGTTTAACTATTTTACACACCCGTAGGGGGGATACATGCTACTATTTTTCTACTCGAACACAATGCTTTCTACTGTATGCTACCCGACTATGTTTTATTGTCACTAAGTAACAATTGCCATGTTCGAAGTCCCTATATCATGAACCATTAGTCACTTGCGAGTGAGCGCGAATATTGTGAGTAGGCCTATTGGGATTGACGAATCCCGTTTGTGTTGAACAACCACGAGTTCAAACAAACGCACTATATTTTAGATCTAGGGGTATAATGGCAAATTACCTTGGTAGGGCTTCTATGTTACAAATATACCAATATTGTTGGTTCGATGTTAATGTTTTGGTTATCATGAGCTTAGTGAAATAATAATCGTTTTGTTTTCCAACCATGAGTGTGAATTTATAACTCACACTACTAACATATTGTGTTCAAACGATTTAACTAAACCTACGAATTCCACTCAACCTTTGTGTTGACAGTTTCAAGCATGTATTTCAGGTGCATAATGATCAAGGATGGCACGGAGGGGCACAGGCTCAATCAAGAAGGCTATAACTTATATTATCATTCAAAACGACATCAAATGACTCTACATTGATGTACTTTGTAAACATGGAACCTTATGGGACCTCTTTTGCAAACTCTGATATATTATAATTTGAATGATAAATCCTTTTTAAAACGACTCAGTAGAGATCGTTTTCTATTGTTATGACTGTTGTGCCATCAAGTAACACCCAGTTTGAATTTCGCTGCGTATCATGAAATTGGGGGTGTTACAGATGGGTACCAGAGCCATGGTTATAGAGAAACGGGTCTAATTGAGACCTAAACTATAACCACCTTTACAAACAAAAATATTTTATAGCCTTCCGCTCTTCGTGCCTTCCATCCTCCTGACGATTATGTGACTTTTAGGCATGTTATGCTACACGAATATCTAGTATATTGATATATACACACTCGACACACTTTCGATCATTTTATATGAACGATGTACTAAATATATCTGCGTATGCCTATTCTAGGGCATTATGGCACAACCACATTTCTTCAATCATGTACCTACTCATATATTAGCAATGGGTTGTAAACACACAGGTTGCAAGTCTTGTATGGGCGGGACTTGGGACTGAGTGGATTTACAATGCCTTTGCAGTGGAAAATTTCTCAAGACATTGTAACTGATTACAATGATCTCTCTATTATTTCCAAGACATTGTGAGTTACACAATGGTCTTCATTATTTCCAAGACATTGTGAGTTACACAATGGTCTCTGTTATTTCCAAGACATTGTGAGTTGCACAATCGTCTCCCCTATTCTCAAACCATGTACTCACCAACTACTTTGAACACCAAGGATCATAAAACTACTTGACTAAACCGAACATCACATTATCGGTCCTTAATTATACATAGCCTAATTACCTATGTCTAATTAGGGAGGGATCATGTTATGTTGGGAGCAGTCACTTGTATGTTTTATGAAAAACAAACTTTTCACTTATATCCTTATTGTTGACATCATGTCTGTACCTCCATCACCCGATCACATTCCTGCTATGCCCGCTCACTTACCATTTCTTCCCGAACTCAATGATCCCTATCTTGAAACGCTTGGTTACGACAATGAGGAAGAACCTTATGAGGGTATAGTCAGTGACCAAGAGGAGGAACTACCGGTTGCACCACCTCAAAAACCTCCTCCGAATCAAAACAAACTACTCCCACTAAAGGTCCAAAGTCCACTTATGAGATCGGCGGATCATCCAGAATCACACCTACATTTATAAATTCTGCTCAATACGATGTATACTGCTTGAAACAAAGCCTCAACATAACTCAGCATAAACTGCAAGGTATGGCATGGCAATTGAATAACCATGAATCCATGGTTACTGCAGCCAAAACCGAAGCCATTCACGCTCGTCAAACACCTTGATTTATTCATCTTAGATATGAGCTATGTAAGGGAAGACTTGACTCTTGTTGAGGATATAGTCTTAGATCCCTTGATCGGCTTAGAAGACATCAAGGATAGACTTACACGAGTGGAAAGAACTCAAGTCCAAGATGCGGCACAAATTCACAAGCTACAACACCACCATCACTTCCCTTTTCCATCCCTACATGTGATGAGTTGGATCACTCATTATGGATCGTACCACGACCACCATATTATACACTACTACTCTCACTAGCTAACCTATAAACACAACACCATTACCAAAAACCCTCTATCCATGTCTTCAATTCCAACTAAATCTCAGAAAACCAAAATGAAGAACCCAAACCTTCTTAACCTTTTCACAATCATCATCTTCACAACCCATAATCCCACAAGCTCGTTAACAGATCTTGATGCACTTTTAAAAAACTCAAATCATCTTTAGTTACACCACAGGCACCCTCGTCAGCTTTACAAGATTGAGAACCAAAAAACTCACATTGCTCATTTTTCAGGTGTCACTTGTAACCAAAACCTTCGCGTAACTAGCTTAACCATTTCCAACATACCTTTATGTAGAACTATACCACCTGAAATAGCTATATTAAACAAGTTGGTAAATCTTACACTTGTGTCAAACCAACTCAGTGGTGAACTACCTATGCAGATGAGTAACTTTACATCTATCAGGTTTATAAACCTTTCTACTCATACAAATTCCTAAATCAACCATTCAGTATCAACCTCATAACCAATGAACTCGGAGATTTCGATCAGCAAGATATGGTCACCACAAATTCCAAGTAATGCCATTTGGTTTGACTAAACGCACCGGCGGTATTCATAGATCTCATGAATCGAGTGTGTAAGCCATACCTAGACAAATTCGTGATTGTATTCATCGACGATATTCTCATCTACACCTAAAGCAAAGTGATCTCCGGGACGGAGCTCTCTTAAGGGGTGGAGACTGTAACAATTCGCATTTCAGGATAATTTCTATTCCCGAAATTTTTACTATTCATTTTTACTATTCATTTTCACTATTCATTTCCGAAATTTGTATTTCATATCGAAATTTTTATTTCATATTCTCGTGAGATAAATCATTTCTATGACAAAATAAAAGTTTGACGCTTGTCGGGTCATTTTCGCAAAAGTTATTAAGGAATTATACGTTTGGTTTAAACGTCGTTTAAACATCCTGCGCATAACGAAAACCAACTGCGATAATTTTCCTCGCATCAGATTAATGTTTGGTACACTCACAATTAATTTTGGAATTTTTAAAAATTAAAAATTCTAAGTTAAAATGTCACCAAATAAGCCTCGTGTCTTACAGAACTAGAATTGCGTTTTAAGCACTTTTACTTATCCGCAACCTTAGCCTCCACCTGCACCATATTTTCTAAGGCATTTAGAAGCTTTTATATTATTAGAAAAGTCAACATATTTTCCCCCTCCATTGACCATAAAAATCATTCTTTGATTTTCTAAATCATTCCTTGAATTTTTGGCTTACGGTTTTATGTCTAAAAGGCATTTAACATCAACCGACACTAGACTGAGCCCAGTCTAGACATTATATGCCATTTTAATTCGTTATTATCCTATTAGAAAAGTTACATTTTACTTTTCTCAATTTTACGCAACTTTCGTACGTTTTACGTATTACGCGTTTTAGACCCGTGTTTTTCAGTTTTATCAGGGTTTGAGCAACCCGATGGGACTTACCACTCATTTTATATTTTATTATGGAGTATATTGACAAGTTTAATCATTCTTTCAAGTTTCGTATTTTTACGATACCCGGTTTTGCGTTTCGTGACTAAACAACTTACGGTTAGAAATTTACGGAACCAAAACTAACTCTATAAGAAAGATAATATCAAGAACTCATCTAGTCACCTCCCTAGACCTCCCAAACCGCCAATAGGGGGGGAGTCATCCCCTTGGTGGCTAAATCTTGGCCATTGTTTTCCTAGATGATTACATGTGTTATTTTAACCATGGTTAAAATTTAACCCAATATGTAGTTAACTAAATTTCTCATCCTATAAATAGCCAACTAAACACATAGAAATTCTTGCACCACACCTTCTAATATTTTCAAAGTCCTAAAACCCTAGGCACTTCTCTTATATTTCATAAGAAAGTTGATGAGTTCTTGAGTAAAAGCTAGATTTTGATCTACTTTGCTCCGAGTTTTCAAGAAAGGCGTCGTTATAATCTTCAAATAACTTCAAGTCTCCAAAAATACTTTGTTATTATCTTCAAATAGCTTCGGGTTTTCAAGAAGGCGTTGTTATAATCTTCAAGTGGCCTCGGGTTTACGAAGATTGCAAATTCTACGTCGAAGCTCCGCTTATATTCCCTTTTTCTATAATACTCAAGCATTCTATATTAAGGTAAGTATTTATATACTTTAAATACTTACGAACTTTTATTTGATTATTTAGTGTTTTATAAACTCTTAATATATCATATAATCAAGTAAGCAAAATATACTTTCTATCAAATACTACAACACTAGGGAACTTTTGTGAGGGGTTTCATTTGGGTAAACGGATCGACGAGTTGTGGATTTACGAGTTAAAGTGTCCTGGCTCCTCGAACGTTTACTACATGACCTCTTAATTACGATGGCCCGAACGGTAGTACGAGATATATAAACTTTTTGGCATGTTTATATATTCACTTCGTTGTTTTAGAACCTAAGACACGATATCATATTTCTAGGTTGTACGTAGAGACTTCCTGGCTTAATCCATCGATTCCGTTATACGTTGTGATATCATTAGTTCAAGGTGAGTTCGTAGCCCTACTTTCTATTGTTTAACTATTTTACACACCCGTAGGGGGGATACATGCTACTATTTTTCTACTCGAACACAATGCTTTCTACTGTATTGATGCGCGTGATGTGTCGTTGCGGTTTAGCAGTTTTAATGCCTACTCAAGTTTTAAATTTATATTTAGCCGACTTATCAATAACACACGCACTTAACGAGCAGTGTACCCGGTCAGTATGAAGATAATGGTAAGTAGAGTGTCGATCACTAAGAGTGGAACGTATAATCTCGTTAATCTAATTAGTATTTTAATATCCTAACGCAAGGGGGTTTCAGCCTGAGAGACTGGCACAGTTTTGTTTGCAATTAAATAATAAAATAAACAAATAGGCACGAATCAGCAAGTAGCACACACGTACACAGATAGATACTAGAGACAATAAGAGGGCTGTCCTTATGATTAAGTAGATTGTCACTTGTTTTATTGATAGCTTTATATGAAGTGTATGTAATTAACCCTTTCTCGTTGGTCCTATTCTTATCGGCGAGTAAACCCTTAATGACGACTTATGTCTAAAAGTTATTCCTAAGTGATCAATTTAGAAACAACCGTGGGAGCCACACCTTGTCCCGCAGTCGGGTGCCCGCAAGCCACTAATAAACACAGAGGTGGTCAATGCACTAATAAGTAGTAACCAAAGACATCAACATATAAACTTTAATTGATGGGAAAGCAAGTATTAAAGGGAGTGCAATCTTTCCGTTGTCACATTACACAAGCCACCAATCCTGATGAATTAAAGTTTGCTAAAACAATAAAACAAAACTACTTAATGAATTAAATACATGCAGCACCTTCTTACAGCTCTTGTATCTTAGATTTGGGTGTGTCTTGTGCTGCCTCTTGACTGAATTCGTCCTTCTCTTCTGTTCGGTCTTTAGGTTTTCGAACTTCCGAATCTCTTTAATGCGTCTGGTCTACGGGGTATTTATAGTTTGTGTCTGAGGGAAGATGCGGCGCATCTACTTAAGTAGATGCGGCGTATGTACGTAACTTCGCGTGGGGTCCAAGATTATAATATTCAGGAATATTCGTACACCGCCAGAAGATGCGGCGTAACTCTTTATTAGATGCGGCGCATGTCCTCTTGTATCTTGGATCGTATCTGGTGATATCTTGATAGAGATGCGGCGCATGTTGATAGTGAGATGCGGCGCATCTGGAGCAGATTAGTCTTGATCTTCTTCATTTCAGTAGACTCTTCACTTTATGCACGTTTTGCTCCATTATTAGTCCAAAATCGCCAAGTTTCACCAAATGCTTGTTTTTACCTGAGAATTACAAAAGTAAACGATTAAGTATCAATCCTCATACATAATATAGTAAAACAAGTCAAATTAATAGGATAAATGATAGTAATAAAATGTACTTATTTGAGTTCATCAAATATCCCCCCACTTGAACTTTACTTGTCCCCAAGTAAACCTTAGATTAAATCTCATGAAAATGTATCCTAAAAGATGTTAGGATTTATTTTTATATTTAAGCATGTATTCGTTTATTTCGTAATCACACAACTAAACACTTAACGAATTAGAAGTAAAATAAAATAAGTCGATAAAAGAAAATCTAATCGTTTAACTGTCCAGTCGCGACGAATATTCTATCATAAGCTTGGCAAGTATACACATCTCCACCACTAAAGCTAAGGAATAACAAGTCTAAAGCGGTAAAAAGGGTTTTTAGGCTTAAGGGTTAATTATTCTCTTTTCTATCGATCTCAAATTCCAGAAAAGGCGACAAAATCACAAATACATGATCGAATCCACGAACACGATACTTGCAATTGCTCAAATCCTTAACTCGAATAGGCTAAAGATAGGTCCAAACTTCACCAATAATAATATATCAAAAAGGGCGACAAAATCATAAATACATAGCCGAATCCACGACTACGATACTTAAGATTGCTCAAATCCCTAATCTCAATAAATCAAAGGTTCGGTTGGATAAAGAATAATATAGGGCATGGATAATATTTGGGATATAAATTGGTGTAAAATAAAAAATAAACAAAACAAATAAATTAAAATCCTAAGTGTGGTTAATCACTATCCCAACCATCCCATGAATAAGACTCATATCATTGAATAACTCACGCTTTAACACTTGAAACACACGCTTTAGGTAGACACGAATTATACTCAACAAAATCTTAATCAAAGAATAAACCTTAATTGGCATTCCCATAACTGCCAATTCCCATTCAATCCATAGATATAATACAACAAACAGTGGTGATATCGACCACTTACATAACTTTACATCGTTGGCTTAAAATAAACATCCAACTCTTTTTTCTTTCTTTTTCTTTTCTCCTTTTTTTTTTTTTTTTTTTTTTTTTTTTTTTTTTTTTTTTTTTTTTGAAACATAAATGTGTAAAATTTCACCACATCACTACAACTTTCTTTCCGGATAATTTTTTCATACTTTTCATAACTTCAGAAATAATGGTAATAGTGAAAGTAGTAAACACACGAAAAATAAACTCTAAAATATACAATATTTACTTTCACTCCAATTTGCATTGTGCAATTTCCCGACCTAACCATAGATAATGAATTACGCACGCGAACACAGGTAATGTAAGGAAACACACTCTGCCTATAGCAATTAACCAACCACGGATTCTAATCTACAGGGTAGGCTAAGGTTTAAGGTGTAACGAAACATTTTAAACATAGGTGTAAGAAACGAAAGGAATGGCTCTGAGTGTTTTTCTAGGGGTATCTTACTCTAAAAATGAGAGTAACAAAAGGGTTTATACGGGGGTTAACTAACCAGTGTAGTTAGTTAATAACACGTAACATATAATAGGCTATTTGGGTGTAATCCTAGAATTTTACCAAGTTAGACAAGTCATTCCAATTAAATAAATAATACTCATTATGGTGGTCTCGAATAGTATACAAGCCAAGTTCTAAAGTTTACAAGTCACCGGCACACTCATAGATTTGTGAATTTTGGAAAAATCACAATTTTTGAAAATAACGTCATGTGTGCAGTTATGCAACTTAGATCTTAAACAAAAACATGCTAAAAAATTTTTAAGTTTGATATATTAAGCACATTTTAAGCATAATTTTTGAAAAAGTTTAGGACAAGTAATTGTTAAGTGTTCTAATTCTCCTATCCCCCCACTTAAGTTAAACAACGTCCTCGTTGTTTGTATAAAAGGTTAAAAACTGGAAATAAAAAGAATTAGAACGGAAAAACTCCCCTGAGATTTGCTCGGTATGATCCTCCATTTGTATATGAGCAAAAATCATCTTTCTTGTGGATTAGAACGTTAAAGCTTCATACTTGATTTATCCACAGGAAATCCAGGAAACTATAATACCACCAACACTTTTAAAACACACCTAAGATAAGAAAGGTTCAACTTGCATAATACATTAGTAGTTAGGAAAAATAAAACTTAAAAATGAAAACTGAAAATCATCAGGTCAGTCGATGCGCCGCATCCTATTGAAGAGGATACGCCGTATCGAGCCTGGAATAAATACGGATCAGAATAAAGATGCGCCGCATCCTTAACCAGGGATGCGCCGCATTAAAATAAACTGATAAAAGTTAAAATAAAATGAAATAAAGGATAGGATGCGTCGCATCTGTTTACCAGATGCGGCGCATGTAATTACCAAACAGACTGTTAACAGTCTGTTGTAAAATGGCACGTTCCACGGTTTAATCTCTAATGTTCTCTCGTACTCTCGTGCTGAACTTAATGCCAGTCTTCGTCAGATATAACAAGAAACATAACTTCTCAGGGGATTGTCCCCTTCCGGCAATAGTTAGGGCAATCAGGCGATGACAAAGCCTCCTCATCGGCTCTCTAATCAGTGTGTACGAGGGAGTGGTGGAGGTAGAATCACCTCCAGATGAAATCTCAACCCAGTAATCTCCCAACTCCCCACGATCTGAAACAACTCTTAAGCTGTTAGCCCAATAATCAGTAAAACCAGGAGATGCCATCTCTGCTGTAGTATGCAACCCAAGAGCAAGTATAAACTGTCCCATAGACATCCTTCTCTCAAAACCACCCAATCTGAATACTAGAGTGTCAAACGTGTCGAGACCGAGATCAGTCTCCCTATAGTGTAAAGTGCAGAAAAACTCCAACATCAAAACCTTAATTAACGGTTCCTCTATCCTGAACAACCTTTCCCAGGCGTAGGACCTGAACAAAATCTGCCCCTCCCCATCTTTGTATATCATTTCCAACCTAGTTCTCAACCTTTCAGCAGCGTTACCCTCGTCAATATTGTTGATGCTGTCAAAATTCAAAACCGGAACACTGAATACTTTCCTCTGATAAAACTTTCTGAGCTTAGTCATATAATCATCAACAACACCCTGTGCTAGTCCCATCGTTTCAAAACGAAGCCACGGGTGTCTACGTGCAGGCTCAGGTAACTCCATCTGCAATAAACATTCACAGTCAGAAAACAGTCTGTAAGTCAGGTAAATGCGGCGCATTGATTAAATCAATGCGGCGTATCTGTATAAAGTATAAGGGATGCGGGGCAATAAAAGGAATACGGCGTATTGAGATGCGTCGTATCTAGATTAATCAATACGGCGTATCTAAAATTTTAGCAATTTTGAAATAGGTCGTTACGCCGCATTAATCAACCTAGATGCGCCGCATCTAAAAGCATATCAGCATAAAATAAAGGGTTAGGCACGTTTTTCAAGAATCCGTATCCGTGACGTAAACTTCCACTAAATATCACAGTATAATATTCTCCTTATATCAGTTCAAATATCTCAATCAACCACAGCTAATTTACCTTCCCGCTAAATATTCAAAATCAAACCCAAAACCTAAATTTTTGGTCGATTTAATTAGTGCCAAATTCGATGTCCGAATCTAAAATTAACTTAGGGGAAATAATTAATTCCAAGTTCTAATCATATCCCTATATCGTTTAAGCGCGAATCGATTCAATCCTATAAACCCTAATTTTCGTATTAAATCGAAATGTAACAATTACCTTAGTATTCGTGATTAGGAGAAGGATTAATGCTCGGATTAAAGGCGGATTAAAGAAAGATGATCGGATTTTGAGTATAATTTTAGTGCGTGTTCTTAACTGTGTGTATTTATGCGGCGTATTCCCGTCGTATTTATAAGGCGACACGATGCGCCGTATTAGAAAATTGGGATGCGCCGTATCTAGTTAATTCCGTTGACTAGTCAATAAGTCCTAGTTGGTCAGGGATACGGCGCTTCGGATATTTAGATCCGCCGTATCTCTATGTTAGTTAACGAAATTTAAATGAAGAACGTACCTTGGCCTCCGCAACACAGTTCCTTATACATCAAATTTGGGTAAAAACGGCACACCATATAGATGAATTCAAAATAAGAGTAATAGGCATAAACGTTTCATTAATAATCGTAATCTTATTGTTTAGTGGATAAGGATTTATTCCGAGGTTAGGAACAAATATCGTTTTTGAGCATACAAAATTAAGATTACGAATTGAATCAGACGTATAATAAGGATAATAAAACTGAGATCATAGTGTAGAGAACTTTCCTTTGGGCAGTTGAATTATCGTAGAGTTTACCTGGGATTCTATTTCAAGAATTAAAGAAGTTCAATGTTACCAGTACTGAGTTTTCCTCCACTCTTTCCGTCTTATGTTCGGTCACTTCAGCTAGCGTCTCTTGGTTTGGTTCAGAATGTAATCTTTCTTGGTGATGCTCGAGTCATCATTTATCCTGAAAATAAACAACTTGCACACGAGAGTAGCTGACCGATCAAGGTAAATATCAAAAATCAACTATATTATATCAAATTATATTCGTCGTATTAACAAAAGTTAATGCGCCGTATTTTCGTTACGTTTAAAAAATAAAAGATTTTTGATTCAGTAAGATGCGCCGTATCGACGGAAATCGATACGCCGTATTTGTTTAATAATTCGCAAACTGTTTTTAATTAAAATAATAGATACGCCGTATCTGCGAAAGCAGATGCGTCGTATGGCGTTAACGTTTAGAAATTTTTTTTATCAAAACAGATACGCCGTATCTACAAAAGCAGATGCGTCGTATTACTTTATCGCTTAGAAAAATTTTCTTGTTAAAAACAGATACGCCGTATCTTGGGGAAAAGATGCGTCGTATCGAATTAATTAAACGCGTTGTATATAAAAATTAAACGCAATACGCCGTATCTGAGAGATCAGATGCGCCGTATCGTTTGATTTAGCACAGTACAACGATAGCAGAACAGAAAAATACGAAAAATAAAAACAAAAAAATAAAAACACACGAAACAAAAATAAAACACACAAAAATAAAAACAAAAGCAAACAAATAACACACAATACAACAAATATGCAAAATAGTACAATGATGCAATTAATCTAATAAAAAGAAAAACAAATCAAGATACACCACGAGTATTTTAATTAGGTTTTTCTATTAAAATACTAAATCAAATTAACAGATAATAACAATTCACTCCCCGGCAACGGCGCCAAAAACTTGATGCGCGTGATGTGTCGTTGCGGTTTAGCAGTTTTAATGCCTACTCAAGTTTTAAATTTATATTTAGCCGACTTATCAATAACACACGCACTTAACGAGTAGTGTACCCGGTCAGTATGAAGATAATGGTAAGTAGAGTGTCGATCACTAAGAGTGGAACGTATAATCTCGTTAATCTAATTAGTATTTTAATATCCTAACGCAAGGGGGTTTCAGCCTGAGAGACTGGCACAGTTTTGTTTGCAATTAAATAATAAAATAAACAAATAGGCACGAATCAGCAAGTAGCACACACGTACACAGATAGATACTAGAGACAATAAGAGGGCTGTCCTTATGATTAAGTAGATTGTCACTTGTTTTATTGATAGCTTTATATGAAGTGTATGTAATTAACCCTTTCTCGTTGGTCCTATTCTTATCGGCGAGTAAACCCTTAATGACGACTTATGTCTAAAAGTTATTCCTAAGTGATCAATTTAGAAACAACCGTGGGAGCCACACCTTGTCCCGCAGTCGGGTGCCCGCAAGCCACTAATAAACACAGAGGTGGTCAATGCACTAATAAGTAGTAACCAAAGACATCAACATATAAACTTTAATTGATGGGAAAGCAAGTATTAAAGGGAGTGCAATCTTTCCGTTGTCACATTACACAAGCCACCAATCCTGATGAATTAAAGTTTGCTAAAACAATAAAACAAAACTACTTAATGAATTAAATACATGCAGCACCTTCTTACAGCTCTTGTATCTTAGATTTGGGTGTGTCTTGTGCTGCCTCTTGACTGAATTCGTCCTTCTCTTCTGTTCGGTCTTTAGGTTTTCGAACTTCCGAATCTCTTTAATGCGTCTGGTCTACGGGGTATTTATAGTTTGTGTCTGAGGGAAGATGCGGCGCATCTACTTAAGTAGATGCGGCGTATGTACGTAACTTCGCGTGGGGTCCAAGATTATAATATTCAGGAATATTCGTACACCGCCAGAAGATGCGGCGTAACTCTTTATTAGATGCGGCGCATGTCCTCTTGTATCTTGGATCGTATCTGGTGATATCTTGATAGAGATGCGGCGCATGTTGATAGTGAGATGCGGCGCATCTGGAGCAGATTAGTCTTGATCTTCTTCATTTCAGTAGACTCTTCACTTTATGCACGTTTTGCTCCATTATTAGTCCAAAATCGCCAAGTTTCACCAAATGCTTGTTTTTACCTGAGAATTACAAAAGTAAACGATTAAGTATCAATCCTCATACATAATATAGTAAAACAAGTCAAATTAATAGGATAAATGATAGTAATAAAATGTACTTATTTGAGTTCATCATGTATGCTACCCGATTATGTTTTATTGTCACTAAGTAACAATTGCCATGTTCGAAGTCCCTATATCATGAACTATTAGTCACTTGCGAGTGAGCGCGAATATTGTGAGTAGGCCTATTGGGATTGACGAATCCCGTTTGTGTTGAACAACCACGAGTTCAAACAAACGCACTATATTTGAGATCTAGGGGTATAATGGCAAATTACCTTGGTAGGACTTCTATGTTACTAATATACCAATATTGTTGGTTCGATGTTAATGTTTTGGTTATCACGAGCTTAGTGAAATAATAACCGTTTTGTTTTCCAACCATGAGTATGAATTTATAACTCACACTACTAACATATTGTGTTCAAACGATTTAACTAAACCTACGAATTCCACTCAACCTTTGTGTTGACAGTTTCAGGCATGTATTTCAGGTGCATAATGATCAAGGATGGCACGGAGGGGCACAGGCTCAATCAAGAAGGCTATAACTTATATTATCATTCAAAACGACATCAAATGACTCTACATTGATGTACTTTGTAAACATGGAACCTTATGGGACCTCTTTTGTAAACTCTGATATATTATAATTTGAATGATAAATCCTTTTTAAAACGACTCAGTAGAGATCGTTTTCTATTATTATGACTGTTGTGCCATCAAGTAACACCCAGTTTGAATTCCGCTGCGTATCATGAAATTGGGGGTGTTACATGTTGTTTTTTCAAACTTATAGATTAGTGTTACATGACATGATGATATATCAAGCGGTTTTAAATATAATTTTTTTTCTTTTATTTTCTCTAACTTCAATCAATAAACCGTATTGATTTAAATGTTCAAATATTATGTGTGATATATGGTTTGAAAGTTAATAATGTTTATTTTTCAATGCATAAAATAGTGAATCCTTTGGAGTCCCATACAAATATTTATGCTCATTTTACGACATCATGTTAAGTGTTCAAACTTACAAATTAGTATTATATCACATGTGATACATCAAGCAGATTTAACTATAAAAAATAAGTCTTCTATTTTCTCCAACTTCTATGAATAAACTGTATTGATTTGGTAGTTCAAAAATTATGTGTGATTATTGTTGGAAAGTTAAAAATGTGTATGTTTCAATGCTAAAAAAGATGAATCATTTAGAGTTCTACACAAATATTTATACTCATTTTACGACAAAATGTTGAGTGCTCGAAGTTACAAATTAAAGCTATAGCACATTTGATATATCAATCAAAATATTGTACCAAAAAAATCACAAAATACCAAAAAAAAAAATAAAAAAAAATAAAAATAAATAAATAAAATGTCAAATAGGTTTGTTGAAAGTATATGAAAATGTTCATCTATTGAAAGATAATTAAATGTTCGTCACGATGGTGTAATTTATGCATTTTTAACAATTTACGATTATTGAGATATGCAATTTTTTTTAAAAATGGATGAAAGCTGGTTTTAACTAAAAATCTTAAATAATCCTTATTTATTTATTTATTTATTTTTTCATTTTCAAAATGAGTGACACTATGCAGAAAAATAAAAGTCCTTAATTGAATTTTTCTGTATAAACTTATTCTTATAAAGTTAAATCTTGAAAATGACAATTGGTTTTATTTTTGGATATAAATGAAATGCAAACATGTTTCATATCGGTGAGTGATCAATTGAATTTTACCTTTTTTATCCATTATTAGTCATACCTCTATATTTGACTAGGAGGCACTAACGCTGCGTTCTCAAGTTTTCAATAAAAGGAAAAGAAAGAAAAAGAAAAGAACGAGCTAGAAAACAACATGAAACACATCATTTACTTATTGTTTTTAAGATGTAAAAAAAAAAAAATAATAATAATAATAAAAAAAAAATAAAGGCAATTTTACATTTATATCATGGATGATGTTAGTGCAAATATTACGATATTTAATCTATACCGTCTCGTTTGTTTTGATTGATGACAAACATGTAACTTGATACATAACGTTAAATGTACAAGTTACTTGTAATCATATTTTGTCTCAACATACATTCAACACCTCTCGACGTCTCAAGTCCTCGTATGCTACAACACAGGTTCGTACATGTTTGTTATGTGGCATTATGATCAAACCCCTTAACAAACCATTTAGAATGTTTAAAATACTTTTAGAGTCTTTAAGTATTTTATAGGTTTATCATTCTATTTCAAACCTCACTTTACATTTTGCATATACAAGTATTTTTACTTGTACATCATGTTTCCTAAGTTGTATTCATGTCAAAGTGCACTTTTGGCATCAAACTAAGACAAATGTGTTTACATACTTCTAAAAATGATGTTAATGACATAATAACTTAAGTCCTATAATAGCATAAGTAGTTTAACATTTTTAGTAACACATAAACTAACATGGTACAACTTGTTAAACATATATTAACTAGTTAAGTAATACATTTTATAAACAAACTTTTGTATACATTTTAATCAAAATGAAAATGTATTGTTACATCACTACATGCATCATCCTAACCTAGAGAAATCTAAGAAAATATCTTTGTAAGATACTAGTAAGATCATGTAAATATTTTGGAAAGATTTGAACAAGATTTGCAAAGATTTTGGAAGATTTTCTATCAGGCCCCCAAGGAATCCTTTTATATAAAGGGCGGAACCTCGCGGAACCCTTTTTTTGGTTTCGTGGTCTGCTGACCTTTTTGGCTATAAATACAAGTCCATTGTCCACCCATTTCGTCACCCCTTGAACACACATTCTCTCTACTATGTTTTCATACATTTAGATCATTAGTAACATACATTAATCACCGTCATTATCATGATCATAATGCCTCTAACTTTCATTATGTTGTAAGCACACTCCCAAAATGATCTTGTGAAGCAAGCTCAGAGATCTTGAGTCATCATCCGCCACAAGCATTCATATATGAAGATCTATCACAACAAGCTTAGGAAACTTGTGGTCTTCATCCATTGAAGGCTTCCTATCAATGGAAGTTCATTTAGATTAATCATTCATATCCATCAGACATTTGTATCATGGATCATCATTGTAAACATCACTGCATCATCACAATATATTCACCAAACTAGATTAGATGATTTATGTGTTTGTGTCATAAAACACAAGGCTTGTTATGTTGGGCCATAAAACACAACGGGTTTGGTTGTACCCGAAGAAGGACTCGACATCTAGCTTAGTGTCAGAAATATTGTATAGGCGACGTCAAGTTGGTTCTACCTCGAACTAGAACCTAGTATTTAGATTTGTACCGAAAAAAGTGTAAGCGACGTTTGTAAAGTTTTCTCCGCCGAGAAGGAAGCTTGTTGATTTAGTGAAGTAACTCTCGAGTTGGGTACTCGGGGAGTGGAGTAGGGCGGAGAGGAGCTCCGTGACCGAACCACTATAAATCATCGTGTCCGGTTTGCACTTTCTTTTACTTATTGCTTTACTTTTATACTTGCACCATATTATTGTTTGTGTTGTGGCTTGATGTTTATGCTTGTGTGACAACTTGTTTTACTATATATTTTATATTAGTCATAAGACTATAATTGACATTTTTCATATTATGACAAGCTTGATTGAATATTTGATACAAAAGATTTAAAGTTTTTAAACGGTAACGTATTCACCCCCTCTATATTTTCACAAATGAAATATGCGTGAGAATATTATATTTTTATAAAAGTTAGATGGGTCGTTATACAAGAAATTGCTTTTCTTAATTATTTTTCCTTTCAAATCATCCCATATTTGGAAGAAAATTTTGCTCAAATTTCCCTTCTAAAACACTTATTTTCTTTCTTTAAAAAACTTGAAAACACAAAATTTTGTCAATTTTCTTTCATTTCTTTTCTTTTATACTCAAATTAAAACTCAAAAACACCGTGTAAATTATGCCCTTATCAATAGGTGCTCTATATATCTTCAATCACAAATGTAACATGTTTTCTCAAGTTCAAATTAGACTTTATATTATATTTCCCAATCAAAATACATTTTTTCAACAAACAACCATATGATCTGTAAATCACATCAATAATGCTAAACTAAAGGCTCTATGGAGTTTTATACAAATTTTAACTGCATGCTCTTTGAAAATACACGTCTAAAATAACTATTCTTTGAAAAAGTCCATCGTCGACAATCATTACTAATAACATAAAATGATACTGTAGTTGTTATAGAAACATAATAAACTTAAAGATCCATTTTTAAGATATATATAGTTGTTGAAAAGTATTTGAAGTATATGAAAATATATAACGTATAAATTTATATAGAATGTAGAAGAAGTGTGAGATGGAAGAGCGTGGGGTTAGTGAAGTGGCAATCAAACATTTTGAGGAACAACCAAAGCAAATAAACACCTTTCGGCGAGACATACCACCGTCTTATTTTGTGTCTCACCTAAATTGTTTTTCTTCGGTCCCTAACAAAACATCGAGATGTTTAAAGTTGCACTAATTTTAGGAGTCCTTTTTTTTTTTTTTTTTTTTTTTTTTTTGAATTAAGTGCTTTTTTGATAGATGTCTAGCTTATTTTCTTAGTGAAAAGAGGAAGGTTTTTTTTGTTCTCCTCAATAAAAGGAAAGAATGATTGAATTTCAAGGTAAAAGAAACACCCTTTTAGTAAGGGGTAGGTTATCCAAACCCTTCCTACAAATACAAAGCAAACCCCCTCTACTAGGGAGGGTGAACTTTTGTATTATTATTTTTGTCATTTTTTTTTTTTTTTTTTTTTTTTTTTTTTTTTTTACTGTTTTTTGTAGTGTTTATTTGTTATGTTTTTTATATTATGTTATTTGTATTCGTCTAATTTGTTTCTATTTAATTAAACAACAACAACAATAACATGTTAAACATTAACACATTAAACAACTACAAAAACAATTGTTATTATTCAATTAAACAACAACATTAACACATTATTTAAAACAACAACACATACTACACATGAAGATTATTTATCTCATCTAAAAGCTCATGGAGCATTGCACCCGATTGACATGCGTGATCCTCAGGATTCCTTGCCAATTCCAGTGATGCCTCCAGCGTCTTTATTCTTGTCATCAACATCTTGTTTTGAGACAATAACATCTTGTTTTGAGACAATATTTCAAGCTTGTCAATCTTATTATCTTTAACTACGCAGTTTGAGCACTGCATTGAAGAAGAGGCTTGACTAAAGTGTTTGTTTTGAAAAGCATCCTTCCACATAAAGTATCCACACCCATAATCTTTTGTTCCTGGCTGTTACATGTTAAGAAAATTATAAGAAATGTATTCTTAACAAACAAATTATTTACATAACTAAGCAAACGTATGATTATTTACCACTGAAAAAGGACATGCATAATACGGTTGACCATAAGTTGCGTCTTTACGGGATGTCCTTTCTATAATCAATCCTCTCCGACAACGACACACGAAAGGATTCTTTCGTTCCACCTGGCCAAAGAATTTGTATAATAATTTACAACATAAATCAGTAACGTTATTATTAATTTAAATAATACAAACAGTTATTTACAGCATAAATCAGTAATCGTTAACTATGTTTTGTCGGTATAATTATTTACAACATAAATCAGTAATCATTTACAATATTTTGTCTGTATAATTATTTACAACATAAATCAATAATCACTTACTGTGTTTGTCTTTGTCTATTCTCAGTATACATGTGTTGTCGATCGGAATATAAAGTTGCCCATTCGGATGCATTGCCAACTCTGTACGTCCCCCATTGTGGGTGAGTATCCGGAAGTGGTGAATTTTCGTCTAGCGTCACATAAATGAAGTGACCACAGGCGTCATCCCTCACACGGGCAATCACAAGGGGGGCAGTTCTTTGTGATAAGTCTGGACCAGAAAAAAGCGGAAAACACATATGACTTTGTCGCTGGGATATAAATACAACAGGCCGGTTTATCACTGAAGCAATAACCAACCCCGTACTTGGCATACTCATCCAGTGGTAAAAACCATGGCTGTTTCTGTGGTGGTTTAGATCCGTGGTAAAAACCATGGTGGTTTCTATGGTGGTTAAGATCCGTGGTAAAAACCATGGTAGTTTATGTGGTGGTTTAGATCTGTGTTAAAAACCATGTTAAAAACCATGGTTGTTTAGATCTGTGGTTGTTTAGATCTTTGATGGTTTAGATATTTGGTAAATATGTGATACCATTAAAAACCATGGTGGTTTAGATCCATGGTAAAAACCATGGTTGTTTCTGTGGTGGTTTAGATCCGTGGTAAAAACCATGGTGGTTTCTGTGGTGGTTTAGATCCATGGAAAAAAACCATGGTTGTTTTTGTGATGGTTTAGATCTGTGTTAAAAACCATGGTTGTTTAGATATGTGGTTGTTTAGATCTTTGGTGGTTTAGATATTAGGTAAATATGTGAAACCATTAAAAACCATGGTGGTTTCTGTGGTGGTTTAGATCCATGGTAAAAACCATAGTTGTTTTTGTGGTGGTTTAGATCCGTGGTAAAAATCATGGTGGTTTCTGTGGTGGTTTAGATCCATGGTTGTTTCTATGGTGTTTAGATCTGTGTTAAAAACCATGGTTGTTTAGATCTGTGGTTGTTTAGATCTTTGGTAAATATGTGAAACCATTAAAAACTATGGTGGTTTCTGTGGTGGTTTAGATCTTTGGTGATGGTAAAACTGCTTATGTGATGTTTTTGATGCTTGAAAAAATCAGTTGGTGGTTTCTTGGTTATGATGATGATGATCTGCTAGCAGTTTGAGTAGTTTTTGATCTTTTTTTATCTTTTCGATCTGTGATGGTTATGGTAAAAATCGTTCGGTATGATCTGCTAGCAGTTTGAGCAGTTTTTGATCTTTTATGATAAACAGTTTGAGCAGTTTTAGCTCTTTTATGAAACTGCTTATAAAAAAACCGAGATACGGCGATGATGATTTAAAAAAAAAAAAACTTATCGATTGGCATGACATAACCGAATGGACGGCAAACACTTTGCAACCTTCAAATTTGCAGCCATATGATTAAAAATAATAATCTGAGCCATCTCGATTTATCACTTTTTTTATAAACGTTACTCAGTTTTGAAAGTAATATATATGTAATAGCGTAAAATTATACCTCGTTCGTGTAAAACGGTGATGTATTCATCGTAAACTTTTATAAACCCGTAATAGCCGTACTTGTTCCTTTATTCCTTTCTGCTAGCACTAACTTGTTATTTTTTATAAACTCAGATTTTTTTGATCTTCTGGGATTAATTTGTTATTATTATTATTATTATTTTTTTGTTTTGTAAATGCAACTTTTGAAACTGCTAGCAGTTTCTTTATAATCTCAAAACAAGAAGAATCTTGAATAGTGAAGCCTGATACAAACTCACAAAAAATGTGTTAAAAAAAAAAAAAAAAAAAAAAAAAAAAAAAAAAACTTCCATACCTTTCAAAGTATTACAAAAGTTAAAAAACAAAAAAAATTTCCAAAGTTATAAACCTTAGGCTATGCACAGTCGTGACCCGGGTCATCTCCTGTCACATCAACTTTCTCTCTCCGGTGACCAGACATGACCAAGTTGCCACAGTCGATGACCGAGTTTGTTTGTTTTTGTTTGTTTTTTTTTTTTTTTTTTTTTTTTTTTTAACCCAAACGGTATAAACACAAACCAAAGTCGGTCATATTCTCGACCGATTCTATTTTTGGAACAATGTCGACCGATGTTTGACCATGGATGCACATTGGGGGTGACCGATATTTGTGTCTTGACCGACTTATATTTGCCGACCCAGTGTGGCCAACCTTACAAAAAAAAAAAAAAAAAGGCAAACAAAGGACAAATGGACAAACACGGAAACCAAAAAAAGACATGAAATACATGAAGTACAAGCTAGTATAGGGAGGGTTTTGGGTAAGAAGGGTTTTAGTAAAGGGTCATACTAACCGGACCCTCCCTACATATGGGCCCCCACCTATTTTTAAGAAATGTACAAGCCGACAAAGCAGAAAGTACAAGCGGCGTCAGCGGAAAGTCAACACACCCTCCCTACATAGGGAAGGTCAGTATATCACAGCCTTTTAGTAAATACCGAGTATATCATGATTGAATTTCAAGGTTATTTCCAACCCTCGATACAAAATCATACAGCATCTAATCATCTATTCTGACCTCGAAAATATTTGTCATGTGATGATTATAGGAAAAAAAAAAGGATAGATAACTAAAATCAAAACTCAATGCAAACAGTTTTGGCAACGCTGATAGGTTACATATATTCTGCCACGAGGACAACATATGAGAGAAAATATTATTTTTTGCTTCAAACTGAATGACTGGTTTGCTTGTAACAATAACAAAACGTACTTAGAAACGCTAACGAATCCACAAAAATCTCTAATTTGGAGCGCCAACCCCAAAATTGCTATCGAACTTGTGTTAAAACTAGCGCACATTCTTGCTGAACTTTCATTTATGTAATGACGCTTTTAACTTAATATTTTGTTGATGTTTTGATAAAATTATTTGGATAGTTTACTTTAGTGCTCTAAAACATAGGTCTTGCCTGTTTAACTGGTAACCAACTTGTTTATCAGAAGCTAGTATTGAACAAATAACCGGTTGAGCCGAAACTAAAAAGGTTGACCAAATGGATTGAAAAACCAGATTTTAAGATATTTGAAAAAGAATGACCGTATAAATCACCATAGTGTGTAGCTTTGGTGTCCCATACTCCCATGCATCTTTTCTTATAATGAAAAATTAGACTAATAACAGCTTTGGTATGGTTTAGAACTTTTATAGAGAAAGTTGTAAAAATAGCTCACAAGTGAAACAATAGTCTATTTTCTAGCTTTATTTTTTATTTTTTTTTAAAGATAGATCAGTGCGACTGACTAACTATGCGACTCCATTAATATCATATGTTTATGATAACAACTTTGTCTTTTTCCAAAAATTAAAAAAAAAAAATCAATTTTTAAAATTTTGTCTTGTTTTTTTTAAAAGACAAAATTTGATCGATTAAAAGTACAATAGTCATCACTCACATAAAATTAAGTTAATTTATAAGTATCTTACGCAACACACCAACCACTTGTACTTTATTAATAAAAATAAAACACTTGTCAAATGTTATTAAGATGGCACAGTTTGTCAATCTGATCTATTTTAAGAATGAACCTTTTTCAAGACTACAAAGAGGACCATGATTTCAGATTTTTTCATATTTATATCAACAAATTTTATGTGCATCATAAGTTTAAGACTGGGCACACTATGACCTTCAGCGATCTTTATTTTGCCTGTCACATTAACTTTATCTCTCCGACGACCTACAGACGACTTTTTACCACACTAAGACGACATTCATTTTTTTTTTCAAATCTTTTTAAAATTGATATACTTATTTTAATTAACCTTTGTCTACTTATTGCAAAAAACTGTATGGGAAACCTTAAAATCGGATAACCCCAACAGTTACACAAACTCAATAATACAAACCCTAGCTTATACAGTATTAGACAAGTTCGTAATCAATAAACGCAGTCTCCCTTTCTCCTTCTTGCAACCACCAACCTTTGAACACACAAACCAAATCATTTTAACCTTTCTTCTTCTTTTGACAGCTTCAAGACCTGCAACAACAACATAACGCAAACACACAAACACAAAAAGAGAAAGGAAAAGTGGGAAATTTTGTAGTTGTGTGGGTATGTTGGAGGTTTTGTGTTTGTGTTATTTGGGTCGAGCAGACGATCGAAACACAAAAAAAATCGTCGGCCGACCGAAGTCGACCGACGCCCCACATCAAGGGTGACCGACGACCTAATGCCTCGACTCGGTTGCCCAGTCTAAAAAGCTGCTTTAAACAAGCCAAACTCCAAAGAACCAGAAAGTCAAAGATAGAAGCTTTAACAGTCAATGCAAAATTTTATTCAATTTATACATTATATTAGCACGAATTTATTTTCGTTTAGTTACTTTAGTATATCAAATTCATTTTCGTGTTCCCTTTACTCCACCCCAACAGGAACCACGATTATTAGAGCTTTTTTTTGAACGGCGATTTTATTAAAAAACTAGCAAGAAGCTAGATTAAACTACAATAAGGTAAGGAGTTTTGAGCCAGTCATTCCAATTGAATGGGGCTTTACATCTAAATTTACACCAATTGAAAGAACAAGAAACAATATCATCAAACAAAGTCGCCTTGAGAGGAACCTTAGTGTCGAAGAGCGTCCTATTACGAAACGACCAAATGAACCACCACATGACATAAAACACACCTTCTAAGATCGGCTTAAGATTAGAAGGAAGAATCAAAGCAGAAACCCAAGCGAGCCAGTCATCATACGAAGAGACGTTGCCATAAGAGATATTCCACCAACGCACAATCTTATCAATCAACTCTCTAGTCAAGCAACAGTTAAAGAACAGGTGATTTGTAGTCTCGATCCCATTATCGCACAGAGGACACGACAAAGATGCAATATCAATACCACGCCTGGAAATATTAAAACGAGAGGGAAGAGCATTCATCTTAACCTTCCATGCAAAGATATTAATTTTGATAGGCATAATCTTAACCCAACGAGTCACGGTAGAGATAGAAGAGGACCTAGTATCATCAATAGCACTCCTCATAGACGCAACGGAATAAACCTGAGAGTTATTAAGGGACCAAACAAACCTATCTGCTTGAGGAAGAAGAGTAACTTCTCCTATGGATTCCAACAGGTTGTCGAGCTGTGTTTGTTCCTCTCCACCCCTGGTTCGACGATGAAAAGAAAAATCAATACTAGGGTCTGATAATTTATCTTTAACACAAATATCCTTACGCAGCTCCAAAGCATAAAGTCTCGGAAAGACGGCTTTTAATGGCCGGTCGTCCTTCCAACAATCATCCCAAAAAACAGTAGCAGATCCATCTCCCACTCGAAGCTTACAGAATTCAAAAAAATCAATGCCTTGCTCTTTGAGGAGACGAACTTCTTTAACAATAGTAAGCCAACAAGATCGGGTGCCTATAACAATGTTTCTGCCCACACCACCATCATTACCGTGGATAACTTTAATGACCCTAACCCAAAGAGAGTTCTTTTCGGTATAAAATCTCCACATCCATTTAAGCATTAAGCCCCTATTAAGGGCATAGAGACTAGCAACACCTAGGCCTCCTTTAGCTTTAGCCGTCAAGACGTTACTCCATCGAACCCACGAAGCCTTTCTACCAGAAATATCATTACCATTGAAAAAAAGACTACGGATAGATTCAAGTTCTTGAAGCACACCTATAGGAACACGGTAAATAGACATATGATAAATTGGAAGTGAGCCCAGAACTGATTTAAGCAACGTGAAACGCCCCCCAATGGAGAGAGTTTTCATCTTCCACTTGGATAAACGAGCTTTAACAGAATTAATAACTTCCTTCCAAGCGTTAACCCGAGACATAACACCACCTACTAGAGTGCCTAAGTATTTAAAAGGAGTTTGAAGAGTAAGACAACCAAGCTTAGAAGCTGCTTGATTCACCTTAACACTATTCACAAGAACACCCATGATCTTACTTTTGCACATGTTAATTTTAAGCCCCGAAGCACGACAAAAGCAATCCAAAACATTAACAAGAGTGTTAATGTTAGCCTCACTCCAGCTGCCGACAAAAACAGCATCGTCCGCGAAGAACAAATGCGACAGACTAACCACATTATTTATCTTAATACCCGTAAATAGACCAGCATCCACAACTCTTTGAAAAGATAAATGAAGGCTCTCCATGACAAGAATAAACAAAAATGGAGATAAAGGATCACCTTGCTTAAGACCTTTATGAAACTGGAATTCCTCAGTAGGACTGCCATTAATAAGAATGGATCCTCTCGAAGATCTGAGGCAACATTGAATCCAGTTACGCCACTTATTACCAAAACCAAACTTAGACATGATGTCGTCTAAGAAATCCCATCTCACGGAGTCAAAAGCTTTCTCGAAGTCTACTTTAAAGATGACCGCTTGCTTTTTCTTCGAAGAACACCATTGCATAATCTCATTAATGATCAAAGGGCCATCAAGAATTTGTCTATCCGCAATGAATGCCGATTGAACTTCATTAACAAGATCCCCCAATACATTGACAAGACGATTAGCCAAAATCTTGGCAATGATCTTATAAAGGCTTCCGATGAGGCTGATAGGTCTGAAGTCTTTAACCAAATGCGCATCCGGAAATTTAGGAATCAAAGCGATAAATGAAGAGTTACAACCTTTAGGAATGTCACCGTAAGAAAAGAAGTGATTCACAGCCCCATACACATCATCCTGAATAGTAGACCAGAAGTGACGATAAAATTTAAACGAGTAACCATCGAGACCAGGAGATTTATCAATCCCACAATCCCAAACCGCACGTTTTAATTCGGTCTTGGAAACATTACACTCCAAACAGTCCACTTGATCAGGAGTAAGAAAGGTCGGAAAATTAAAGTCGATACGAGCACGATGAGCAGAAGGTTTATCAAATCTATGTTTAAAGTGATTAAGGAATTCAGCCTTGACCAACTCGGGAGAGTCGATCCAGATACCATCCGACAACACACCACGAATATTAGATTGACTCCTCCTTTTGTTGAGCATACCATGAAAGAAGCGGGTGTTCTCATCACCTTCTATAGACCATTTAATTTTGGCCTTTTGAGCGAGCTCGCTGGCAAGAGAATTGTTGACTCTTTGAAGAGAGTTAACAATATCCAAACGCTTAGAAACATTCTCCTCAATACCGTTACCAGAATCAATCTCAACATCAATTAACTTAAGCTCCGCGTTAAACCTAGCAAGGTCTGATTTCAAATTGCTTTTGTTCCCCAAATTCCAAACTCTAATTTTGGATTTCAAGAATCTTAATTTCATCATAAGATTTCGCATACCATTTGCATTGTCAACAGGGGCTGATCTCCAAACTTCTTCAACCATTTGATTAAAACAGGAACCACGATTATTAGAGCACCAAGTGTCAAGCTATGAACTTTTTTATGTGTCACATCATGTTACAACAGTTTTCTTCAGTTTTTTACATTTTTTCTGTTCATTCACAACATCAAGATCACGTTCTCTCATAACTCAGCCAAAACACGAACACATTATTTTATTTTCTTTTCAATATTTCAAACCAACTAAATTTTCATTCGCTAAAATTAAAAATACTTTATATAAAAATATTTTACATAAAAATATAAGAATTACATTAAATTTAGATTAAATTTGCACTTTGTTTTATAATTTATGCTTTAGTTTATATATAATTTTCATACATTAGGAGTATAATTAAAAACTCAATATTTATAAAGGTTTAAAAAAAATACAAACCCTCTAGCTCATCTTCTTCACTCATTTCACACACACTAAAAATAACATAACACAAACACAAACTCAACTCAAATAACCATTTCTAATCGATAAAAAATCGTTTTAATGCACGTCACGGGCATGCACCATGAATGGCGCAGGTCTACCATACGTTAATGGCCGTATAAACCAGTACGCCAGAATCCATGATACTCAGAACTCTAAATTGTATTCCTAGATTTTGTAACAAAATTACAATTTGCATTAATTATATAAAATTATATAAAGGAATTAATACAAATACTCAACAAGGTAACAAAATGGCTCACTTTGGACACTGGAAAAGACTCGGCCAACGTACACACTATATCGCACACTTAAAGAAAATTCTGAATCCGTACAATTTATTGTAAAAGAAATAATAAACTAAAATACATGAATTCACCGAAAAAAATTTGTAATTTAAAATACTAGAAGCCAGCAAGTACTCTCTAGTTTTATATAAAAAAAAATAATTTTACTTAAAACTTTTAAAATGAGAAGTGCTAAATTGTGATTATGCCTTATTCATAAATGTAGATGAAATTCATTATATTATTTAATAGTTATTACAGTTTATCCCACATATTTGTACACTCACATTTATGATATCATTACCAATTCACGTATCAATGATGAGTTGGTCTAGTGGTTGGGACTTTCCTTGGTGACCTTTAGGTCTCAAGTTCAAGTCTCACTAAGACAACTTTAGAATTAAATCCCTCATAGCGGCTGGGTATACCATCAGTCTGAGGCATTCACCTACTTTGGCGAAAGGAAGGAAGAAAGTTCAACGCAAATTTCACACGGTCAAAAAAAAAATACCACATTCACGGAAACCAAAACTACGAAGGAAACAAAATTTGAAATAAACTAAAATACGCACATAAATTGAGGCAACCAGATTTTGTGAAAAGATATATATCATCACTGCGTGAGGGTAAATCTTCTTTTATATATAAAGAAGAGTAAATGTTTGTGCATAAAAACTTTAAAAACAAATATATATTAAATTACTATTATGCCCTTATTTATAAATGGCAGTGCATTATATTATATTTTAAATAGTTAATTACAATAACAAAAAAGAAAATTACACTCTCATTTACTCGGCTAATGTTCTCTTTTTTACACCACAATACCACATTCACGAAAATATCGTTTTACGATCAAAACCACGCACACACAAATTGACGCAATCAAATTTTGTTAAAATCTATATACAGTCACCGCAAATAATCGTCTAGTTTTGTTAATATAAATATATGCTTGAATTAAGAATGTTGTATTAAACATGAAGCTTGGACACCTTGCTTCTTTCAAAGTGCAACTTTTGATTCCTATATATAAGACAATACCAACGTTTTTCTCGATGGATTCCCTTATTTCCTTTCTTAAAAAAGGTTGATTAGCTATTAAATAATATACAATCATGCTTAAAATAATATGCACGATAAGCTTCCAACATTAGTTTAAGGGGAAGGTTAATAGGACCTTCTTTTTTTTTTTTTTTTTTTTTTTTTTTTTTGATTTTTATAATTTTGTTTATATTAAAAAACTGTAAACCTGAAAGTACGGAACAGAAAATACAAAGTTTAATAATTTAAACGCTTAAAACTGTCAGAAATACGGATTATAAACTGACAAAAAACTATGTTACATCATAGGGGGTCCCTATAGTATGTCCCTTAGTTTAATTTTGTTTTGTGCTCTTCTTTCAAAACAAACAAGTCAAAACTGCTACTAAGTTTTTTGTAAATCAACAGATAAAGTTGAATGCTTATTTTTTTTGTAGAACTTTGCACACTTATTAGTTACGTGTTTTCGGTTCGGGTCGTTTTCTAAACCTATTTATTCACCTTGGGTCAAGATTCTAATATTTGACCACTTCATTTTACTAGTGGCATTGGGTACACTATAATCCTTGAATGAGTCTAGAGCTTGCGCGTTTGAGACTTGAGAGTGACTAATGAAAATGGTACTACCACTAAATAAACCTACACGTACTCACTTACCATTCTGACTTTGACTTAACTCCTATATACATTTTCCATGTCATAACCAAGTCTTTTTTGTCTTTTTCATACAATTTTCTGTAATGTTTGGGTTAACTAGTGATGCGGACCCAAGCGTTGAGAAACGGGCTATCATGTATTTGGAGGTCCAAGAACGTGTGAGAAAAATGGCCTTTCTGAAATCAGCATAACTTGTATTACGAGGCTCCGTTTCTTAATTTTGTTGGGCTTTGTTTTTGAGCAAGTTTCTAAGGGTGTGTTTAGTTGCGGGAAAGTTTTATTATTTTTCTTTCTCTAGTTTTCTTGAGAACGGAGTAACTCTTCTTTTTTCAGGAAACTTTTGAAAAACTGAAGAACTCTAAATTCAAGTTTTCTAAAACATAGTTATAATAGCAGAAAATAGGTTTTTTGTTTTCAGTATTGAAAATTTTCGAAAATACTCATTTTAAACAGGTTTTCTGTTTTCTCTGTGTTTATTAGAAAACTTTTCTGGAAAACCTCTTATTTTTCTACAACTAAACACACTACTTGCATCTTTATGTTTTTTTTTCCCTAGTTTTGTTCTGCTTTGCTTTTTAGCTAGTTTTTGGCCCGTTTGTCTTTTGAGGCCCATTTTAATTTTGTACGCTTATTTAACAAGTGTATTGCCATAGTAGTTGATGAGTTTTAAGAAATACGAAAAGTCTGTTTTTGGCAGTTTGCTAAGAATTATACTAATAGTCGGTATTCGATTAAATCAATGATTGTTGGAAGAATTGTTCATGATATTCGTATAAATCAACATGTTCGATTTGTGTTATCTCATCAACATGTACAATTTGTGTTATCTCGTTAGTTTATCACGTGCGTCCGAAGGTGCCCATAAACCACATAAACCTTTCTAGCGTAGCGTAAAACCTTTTAAAAATTACCAGATTTTCTGAAATGCACCATATCTCAAACATTGTTCTCATAAAAATTCACCTCATAACTTCATGTCTTCAGTCCGCCACTGTAGTTAAAGAGACCCACACGATTTATCTAAATATGACTTAGATCGATGTTGAAGTTGATAGCATCAACTGAGATTGAACTCCAACATTGATAATTTGTTAAACATCATGGTGGATATATTTCTCTGTTTGTTCAAGCTACGGAAAACTAATAAAAGATGTTATAAAAGGTTTACTATATGAAAATTGTTGCATGTAAATTTCTAGAAAAGTTGTACTCATGTCGTCAAATTTAATAGAGTTTACATGGCCATGTGGCGTATTAAAAATACTTAACTAGTAATTAAATGCCTCTGTTGTACACTTGTACTCATGTCGTCGTTTCCAAAAATTTTGTTGGGAAGATAGTACTTAAAAAGAAAAAAGAAAACAAAAAAACTACACCTGTGGTTCTGAGTTCAAGTAATACTGTAAAACAGTATGTGGGTTAAATAGATGTAAAATATGTGGAATGAACGAGTCAGGCGACGGTCGGCCGCGTTGCGGCCTCGCGGATTTTTTGACGTTGATAATTGTGCGGTTTTTTTAGACCTCTTTTGAAATACTTTCATTAGTACCTTAGAAGTGTAACTGTATAATTCGAAAACACAAAAACATGCATCCCATGAAAGAGATTTCACAACTCAATGTGTAGCAACACGACAACACAATTTGAGTACATGGTACTGTATAATAGATTACATATATACAAAATATATCTGGAAAGAGAGCAATGATGGTTACCTGTATACCACTGCATCTGCAGTTATCCAAAACAATAATATTTTACCATCTAGCAATCTTTGCTGCTTAGGAAAAGATATCGCAAGTAATTGCTTTCGAACCATTAAGAACGATCAAAGTCTGCAATCTGCAATGTGGAAAAGGTGCGTTTAATTATAGTGACATAGAAAAGAGGAAGTACTAAGAAAAGAAGGCCAACCTTTGTCACCATAAAAATCGCTGTCGCTGAAATCAACTATGTATCCCATTCTTGACTTCCTACGATCTTCCGATGGCCGAGTAGCAAGATCTCTTCCGTCGTCGGTGTTGTCGTTGGCCTAGGAAGTTGTGGCAGAGATAAAATGAGACAAATTATGAGTGTCGCAACTTTTCGTTCCAGCTAAATTTACATCATTAGTGAATGGCCAAGTGTTTTCCTTTAAAACGTATTTGGCCTTAAATCAAGTATGTAACAGGTCTCTGTTTTGTCTACTTTTCTTGAATGCCAACCCACTACAAAATTAATCTATAAATTGTGCACACACCTTTTAGTCTTTTGCATTCACAAAGTCGCATTGATTTCAGATCTTGGTGTCGTGTTGTTACAAAAAAACGTATGTTGCTTACTGCTTCATAATTAAATCCATATAATTCGTTAAAGCAATCCTAAACCATTTATACAATTCCATGACCATTCATACAGTCGTAAACCATTAATTCAGTAACATAGCCACCCTAAACCATTTAGACAACTAAGAGTATACGTGAATTATGAAAGAATTGAATTTTAAAATCAAGAAAGTATTTTTCTTATCAGTACAAAAACTTTTAAAATGTAGTGATTATGTGAAAGTTCCAAAGTACCAGACAAATATATGTAAAATCATGAGTGTGTTATTCAAGATAAACCGTTGCTATGCTACTGAATGGTAAAATTTTAGAATACAACAAAGAGAATCCAGTTGTGGGAACCAACTTACCTGTATATCGCAGGTTGATAAGCTCATAAGCATACACGTGAAAGCACTAACATGTACTGAATCTGTAAGGCCGCCCTGCATTTTCAGTTGAATAATAAACAAACAGTATTGACAACTCCGTATCAGAAAACAAATCAAATGTAAATAGATTAGCAACCTCAAGCACCTTGGACGGCTTGAATTTCCCCTGACCTCTAACTTTCAGTACTTTTTACGGTTCTTCAGAGGTGCTACATGGCTCATGCTGGGCCGTTTCTTCACATTTTCCATTCCCAGCATTGTATAGGAAAATTAATAATAATATTGGTGCTTTCATTTAAATTATTAGATAGGCTGTTTAAATAACGTTTCCCGCAAACAATATTTCACCTACCAAACCTCTTATTCATCTTCCTTAAGTTTTGACTCTTTGAGCTTAGTAGATTCTTCTAGCTGCTATTTTTGAAGATCATTTAGCTGCCACAAATAGAAACTTATTAGTATATCAGTATATGTGTTACAATATATATAAAAAAAAAAACTCATGATACTATAGATTACAGTTCATGTTTGCATACCTCAAAGGATTCCCGATTTTTACGTACCTCCCATCCTTAGCCACCAGTGGATGCAATCTTAGCATCAACTCATTACTTTGAACAGTTTCCATGCCCGTATCTGAAAGGAAAATGCGGGTGTTGGCTGCAACCATAACGTCTATCAGTTTGCGTCGCCCAAATACCGGTGTCATAAATTATAAAGCTATGTAAATCATACTATTTGCATAACCTTTACGTTTCAGTTCTAAAGTAACTGTCGCACACTAAATACTGGTCAATCAGAATTGAAAATCGTCGTAATTTTGTTATACATAAATGATCAGATGGTTACTACAGAACGCAATCTTAAACAATCCCAATGTTCAGTTTGGCAAACTAATAAAGATGGCTGGTTACCCAGAGAAGCGGATATATTTGGATCTGGGCTATAACCTCCTAGATGGTAATTCGTAACAAAATCCGTAACTGTGATGACACAATTGGTGCTGGTCAACAATACGGTTGGACAACGAAGGAAAGATGGGAAACGGAAGAGAACAATGCGAAGACGCGATTTCTTTGAAATTGGATGTCACACCATTCTCTTTAGCTTCGAATCTTTCTTTATGAAGCCAACTCTAGTGTTGACCAGAACCATTTGTGCCATCACGGTTACGGGTATGTTATGAAAAATCAGTTATGACAGTTACAAAAAGATAGATAGCCTTTCTATACAGAACCAAGAGAATCTGATTTTCTTTACGTGTTGATATTAAAAGGCGACGTTTTGTATTTGTGCCTGCAAGTTTGTTTCCGCACGTCCATACTTGCAGCGCCACAAAAGGTGTGGCTCAAGAATATGGCTCAGGCCGAAAAGACAGATGGCAAACAAAAGAGGACGGTGCGAAGTAGTTAGTTGAACCAACTTACTTGCCACACCATGCTCTACTGTTTAGCGTCCGTCTTTTAGAATTGTATCATATTGATGAGCAAGAGCTTTTGGGAAAATGCAGGTACAAACATGCGAGATTTCCAAAAGAAAGTGTAAACGTTTTTTCAAAAGAAAGTGTAAACGTTTTTTCTCAATATGTTTTGACCGAAACCCGATACTCAACCCAATTAACCCTCCCATTCAAGTATAACCACAAAAACATCAATGTAAACATATTGAGAAGAAGATGGAAACCAAACGTATCAGGTTTTTTTTTTTTTTTTTTTTTTTTTTTTTTTTTTTTTTTTTTAATGTACTGACTAAATTCCAACCCATTTGATACTTTTGGACCCATTTTTACCCATTGTTATTTTAGATGACAAATACGAAGCAATTTTGTGTCATCAGTAATTGAGCATGTTCCGTACCTCTTGAGTTAGATCACGTTGCTGGCCAGAGGACGGTTTATGCCTAGCCATCGCATGGCTTGCTTGGTACAACTCAACAGTTGGTCTCGTGGACGGTTCAGCTGTAGACATGCAAAAGTATTCTATAAGTCAGTGTAGTTTTCAAGAGTTACAATACGAAGCAAATGAAATGTAAAGTGTGTTTACATCATCATTGTAGAACTTGCAAATATGACAAAAGTATTCCCCCATTTTCAGTCCGCACTCAAGACATACCTGAGCAGCATATCATATGAACATAAACCTGCATAAGGTTGTGAAAGTTTCAAATAATTGTGAAAAGCCGTGTCATGAGACAATACTGAATGATGCGAAGGTAAGGGAAATCAAGTCTTACGTGCAACGGACCATCAAAGAGGCACATTTCTTGCCAGCAATGAATCCTCTGAGCTTCCTCTTGCCTTTGGCAACAGCCTTGGCATACCCGTTACTAACAGTTGGGTAGCACTCTCCCATGGCATCAAAAGCTGAACCAACATTCAACAGAAAAATAAGTTACATACGCTAATTAATTAATTAAAATAATCCTACCATAACAAATACAAACAATCACAAATCAATGAACCTTACGTAGCTGTTACACGTACATCAACATATCCTAATATCCAATAATCGTATAACTAATAACAGCACTTAGCAAATTCAAACATTACCAAATATTCAAGCTTTCGTATGGTAGAAGAATAGTTGGTTCGTTAGCAAACAGAGGCGCAAAACTGCAAAGACGATCAAAACAACAATCATCCTTTTGATATATATCATATCCGAAAAGCACAAATTAATAAATTATCAATCATTACAAAACAAACATACCTATTTCACAAACACCTGAAGAATTAACAACAATTCTCAAATCACAAATCAATAAACTATTTTGATAACCTTGAAGCCGTTGCCGTTTGATTAGTTATGCTTCGAATCTGTAATCAAACATAAGACCATGAATACAATTACAGACTCTTGATAAAAAAAATTAACTGTGATTCTTATGAAGTACATATAACAAAAAACCCCAAATTTATAAGAAAAAAACCCTAATTTTACCTTGTTTATACCCGATATGCGGATCTGATTTTTGTTAATTAAATTTTTCTGTGGATCTGTGAATCTTGTGTTGGATCGCTATTTTTTTTGGGGCATGAATCGTTAATTTTTTGTGCGTGTGTGTTTGTGTTTTATGATTTGTGGGAAGATAGAAGATAGCTATCGATTTATCCAGAAGATGCAAGGTCTGAATTGGGCGGGAGAAGGCAACTGGGCTGCGGTAAAAACGGCCCAAAATCAAAACGATGGTACTGTTCATAGAGCGACGTCGTTTTAAATGCTATAACGATGGTACTGTTCATATAGCGACGTCGTTTTAAATGCTATATAATATATATAGTAATGAAAGAGTACACGTATGTGTGTCTTTAGCTTTCAAAAAAAAAAAAAAAAAACAAAAACAAAAAAAAAAAACACCTGCATCTAGTGAGAGTGTGAGACTATGTTGAATCAAACTATCCTATCTACAAAAAAGTTGTAACTTGTTTAAAAAAATATTGTCACATCGATTTTTTGAGAGTTGAGATCAATATATATCTCATATTTGTTATATATCAAAAGAAGCAATCTTAATCATTTATTTTTCATCTATATTAATAAAAAACCATTTTCACATTTTTTTTAAAAACAATATATCTTGTAAACGATAAATCTTTAAGATACAAAAAATACACCATCTTGACGAGAATTAAATTATCTATCTATAGTTATGCATTTCTCTATACTTTCGACCATTTTTTTTTTTTTTTTTTTTAAATTTCACCCAGAAGAATCACATATGATTTGTAAAAATCACATGTGATTTGTAAAAATCACATGTGATTCGTAAAAATCAAATCACATGTGAACTTTCTAGGCGGAAATTTTGAAAAAAAAAAAAAAATTCGTCGAAAGTATATAACAATGCATATCTATAGAAAGATAATTTAATTCTTGTCGCGATGGTATGATTTTTTTCGCGTAACGATTAACGGTTGCGAGATATTTATTTTTTTAAAAAATGGTGAAAGTTTATATTTTTTGTTTTCATAAAAAAAAAATATGAATGGTTAGCATTGATTCATTGTATTTATAACAAATATGAGATTTATATTGAACTTTTGACTCGATTTTGATACACTTTTATTCTTTTACTTTGATATGTTATTTTTTAAATCTACCAACGAACGTAAAAACTTTCGGGTTTTAACTCTCTTTCAATTTCCTTTGGTAGAGGATCAACCATTGAAAGAAGAAATCATCAACCACACAATTTATTCTATAAAACGCAAGATCGTCCTATAATCTCGTATGCCTATAGCAAAGTAGCAAACCATCTTTTGATCTTTGTTGTTTAATATCGATTAATCTTTTAGGTAATCTTAGTAATAAAACTAAAAACAAGATTCATATATATTCTTCCAAACCAATGGCGATGACCCGAGTTGGAACAATAGCCATTTGCCTAAGCCTTCTTATGGTATGCTCGCTTTTCGTCAACAACGTTGATGCTACAGAAGATGGACATGGTGCAGTTGAGACCAATAACATGAAATATTTCAAGGAACCTAATGATGGTAAACCAAAAACTCGGAGGTTGGCAATGGAACAAGCAAACCCTTACCGAAGACCTTGTACTAAGGCTAACCGTTGTGATAGAGGCTGATCAAGATAATTCTGTACAATTTCGTAGGAATTGACAATTTGTTTATTCGCGTATCATGTGCATACATATCATCTAAAAATTTAGATGTAAAGAAATTGTACAATTGCAAGAAAGTTTGTCTGTGTAATAAACAGGGCCGTCCCATTGATTTGGGTGGCCCAGTACGAAATCACGAATGAGGCCCCCATAAATCACGAAATGTTTAACTTTTATGAAAAACAAAAAGTTCTTTGATATTTCGCAAATTGTTCCAAGTATCTTACATTAACAAAAGTCAAATTCTACGCTACCAAAAAAAAAAACTAAAAATATTTAGAGTGTTACTAAAGCACAAATACAGCTTTACTCTACAAAAGAAGATGCAACATACTTATTTCTTGAAGACTGCCATTCTTGAAGATGCAACATATAATGGATGTATACTAAATTGGAGGCCCCTTACAATGAGGGCCATGTGCGGTTGCACCACTTGCACATGCTAATCGCCGCCACTGGTAATAAGAAAGATTGGAATATATAATTTACTGATATATGTAATCACAATTTGATGGATAAAAATGCAACACATAAATCTAATGTAACAGGTTGGGGGTGCAATATCGACCTTAATAACTCGAGATAAAACATTAGTACCTATCCCATATAGATTTTCGGTCGAGAAACATTAATCTGTATACTTGAACATATTACATTCTCCACTTTGAGGCGTGAAGAATCATATGCCAAATGATATAGATTAGGATACTAATTATTTATTTTACAGGTCTTTCTAACATGTCCTAGGCACATGTTAAGTACACAAAGGACAAAAAAAGTACAAAAAGTACAAAAAAGTACTTAGGACCCACATGTACTTTGTACTTTTTTTTTGTCCTTGTGTACTTATCATGTCCTTTAAGGCACATTAGAAAATCCATTTATTACAAGCATTCACTAAAATTCACCTAACCAATCACTAACATATCAAGCCTAATAAATCACTCGACATATATGCCACAAATTAGTTTCTCAAAAACAACCATATATATTAAGCATCCCCTTGTTGCAAATCTTCAGTTTGCTCAAGTATGCTTGTCAAGTACCTTCTTTTAAAAGCTACAAACAATAGACAAGTGACTTTGTGATGTCTCGCCGTTATATACCACAAAGTCATCACAACAGTCAATTAATTAGGGGCAAAATTTTGTTGCCTAGACAAAAGGGATGAATAATATTTGGTGTATGAATAACCTCCCTCTTTAAAGATAGAAGAAAAGCTGTGATTGTGAGTTCAGGTCACCCTGTAAATAATATGTGAATTTAATAGATGTAAAACATATTAGATTAAGCATGTATGTGTCTTTGGCTTAAAAAATAAATGAAAACGCAGTCATTAAAGAAACAAATGTTTTTAGATGTGTAATTTTTTTTTTTTGAACTTATTTTAGATGTGTAATTAGAGTGTGAGATTATAATAACGTACCCAAGCCATCTGTGACGACGTATCTGATTTTTTGGATCATCTTATGACTACATCGGATATACCCAAAATGTTGTGGATAAAAAGTTAAAAACCCAAGTAGGAGAGCTGGCTGGTGGTACGAAGGTGTTGCATTTTACACCATTTCGTTTGTTACAATTTTTATGGTCCATTGGGCTGCTATTCCGTTAATCAATTACGTCATGCGGGAATTGTACACAACCAAAATAGAAAATAGGATAAACTGCAAAAAAATGTCCCTGTGGTTTCTCATTTTTGCGAAAAATGTCCCTCAAAACTATTAATTGTGAAAAATGTCCTTGTGGTTTCTACTTTGTTGCGAATGATCTCGTTTGGCTAACGATCATTACAAATCCCCGTTAGTAAGTCCTCACGTGCGTTTCACGTGAGGGCATTTTCGTTATTTCACTTTTTCCGTCACTTTCTATTCCCCTGACACCCCACTTGCACACCTACCTTTGTTGAGGGACATTTTTTGCAACCAAGTTTTGCACTATATATATAACACCTACCATCAACCATTCTTGCACAGTTGAACACCCACTACCGATCAAAATTCACACACACATACACACACATACTTACACACTTAAGAACATAGCAATGGTGATTTGCGGATGCGGTAATGTTGCTATAATCAAGACATCCTGGACGGACATAAATCCAGGAAGAAGGTTCTTTTGCTGCCTGAACGAGGTAAGACTCGTTATACTAAATTAGAGGGAGTTATTTACATTAAATCTTAATCACTGTTTTGTTGTGTGCATGATTTAGGGTTCTAACTGTGTTACATTCGGCTGGGTGGATCCCCCAATGTACTAAAGAGCTGTTGATGTGATTCATGGCCTTCTTAGGGTTAAGAATGCGCTTGAAGAGGACATGGAGGAGTATGTTCTGATGTTTAGAGAGTAAGACGTTGGTGATGAAGCCGAGTATGTACTTGGTCATTGCTTGTTTTATGATCTTTTTCGTTTATAAGGCTTTCTAGGATGGTTGGGGAGGTGGGTCCTGCTGGTTGTGAATGGTAGTTTAGGTTGTATAAACTTTTGGTTTGTTTATGTGGGATGTAGTTAATCCCTTTTTTGTGAACGATCTTTGTGGGATGAATGTGAATTGTCTTATTAATGGTTTTTACGTAATTGTTCATTTAGTTTTTGTATCACATGGGATTTGACAATATCTACATAGAATGGGTTATTTTGAGCTCTCAGTTGACTAAGATAGTTAAAGAAAAAAATGGGTTAATTAGACTCCTCTATTGTTAGAGTTATAAAATGTTTATGTATGGTATGTAAATTGGTTTAGAGATGGGATGGGAATGGTTTTGTTGTTTGGTTTCCCGTGTTGAACGGTAAGGACCTAATGAGATTGATATAGATCAAGAAGCCTGGATAACACTTAAACAAGAACCATACTACACTGCTGTGAGGCAGTATTTTCCCTGTGGAAAACTAGAAGGGGTGTTGAATAGTTTTTAACGTTTTTAGCTTGTTTACAAAATTATTAGATTCGGTGACTTAATGTGAAATCAACACAACATACAATATATGAATGTAAACAATATGCAATAAGTAAATGCAAAAATATAAAGGAAAGATCAAACCAATAGACACAGTCGTTTATAGTGGTTTGGCACGAAGCTCTCTTCCTCTCCACTCCCCGAGTACCCAACTCGAGAGTTTGCAAGCACTATATCAACAAGCTCCCTTTTGGCGGAGAAAACCTTACAACGTCGCTTCACTTCTTTACCGATACTAAGCTAGATATCGAGTCTTTCACAAGGCAAGACCAATCTTAACTCTCAACGTATTTTAAGGAATAAAATACTAACCGGACTCTCTAGGTTGTTGTATGATGATCACTACCCAAGTTGGTAGTAGGTGGTGAGTTACAAAGACACACAAATGATATACTATGTTATACAACAAAGTATATGATGAGACACAACTAACTACAACACTTGAAGGCTTGGAAAGCTTCTTGTGTTCTTCACTTGAAATCAAAGTAGAATCGTTGGATCACTTTGAATGTGTTATAGGTCAAGTGGAATGATCAAAGAGTGTTAATAAGATGTTATGTTATGAAAGAAATAGTAGTGCTAACAATGGCTGAGAATCATTAGTTGGAAAGTTTGGAAGTATGTCCTATTTATACTAAAACTTCTGTCCAGTTTTCACCCTTCGGCGGATCCACGGATCCACAATTTGTGTATCCTTGTGTTATAAATTGTGGATCCACGGAGCGTATCTAGACAGCTTATTAACCTTTGATCTTTAGTATGTTTTGTACTAAAATCATTATTAAAATAAATGCTTCTAGAATTACTTGGGCACAAAGTAGTTAATTTTTATTTAGTTTTGATTTAAATAAAACACTTAATTAAAATGTCTAGTGAATTTAATTAAGTAAGCTTTGTGTGTTTATTTGTTAAGAAATGTGTTTAATAAATATTTAGAGTGTGTTGGAAAATATTTATTAGTTTGGCTCTTTGATCATTCGACGTGAGGTATAATCACATTATTCGTACCTGAAGTGATATACGTTGGAATGTAAACTTGTAACTTAAAACTTGGTTACGTAGACGTTTACTTCTTATTAGTTTATAATTGCCATTATCAAAACCTTAAGAGACCGTAAAATATAAATAACATTTTTACGTGATATTTGTATTAACAATCTCCCCCTTTTTGATGATGGCAAAACATAAACTCATCTTTAGTAAAAGTTTACATTCACAAGGTTTTAAGTGTGAGTTTACATACATTTCTCCCCCTTTTTGCCGAAACAAAAAGTTTAGAGTGGCGTGGCGGAAGCTAAGAAGCCATGCAAATGCTCCCCCTCGGTGTATATTCTCCCTTGTTCGGGGCACCAAGGAATCGAGCTATGGAGTCGTGCTACAAAACAAAGTTAACATACAAGCACGAATATGGCAATAACAAATTCATCACAACCACGATATTTAGAAACAAACACAAGTAATTGCAAATCACATAGCAAGCAACAAATGAGATAACCGCAAAGCATAAGAGCGCACCAACTAAGTAACCTCATTTTATTATAGGAAAACAAGGTAAAATTCGACTCTTAGGTCATACATCCTACAAAGTTACAAAAGTAACTAAGAAAGAAGAAGAAAAGTTCCTAAGAAAACTTGAAAAAATAACTAAGAAAGAAAAATGTAGGATTTTCCTAAGACATACTATGGCTTGACAATAAGCCGACACTTATGTTGGTGGGAATGCGGGTGGAGGTTGGAGGTGGTGTTGGATGTAGGCAAACATCACATTAACTCTTTCTGTAAGATTGGCGATATGCTCACGGTTGTGGTGACAACACATGCAATGATAGTCATGTAGTTGTCTTTGGTAGTTATAGGTTTGGGTTTGGAGATCAAATGGACCTCTTGGTGATGATGGATGGGAAGGTTCAATGGGTGGTGGATTCAACCACTCGGAAAATCCCGGTGGGAAGTCTTGTGTGTTTTTGAATGATTGTAGAAGATTTATACCGATGACAAGTGATGATGATGGTTGTGGTGGTGGATGTGAAGGTCTTGGTGGGACATTTTCCTTGTCATCAAGAAATGGGTTTGAAGGTTGAGTATTGTCAAGGTTTTTCTCCAAGGGTGACAAGTTGTTGGTGGAAGGAGTCTTGAGTGCTCCAAGGTTGAGTGGTGTGGGAGAGTTCAAGGATGGAGTTTCCTTGGGTGAGTACAAGTGTGAGTTTGAGGTGGTTCTTGATGATGTACTCTTGGATGGAGCCTTGGGTGGACTTGGTGATTTTTGTGATGGAGTTGAGAAATTATCACTTGAGGAGCTTTCAAGATTGATAATCTTTGGTTTTCCTACTCTAATCCCAGCGGTTTTTCTTTTCTTGATGGAGGTGGATGAAGACTTGGATTAGCAAGTCATGGTGTTGATGAAGACGGTGAACTAGATCTTGCAAATGTGCAAGAAACTTGAAGTGGAAGTGTTTTATTTAAAAGGGAATAAGATGAAATGAATTATCTTAAGGTTCTTGGATTATATGGGTTTAGTGTTTTATCCTATAGTTATCCATGAAGGGTTTATTGAAAATTGTGGGAAAGTGCTAAAAGTTAAAATAGAAAATTTGAAATCTAGAAAAGTCACGGATCTTCTTTTTATACGGGCGGATCTGCAAATTGTGGATCCGCAGATCCGTCCATTTGATAAATCTGGGTCAGACTTTTGACCTATGGCAGATCCATATTTTATACGGGCGGATCCACATTTGGTGGATTCGCAGATCCACCAGACTCACTAATCTAGACAGAACTGCTGTGCAGTTTGGGATTGTAGAAGCTAGAAGGGGGGGGGGGTTGAATAGTTTCACCGTTTAGAATTAAGTTTTAAAACTTTTAGTTCTTTTATGTTCTTTTTGAGAAACCGTTAGATTCAATAGTTATGTGAGATCTATAAACACAATAGTAATACGTAAAGTAAGTAAAGTAAAGACCGAAGATAAAGGAAGAACACAACCAAACCGAGACGGAGAGATTTATAGTGGTTCGGCACGAAGCTCACTCTTCGCCCTACTCCACTCCCCGAGTGCCACACTCGAGAGTTCAAAATCACTATGTCAACACACTCCCTTCTGGCGGAGCAAATCGTACACTAAACCTTACACTAAGTTTAACAACACTAAGCGGAATGTCGAGTCCTAATTCTAGCTAGAACCAATCTACACGAAAGCCCACGTAGCTACACGAACAAGCACTCTTTTCCACTTGGATTTACACACAATCCAAGTCTTCACACGGACGATCACCCCGTCCAACTCTTCACACGGACGATCACCCCGTCCACTTGAATCTTCACCCGATCCAAGTCTTCACGAACCTTCACTCGGTCCTTGTCTTCACTTCACGGACTCACACCAAGTCCAAGTCTTCACACACCGACACACTGACTTACAAAAAGTCCTAATCTAGACACACCACTTCACGGACTTACACATTGTCCGTATTTATCACGACTCGCACACAAGTCGGATACACAAATTTACAATATATACAAATCAGAGAGTTTCGGGGAAGAAGAGGATCGTAACACTAGTTACGTATGTGTGATGACTCTAACACTTCGTTTCTTGACGAATACGAGCATTCTTCTCTTGAACTTTGATATAGAGGGTAACGGGATCACTTATAAACACATATCGACATGTTATAGTGATCAAAGAAGAGAGGAAGAAAGATCATAATGTTTTTGTGCAAAGAGGGTTGATTTTTCTGAGAAAACAACGCAGTATTTATAGGCACCAGGAGGAGCGGGGGATGGTCCCTTAAAGTTGGACGGTCCCGTATATATAAGGGACTATCGCCATGTTTATAGGACCGTCCCGACATACGCTCCTATTTTTGTCCTGATGTGGTGAAAGTTTATCTGGTGAAAAACTTATCTGATTTGAGCGGGAAAACTAGCTGTTGGGAGATTTGAAATTCAAATTTATTTTCTTTAATAAAACATTTCTTTTTAATTACAAAAATACTTTTGTAAAAATGTTTTGTCACATAAAAATGTGAAGTTTTGAGAAAATAAAATCTTTGATCACTTTACTAATGTCGGTATTGTGTTTGTTCATACCTGAAGTGATGTTGTAGTCGGTACCTTGTCGAAACGATTTTCCTCGGTTAAAAACTTATCAAATGTAGTTTTACGTATCGTGTTTTTATATTTTGTGATTATCAAAACGTATAGAGACCGAATAATGCAAATGAAGTTTTTGACATTATTTGTATTAACAATCTCTCCTTTTTTGATGATTACAAAATATAAACTCATTTTAGGTAAAATTATATGTTAATAAGTTTTTAATGAGTTTTCTTTTACTTCCCCTCCTTTTTTTAGAATAAAAAACGCTTCGTCGATGTATATAGAGAAAAGAAATCGACGGTACTAATGCTCCCCCTAGATGAGGGCACCGGGGAATCGAGCTATGGTGTTGTGCTACAAAAATAAGTTAGAGTACAATGCACACACACACACACACACACACACACACACACACACACACACACACACACACACACACACACAATATATATATATATATATATATATATATATATATATATATATATATATATATATATATATATATATATATATATATATATATATATGAGAATTAGAGGGTTGAGAAGAGAATTAAGATAGATAGAAGGAGATAGGAGAAGAAGAAAGATGAGAGGAGGGTGAAATTAGATAGATTAAGCATGAAACAGATAATGTAGAGAAGAGAAATCAGATTTTTTTAATGCTAACTGGGGACGGTCCTTAATATACACCGACGGTCCCTCAAATATTGGGGACCGTCCCTGTATAAGGGACCGCCGCCAGTGGGCGCGTTTTAGACAGATGTGTTGTGATTTTAGTATTTTCCCATTTGAGGTTGGTTAATATCACACATTTTAAAGACAACCATCACAAATATCACAATATAATAGCATATATTTCATTAAACATAATCCATTCATTCATGAAAGCATACATAATTGAAAGCATACATCACATAACCTCAAGGATTCATACATCACACAAACATACTGCAAACTATTTCTAGAATAACCTAACTTCCTATAACATGTTTGGCCCAAATGATACTCATTTGATTATTTTTAACTAAACATGTAGAGATGCTTAGTTAGAAGGTGGAGAATAAGATGGTGAAAAAGATGGTGGAGCAGAAGGTGGCATGGTTGTAAGAGGAGTTGGTTGCACATTGGTTTGAGAAAGAAGATACTCAATGTGGCCAAACATGTAGTGGAGTTCACCTCTTAGGGAATAAATGAAGTTGAAGTTTTGAAAACAACATGCACAACCCATGGTGTGGTTGTTCACAAAGTTGTAAGGAATGGGAAACCCCATGATTGGAGAATGTGGTGGAGTAGGAGTGTAATCCAAAGGCCAATTTGGTGATAGAGACAAAATTTGGTGATAGAGACAAAGAGGTATTTGGTGGAAGTGGATGCGAGCTTCTTGGTGGAGGTGACAAATCTCCAAGATAAGGTGAGAAGTTACCAATGAAAATTGAGAATTGAGAGGATGATGGTCTAGAAGAAGAGAAAGATGTTCCATTTGTGTATGGAGCTTTTGTTGGTGCACTTAGTGCTTGTGGAGATAATGGTGGAGATTTTGGAAAAGGAGTAGTTTCTTCTAGAGTGAGATCAATGAAGTTGGTTTTTGGTGGTGTGATGGTGATTTTAGGCTTTTTGTTTGAAAGAAACAATGAGGTTGAGGAAGAGCCCATTGTGAAGAATGAAGTAGAGTTGAAGAAGAAGGGTGATGATCAAGAAGGAGAGGATGATGGAGGTTTAAAGAATCAAATGTGTATTACATTTGGGCAAAGCATGCATTAAGCATATTAGGGCACATATATTTGTTTAACTAAACATGGAAAATGTGGTGATAAGCATGAAATAGGGTTAGGATTGCAGAAAATGAAAAACAGTGCAAAAATCCGTGACCCATGGTGGACGGTCCATTAAATATAGGACGGTCCTTTATTTATCAGGGACCGTCAATGGTTTGGGGGACCGTCGGCAGTAAGTTGCCACATTTCCACCCAGTATTTCATTTCTGCAATCCTATAAGTAACATTCTTTTCTAACAGTTCAAACTTCAGCTAAACTATATAAATATACTTAAGCAAGATCAAACTTAAGGATCATTCATACGATTAATAGATAACATTCAATAAGACATAATGTAACCAAAGTTAAGCAAGTCAAGAGATCTCATACGAGTTCATAAGGTAAATAAGTAGAAATATCCATAATACACCCATAAAAATAAAATACATTTCACATAACAATGCAAGTCATTTACATCTTCTTTTTCTTCAAGAAACTCTTGATAGACTTGAATCCCTTACGTTGCTCATCTCATATTTGAGTAAAAAGAGTTATCACGGATTGATATTGTGATTCGAGGTTTTGAGGGATTTGAGGAAGGGAAGTTGTCAATGTTTTGAGAAGGGTGGATGGAGAGGAAGTGCTAGCATTTGAGCTACCTACATTTTCATCATCATTTATATGATGAAAGGATGAGACACCGGAAGATGACTCGGGATGCAAGGATCTTTTAGAACCAAAATCCAACCTTGTTTTACGCTCAATATGTTGAGTGAGCGGAAACATGACACGATCATAGACTAGATAATCTTCCGACTTAAGGTGGGGAAAATCATCCATGATACGATTATAAAGACGAGTCAACAACATGCCATAGGGCAAGTTCATCTTCGCCTTTTTGATGACAAACTCCATTCTCCTAACAATAAAGAATACAAGATTGTATGGCGTGGAAGTTGCAATACAATAAAGCAGACGACCAAGACAAGCGGGAATACGATCCCGGTTGCCACCAAGACAAAAAGCATTTTCACGAACGATTTCTTCCAAAGTTTTCATGTTATCAGCAATTTCTTTGGTTAAGATTTGATTTTCTTCAACAAAAGTTTTGACTCCTTTATAGGTTCGAGTGATGGGTGAGGTTCGTGGTTTTTGAATAAAAGATTTGATCTCACTTGGAGTAGGAGGAGTGGTGGAGTATTTTCCACGTTTAGGGGTGCTCTTGGCTAGAGCATCAAGGCTCCATTCATCAGTGAATGAGCAATGCCCTATGGTTGGAACTCCGAGGATTCGACCAAATTCGGGAAGAGGATAAGAGAAAAGTTTGTCTTTAATTACGAATTGAACATGAAGTTCAACTCGGAGTCGATGCTTAAACTAAGTTGACTATAAAATTCAAGAACGAAACATGGAACAATTTGCTCATTAATTTTAAAAAGACAATCATGTTTAGCGAGTCCGAGCATAGCATTGAGGTAATTTATGTCCTCAAAGTCCGGGAAAACTACTCGCCCCTCATGAATACAACGAGTTTCAATACGTTGGAAATTGTGTGAAAGTGGAGGAGTGCATTGAGTAGAAAGTATAGGAATATACTTGAGAGTTCGTTGGTGATCGATACCGGTGGGTTTAGGTATTTTTCACTTATAAAGAGATACATATTTAGCAAAATTCTTATATACAAAGATGAAATTGTGATTATCTTGACCAATTTTATGTGCTTGAACCAAACATTCTTTTTATTTTATTAAATTAAAAAATGATATTAAATTCGAAAACTTTGATCAATTTCGTTGCATGGTTGTGAAAACGTTTTTAATATGTATTAACAATGCATGATAACGTTGTTGTTACGTTCCTAAACATGATTAACAACAACACATTCGAATTGAGGATTATCATATTTTTGACGCATTTCAAAACTCACTTAATTGACCAATTCTTACATCTAGGTGAGTGTTATTAGTAGTACATTGTTTAGATTTAGTGTTAATTATAGTCAATTTCATAAAGAATTGAGAATCACCAATTTTAGATTTCATATTCTTATGAACCCTAATTTCGAATTAAGGAAGAGATAGACGAAATTGACTTACAATTGATGATTAAGATGCAAGAGTGATTGATGATCTTTGAATTTGAAACCTTTGATTTTAGTTTTAGTGTAGTAATTAAGAATTTGGGTATGTTGGTTAGTTTTCGTTGTTGCTGCAGAAGGAGAGGATAGTTTGGGTTTTGTTTTCTGGGAATAGAAGAGAAACGGGGTATCAAATGAAAAACGTAGACGGTCCTTTATCGATAAGGGACCGTCTTGAGGACTCTTGCTAATTGACGGACCGTCGACAGTGGAAGTTTTTTGACTGATAGAAATTTTTTAGCTGGTTTTCTAGTTTTAGTTTTTAGAAAAATTATTTTGTTGAGGACTCCTAAAAACAAGAATTTGTATAACATGGAATTCTAGACACGGAATAGAGGAAACGGAGGAGACACAATACGCACGAGTAGTCTAGAGGAATGGGTATTGAGGAGAGTCGAGACAGAAGAAGTAGGAGAAACTCGTTTTGAGTAAGGAGGTTGACGACACGCTGAATGTGCACTACTAGAAAAAGGGCCTTTAATGACACGCTTTTTATGACACACACAATATAATGACACGCAAATTTGTAAGTCATAAAAAAACTGTCATAAATTGTAAAATCTGAAGGCTAGACGACAGGCATTTTTGTGTGTCATAAAATTCGTGTCATATCTCAAATTTTTTTAAAAACACGGACCGCTTGATTCCACCATTCGACTCTCACCCAACTCATTTCATTATCACACTCTAAAACACACACACACACACACAATAACTCTCTCTCTCTAAAAAACACAATCCGACAGCACCACCACCATCCGACGCCATCCGACGCACCACCACCGGACTCCACCTCCACCGACACCACCGAAACTCTCCACCCTAAAGTTTTGAGGTATTTTGATATATCTATGATTTTTGAACATTATTTTTGTAGATCCATTGATTTTATTTATAGATCTATATGTTTTTTATTTGTAGATCTAACGTTTTTAGTATTTTTTTAATTTGTGCCGCCATTTTTAGCCGCTAAGATGCTCGAAGTGGACCCTAAGATTCAGATCTGTGAGTTTTATCATTTATGAATGATTTATTTATTTATTTATTAATGTATTTTGTGTAGTTTTGATGATGTGGATATTGTTGTTGTTGTGGTCGATTGGTTGGGGGCTGCCGAGATAGAGTGAACCGAGACCGCTAGGGTCTCGGCCATGATATGACAAACACCCATAATATGATGATACAACTTAAAACTGGAGAAGCATATCCAAACACCATTTCGTGCAACCTGATCTGTTACGGCTGGTTATCTGATTCTAAGCACACAACCACTTTTAAAAACTGTCAAACGCCCCCATATTTAAAATAAAAATGTTATGTAACACAGTAATTTATAAACGCGAAATGTATGCAGTAATTACTTTTATGGAGAGCTATTTGCTCTCTGCTTGATACAAATATTCCTTTAAATTCTCTTTTTGCAAAGGCTTATGTATGATATTTATGTATAAAGGCTTATAACACACGCTGCTCCTGTTTCGAACAACAAAAGATCAGTTTCAAGTGTGAAGTGGAAAAGAGTGGTGTTCAAAGTTAGTGGTACTGCCTTGGCTGGAAGCAGTCAGAGTATTGACCCGAAGTTTTAATTTCTTTTGTTAGTTGGCTTCTTGTCATCTGTTGCAATTTACATTCTAAACTCGATCCTTCTACTTTTAGGTGGCTTTGCAAATTGCAGAAGAAGTGGCAGCGGCTTCACACTGTGGTGTGCAGGTACTAATCTCTCTCTTGATTCTTTCTCTATATGAAAAGTTGCACGTAAATGTAACAGATATATTCTAAGAAGTAACATTTAAGCGCCTATTTTATAACTTGAAAATCATGTAAAGGATGTGGTTGCCGGTTAAGGTCTATAATCGTAACCAGGTTCCTTATTTGATTATGACTTTATGAGGGTGTGTTTGGGATTGCTTATTTGCTTGAAAACTAAGCGATAAGCATATACCAGCCTCACATATTATTTTGTGCTTATTTATGGTTAATTAAGCAGATAATAGCAGTTTTATCCAAATGCTCAAAACTGCTTACTAGCCAAGAATAAGCAACCCCACACACCATAACATAGGCCATTAAACCTTGATTTTGATTGAAAGTAACACCGTCACATTGTCGTTGCTTCTGTCACGTAAGCTATTTGCCAATTGCAAATTGTAGGTGGCTATTATCATTGGAGGTCGTAACTTCTTTTGTGGCGACTCTTGGGTATCGGCAACCGATTTGGATCGACCTACGGCTTACCAAATTGGGTATATATCTATCACCTTACATATAATCATGTTTCTAGTAGTAATTTTTTCTTAATATATGTTACATATTATGTATTCTGCAGCATGATGGCAACGGTGATGAATTCCATATTACTTCAATCAGCCTTGGAAAAATTGGGTATTCAAACACGTGTGCAAAGTGCTTTCGTGATGCCGGAAGTTGCTGAACCATATAACAGGTTACTATTATCTTATATCTAGTTCATAATATATCTCATCATCATGAAATCGAAAGCTTATCGTACTTGAAACTCTATAGGTTCTTTAAGGAGTCTAGTGAAGAAGAAAGGGAACATGCCGAGAAATTCATGGAGTACCAGGTGAAATTATGGTTTTCATTTGCTATGTATTTGAAAACTGATAAAGGTACCTTATGTGTTATGTATTGAAGTGATGAAATAATTTGTTTTCAGAACAAACAAGGTAGGAAGGTGAAGTTGCAATCTATTATAATGCCATTGTCTGAGTTCGATCATGAAGAGAAAGGCGATGCATTGTATGGTAAGTTCTGCTTATTTTGGTCGTGACCTAATGATTGGCTTTGTCCACATAATTATGGTATGTATAACAAATATAGTCGATACAAAGGAAATTTTAAGTGCATAAAGGTCTAAATTGAACTATGATATTCGGAAGGATGTAGTAAAAGTAGAACAATTTTGAAGTTCTTAGTGTGCACCTCCTTAAGCTTTTGTTTGAGTGAAATTTGGTTGATCAACTTTTTTCTGACATGGCTAAGCAATTGTTTAACTTTCACTGCTTTTGTTTGTAGCCATGGAGCTTGCGCTATCATTGGAGAAGTTGACAAATGAGAAACTTCTAAACCTCCACGAGGTCCGTCTTAATTCTTTATTTTTGTGTTCATTTAGTTAAGTCTGGATTACACTAGTTCTAAAATTAACCTTGATCACAACTAGATTCAAGTTTCTGATATGCAAATATGAATTCAAACCAGGTTGCTAGCAGGAACAATATGAATTCAAACCAGGCTTGGTTCGCAGGGCAGTTCATCCGGTCTTGTCGTGAAGAGAACAATCAGAGCAAATTATGTGGCAAATTTCATTTACCGGTCTTGAATTCTATATAATTTAGCGGTTGTAAACTTTTATGGTGAATTTTAGAATTTTAAAATAACTTGTGGTTGTATGAAACACATTGTTTTGATATATATGAAATTCGCTCTTTTGCTATTTGTGTATTTATTTGTATTATGAGATTAACTGTTATTTAATGTGTGGATATTAGTAATTTTATAAAAAAAAAAAAAAAAAAAAAAAAAAATTAAATTTGAACCATGACACGCAAAAAAGGTGTCATAAAAGTGTGTCATAAAAGCGTGTCATAAATTCATGACGCGCGAAATGCGTGTCATAAAGCTTTATGACGGGTCGATCAATGACACCAAAAAGCGTGTCATCTGACCCCTTTTATGACACGCAATGCGCGTCATTAAAGGCCTTTTTTCTAGTAGTGGAGGTTGACGACACGCTGAATGTGGAGTACGAATAGAGTCAAGACGGAAGAAATAGAAGAGATGTGGATGAGAGGAGGATCAAATACGAGACTTGCATCGGGTAGTTTAGAAGTCAATCATGTCTATGGCGAATAGAGACAAGAATAAAAGTCGTAGATGAGAAATAGAGAAGAGAAGAGATGTTGAGGACGTTAAAAGTGTGCGTCATCCATAGTGATTGATAAACATGCATAGATGGCTATTGATAATTGTTATGGTAAGACCATTACTTTCCAAAGATTTGCTTGGATCTGAAAGAGGATAAGCATTTAGACATATAGTCAAATTCTAAAAGTTATATATATCAAACCTATTAACACTTAATCATCATGTAGCATATAAGCATATAGCAAGCAAACACATAACAAATAAGCATATAGCAATCAAGACAATTAATGTTTTAAGAAAGCGTACCTTTGCCGCTAGCTATTCCTATGGATACATTACCATGAGAGATGGTGTGCGTGATGCAAGATTTGAGTATTGATGAGTCTTCATACGTACGAAGAGAGTATGAACGTACATTAATATCCATTATTTGCTTCCCTCGTGCATCTAAAGACATAACTTGCAAGAAAAATTGGTACCCAGTTTCTCATGGGTCCGAGATGGTTAGTCAAAGACATCCATTGAATTTACATGCACATGGTGAGGATGTCGCCAATTAGCAAAAGTATCCCTTTAAATTTTATTCCAACTTATAGAAAATTTTAATTAGATATGTTTTTCTTGACTTTCATTAGTGATGATCAATATTTTAACGACACTCAGTTTTCTAAACAACTAATTTAGATTTGTCTAAAAGGTTTCACAAATTCAATTTGTTTTGACTTACTCGTTGATGACTCACATGAATTAAAACTTAAGCCCGTTTTATCTTCGAACACCTTCTGACTAGTTAGTAAATCTTTAAGAGATTGAGAACTATTTTCAAATTTAGCTAGTATATTAGCCCTTTCATTAACCTTTTTAATTTCACTTTTGTAATCTTGACACACTTTACATTCTAGATCAATTTCGATACCACTTTCAAGTCTAGACATTTTATCTTCCAAAATGATTTCTTTTTCAAAATTACTTTTAAAGGATTTAAAAGATTCATTTTCTGAAAATATTTTTAAACGTATGTTGCATAAATTTTTAAACTCATTTTCTAATTTTGAAAATTCTAGAATAAATTGGTCATAGCAAAAGTGTTCGATTTCAGAGTGTACCTCATTTGAAGTTTCAACCATTTGACATATTTCGTATTCGGAGCACACGTTGTCTTCTTCATCCGTATCACTCCAGGATTCTTTAATGAGTTCTCTTCGTAAGTTACTCATATAGTCCTTGACGGCATTACCTTCATTGAAAACCCTTGAACTAGTAGCATTTGTATTTAATGTATCTAAATATCAATCTACTGATTCGTCTTCAGAAGTGACGAATTGTTCATGTGTATTTTCAAGATCAATTCAGTTATCTTTGGCTTGACTATTCTCTTGATGAAAGGTTAAAAGATTTTTCCAAATGTCATTTGCCGTTTGACACAAAAGTATTCTTTCATATTCAATTTTCGGCAAGGCTTTATTAATCATTATTTTGGCTTCAATATTTTTACAAAACTTTCTTTTGAAATAATCACTTTGATTTTCAAAATTTATTTCCGTTGGTTGAAAATCACCAATTGAAATGACATGCCAAAGATCTTGATCTATTAATTTCACATAACTTTCAAATCTATTTTTCCAATCAATAAAATTATTGTTTTTGAAAAATGGTGGTTCTTTCAAAGAACGCCCTTCTAGATATCTTTCAGACACCATAGATCGATTCAAGTTTTAAACTACAATATCCTTTAAAGCTCTTGAGTGACCTGCTCTGATACCAATTGTAGAAAATAGAAGGAGGTTGAATAGTTTCACAGTTTAGAATTACGTTTTAAGACTTTTAGTTCTTTTATGTTCTTTTTGAGAAACCGTTAAATTCAATAGTTATGTGAGATCTACAAACAAAATAGTAATAAGTAAAGTAAGTAATGTAAAGACAAGAGATAAAGGAAGAACACAACCAAACCGAGACGCAGAGATTTATAGTGGTTCGGCACGAAGCTCACTCTTCGCCCTACTCCACTTCCCGAGTACCACACTCGAGAGTTCACAATCACTGTGTCAACACACTCCCTTCTGGCGGAGCACACCGTACACCAAAGCTTACACCAAGTTTAACGACACTAAGCAGAATGTCGAGTCCTAATCCTAGCTAGAACCAATCTACACGAAGGCCCACGTGGCTACACGAACAAGCACTCTTGTCCACTTTGATTTATACACAATCCAAGTCTTCACACGGACGATCACCCCTCTCACCCCGTCCACTTGAATCTTCACCCGATCTAAGTCTTCACGAACCTTCACTCGGTCCTTGTCTTCACTTCACGGACTCACACCAAGTCCAAGTCTTCACACACCGAGTTACACAAAGTCCTAATCTAGACACACCACTTTACGGACTTACACTTTGTCCGTATTTATCCTAACAAACCTAATCACGACTCACACACAAGTCGGATACACAAATTTACAATATATACAAACCAGAGAGTTTCGAGGAAGAAGATGTGAAGATCGTTTAGAGCACTAGGAGTAACAATAACAATGATAACAATATGCAGCGAAATAAATCAAAGAACAATTGTTATTGTAACAAGGTTTTTCTTCATCATCATCTCAACAATATACACTGTTGATGCAAATAATGTTCTAAAAACGTTATTTATATCTTTCGATAACTTCACGTTTTGATGATAACAAAATGTTAAAACACTTTACGTTAAAATTAATGTAAACAAGTTTTTAGTCGAAAGATCCTATTTCTACGTATATCACTCTAGGTATGAACAAACAAATTTACAACTTGACAAATGATCAAAGAAGTGAATTTGTGTTTAAAACTTCACATTTGAATTTGTGTTTGATCTTTCCATATCTTTTCTTTATATTTATTGTTTATATTAGTTAGTTTTGTTTAGTGTTCATATTGGTGTTGATTGATTTCACAAAAGAATTGAATCAAATTTTTTCCTAAGTAAAGTTTTAAAACGAATTAAAAACCGGGAAAACCATTCAACCCCCCCCCCCTTCTAGTTTTCCACAATTGGTACTAGAGCCATGTCAGGCAATATTTTAAAATAAATTGTATTTTAAAACTTGAATCGATCAATGGATTTCGACTAATATCAAGAAGGGCAATCTATGCAAAGACCACCACTTTTCGAAACCGATTGTTTTATATATTGGAAAACAAGATTCGAAACGTATGTGAAATCAAAAGACACCGAGGATGACTTTCAACTGACTGAAAAGATTCCGGAAACTAAAAGGGATGAAATTGTTCCTTATAGTAAACAAAGTGATGACCTTAAAAGAAAACTAGCCCAAAATGATGAGGCTAAAATGATGATTTATAATGCTTTGTGAAAAAAGGAATTTAAAAGAATTTTTATGTGTAATACGGAAAAAGAGATTTGGAAAACTTTGTTAGTCACTCACCAAGGTAATAATCAAGTCAAAGAGAACAAGATAGATCTTCTTGTGCAACAATATGAACAATTTTCTATTCCGGAAGATGAATTTATTGATAATGCTTTTGCTAGATTTAATACTATTATTACCTTTCTTAAAGCTCTTGATGAAGGCTATTCTAGCAAGAAATATGTTAGAAAGTTTCTTAGGGCTCTACATCCCAAATGGAGAGGAAAGGTCACCACCATTGAAGAGTCAAAGAACTTGGCGACATTATCACTTGATGAACTAATAGGAAACTTGAAGGTTCATGAGATAATAATCAAGAAAGACTCCGACATAGTCAAAGGCAAAAGCGAGAGAGTTAGATCTCTAGCATTGAAAGCCAAAAAGGAGTCTAGTGATGAGGAAAGTTCAGATTCCGATAGTGAAGACGAAGAATATGCACTAGCCGTTAGAGACTTTAAGAAGTTCTTTAGGAGAAGAGGTAGGTTCGTTAGACAACCTTGTGATGAAAAGAAGTCGTCACAAAAAAACCAAAATGAGAAGAAAGGAAAGAATGATAGGAGATGTTTTAGATGCGGAGATTCCAATCATCTCATAGGTGAATGTCCTAAACCACCGAGAACAAACAACCAAAGAGCTTTCATAGGAGGCTCTTGGAGTGATAGCGGTGAAGAAGAAGAGAAGAAGCCCAATGACGAAACATGTCTTATGGCTCAAGCTTCGAATGAGTTACATTCCGACTCTTCTTATTATAGTGATGAAAATTCGTCAATAGATGATAATAGACTATATGATGAATATAATAAACTATGTGAAGTAAGTTCTAAAATCATAAGTAGAAACAAAACACTAAAAGGAACATTGCATGAACTCGAAGTGCAAATTTTAGAATTAAAAGATCAAGTAAAAAGACTTGAGAAAAATAAAGAAATAGATGTAGGATGTAAGTCATGCATATGTCTTCGAGTAGAGAATGAAAAACTCAAAGAAAATGCATTAAGAATCATGAAGTTTGAAAAAGGAACAAAAACACTTAATGATATGCTTGAAAACGTTAGGTATAGTGAACATGCCGGAGCGAGATTAGGATTTGACCCAAACAAAGCTTCTACAAGTGAAACAAAATAAGTAAAATTTGTAAGAGCTGGAGAATCTGAAATAGAAGTGGACGGTACCGTTAAAGGTACAGACGGCACCACTAAAATTAGTGATACCGTGGTACCGTCTGGTGCTAAATTCAGATCAGGGTCGATTTTGAAAAATAACTTAAGTCCTAAACCGAGTCACATAGTTATTAATAATGTAGATGTACCTATTGCTAGTAAAAAGGAAGTCAAAAGGTTTTACAAACCTTTGTCAACCCCCGGGCTTGATTTTGTAAAACCTGATACTAGATCAAAGACTCCTTCACCTAGAAGAACAAATGTTCCTAAACCTCAGTCAAGAACTCCTCTACCGAGAGTTAACTTTAGAAGACAAAGTTATCCAAGTAACTTTCCCGTAACTTGGAATAACCGTCAACTACAAAGTTACTTACCATGGGAAATGTGTCCTCCATTCCAACATCCTAACCAAATGCAACAAATGCATGGGATGTTTAACACTAACAACTTTGGACCCATGAGATATTGGGGACCAAATGTTTGAGCTTTTGTCTTGCTAGATAGATATGGTTGTGAATCGAATTGGAGTCCGACGAAGGGAGTATGATTAGTGATTGCACTAATCTCATGACGAAAAATCAAGTCTTGTCTCATCTTACTTAGCTCACAACAAAGGTAGTCACATCTCTTAGTTTGAAAGGCAACACCTCGGGCTAAGGTACACTTTCTTAAAACCCCCTTGCTAGTAGATATATTGAGCATGTAGTGTTCTTAGAATCTAACTTAGTAAGCACTAACATAATGGATGTGAAAAATGCATCCTTAAATGGTTTTGTCAACAAGGAGGTATATGTAGTACAACCTCCAGGATTTGTTGATCCATAAAAACCATGTCATGTTTATAAACTCAAGAAAGAACTTTATGATCTTAAACAAGCCTCCTAAGCTTGGTACGACATATTAAAGGCTTTCTTACATAAACATGAATATACCATGAAAATGGTTGACAATGCGCTTTACACCAAGAAACGAAATTCACACCCCATCATTGCTCTAATATTTGTCGACGACAATTATATCAGACTCAACTTGTCCAGAAATGTACAATAATCGCTCAAAGATCATGCGTAACAAGTTTGAGATGAGCATGATGAGTGAATCAAGTTTCTTCCCTAGCCCTTATATAATACTATTTGAAGATAGTATCCTTTTAAATCCAAGTATACTAATATATATATATATATAAATATATATATATATATATATATATATATATATATATATATAAGAGATTTGACTTGGAACAATCTTAATCAATATAAACGCCCATGTCCGCGGAGACGAATCTCACAAGAGACGATGAAGGTGAGTACGCGGATAGTACTAGGTTAGGGGCATAATAGGTAATTTACTTTAATGGCAAGTAGGCCCGATATCATGTCTAGTGTCTGCCCTTGTGCTCGCTTGTAAGAAGGATCTCAAAACTTCTTACCTTAAAGCGGTTAAGTGTATCTTCTGATGCATTAAAGGCACTATACACTTGGGATTGTACTATCTCAAGGGGATTGGTGTAGAAACTATTGTCTATACCAAATCTGATAATGCGGGAGATAACGTGGATCGAAAAAGTAAGAGTGATGTTTGTACCTTCATAGGTTGTTGTCAAACTTCTTGGTTCTCCAAAAAACAAACGACCCTTGCTATCTCCATGACCGAAGCTGAATACGTAAGCGCCAGAAAGGCATGACAACAAGCACTATGGATGAAACAAGCTCTAATCGACTGCGACATCCATCTCAACGACATTCCTATGAAGTGCGACAACCGAGGTGCAAATTGACTTGACCAAGAACCCCGTGGAATGCTCATGTACAAAGCACATCGAAGTACGTCATCTCCTCCATTGCGATAATGCCCAGAGAGGAATCATTTCTTTCGAAAAGTTTCCTTCAAAGGACAACATCGTCGATATCCCAACCAAACCTCCAACTATCTTCGTCTAGTTCTAGGAATGATGGAACACATTCTGTCAATTTCACAATTCCCATGTGTTCAAATACGTCCTTCACATCCCTCTTATGACTATTTGAATATTTCACTGGAAATATTGAAGTCATCTCTTATATCTCGTCTCATGACTTTCTAAATATTTCACTGGAAATATTGAAGTCATTTCTTACGTCTCGCCTCATGACTTTTTAAGTCATCCCTCACATCCTCCTTATGACTACTTAAATATTTCACTGGAAATATTAAGTCATCACTCACATCCCTCTTATGACTACTTAAATATTTCACTGGAAATATTGAAGTCGTCCTTACGTCTCATCCCATGACTTGTTAAATATTTCACTGGAAATATTGAAGTCATCCTTCGCATCCTACTTAAATATTTCACTGGAAATATTGAAGTCATCCTTTACGTCTCGTCTCATGACTTTTAAATATTTCACTGGAAATATTAAAGTCATTCCTTATCGTTTAGCCTAGTCGTTTCCGTTAAAAGAGTTTATTAGGTATAAACTCTTCCCTCGAGTAAAAAAGTCTTACTAATTAAGTAAGATTAATTCTTCAAAAATCTAAATGGAACAAAAAATGAGTCTCAGACATGCACGGCTCCACTAAAGTGGCACAGCACCACTAAACATTAGTGGTACCGTGGTACCGTACATCTGATAGACACGTTTTTCTTTCTCGTTTCTCTCTGCATACTCATTCAAAACATAATACCCACTTCCCTTTTGCTGTCAAAACCGAACACCACACCCAAATCCTACTACACTCTTGTCAATCAAGATCGAGGCATTGCACTTAAAGAATATCAATCACTACAACATCAATTGTAAGTAAATTAACCTTAATTTATTTCTAATTTGAGTATAGGGTTTGTTCTTATGCATAAAATCAAATTGGGGTTTTTCACTTTTTGTTGAATTTTTATGGAATTAGCACTAGGATTAGACAATGTATAACTTACATGATTCCCTAATAATAGGATTTGCATAAACCCACTTATATCTTATGTATTAGTCCGAATTTTACTATTTATATAGGATTAAGATTAAATATTTTTAGTGGAATCATGTCTAGGATACTTGAAATTGGATTAGAAGTCATCAACATTCAAGCTTTTCAAATTTAAGAATTTTGGCGCCAAATTGTCGCCTTTGCCAAACACCTCAATTCCATTGCTTTAAAAAAATTTCACACATCTAGGATCATGAAATATTTTTCGTGCATTGTTGATGCAAACTAAAAACGTTTTTTGCATGCATACATGATCTCACAAATATTGATCGAATTACATAACTGTTAGGAATTTGGAGAAAATAGTTTATTTCCATTCCTGCTGGTAGTGCAGCTGGTTCCTACTGGTAGTTATCCATTGCTGCTGCAGTTGGTTCCTGCTGTTAGTGTTATTTTGTTTCTGCTGTTAGTAGTCATTACTACGGGTATTAGTAACGTTATCCCGTAAGTTTAGAATGTTTGTTAGAGTTATTTTAGGAAGAGATAGTGTTTATCTCTTTACTCGTTTTCATAGAAGCTGTATTAGGGTTTCTTGGATATAAAAGAAACATACGGCTTAGAGTTTAATATAAGTTTTTGTAATTGAATTCCAATAGAAAGTTTAATAAAAGATCCATAGAGGATCATAGTTCATTAGTCATTGTCTTCTTCACATTCTTGTATTTAGTTTCCGCATAAGTGCAAGTCTGTCATACAGAGATTCTTGTTGGCTCAAAGATCAATCAAGGGCACGATCCTACAGGGGGAGACACAAGTTTGGTGATAATCTAGGATTAAGAGTTATGTGTCAAATTTGATAAGTTGTATACTTTAAGTTAGTATGGTGCTATGGTAGGTCGATAATAACAAAAGATACAAAGCCTAAGGACTAAATGTATTAGAAAAGTAAAATACAAAAGTAATAAAAACAGTTGGCAAATTAACTGCGGTACATTTATTTCACTGACAAACACATTCAATAACTTCAACCACTTCATCAACGGCCCTAATTGATCAAACCAATCCATTCAAGATCTGTTAAATCTGTGAGTGTTTAAATGCTTAACATGTGATTATGAACAACGGTTCTTAAGGATTTCACGATCCAATGGTTGAATTTATCTGAAATAACTGTTTTAGATCTAGGGTTTTGCGTAAATTGTGCATATTGATTCTGTGTGTTTATAATGATTATTGTTGATGGATATTGGTTAAAATGAACCCATAAACGTAATGCCTAACATGAATTAGACCCAGAAACTCGTATTGTGAATGTTCTTGATTTAAGGGTTTAAGCGTACGAATTGGGGAAAATCAATTGCATGTGTTTTAGTGTGATTAATGTGTTGAAATGTTGTTGTTATGCCTTGAATTGAGTGTCTGTAACCTTGGATTGAACCCAAAAACATCAAATGCGTATAATTGATCTGTAGGGTTTATGAAGAACACTTGAGCACGTTCAGTTTGATTCTTAGGATTTTGTGGTTGAAAGTTGTTAAAACTTAGTCAGATAACTTAGAAACATCATAGGATTCCATTGGAAAAAGCAAGAAAACATAATCACAAGTGTTAATGATTTGCGAAAAATCTGGTGAATAGTACGTCTACAAAGTTATCGAAATTTCTTGTATAAGAAGTTTTCGAAATTGAAATTGCTTTCTCAATTGTCTAAAGCTTTTGCAATTGTCAAAAGTTTTTCGCAATTGACAAAAGTTTTCGCAATTGTCATAAGTTTTCGCAATTGTCAAAAGTTTTTCGCAATTGTCAAAAGTTTTCGCAATTGTCAAAAGTTTTCGCAATTGACAATAGTTTTCGCAATTGGAAAAAGTTTTCGCAATTGTCAAAAGATTTCGCAATTGTAATTTCTTTCGAAATTATGAATCAACTTGTAATGTCATGCTAAGCAATTTAAAGGATCAAATGTGAAACTAAAGTTTATCTAATGCTAACTTTCATGTATCCTGCAAATTGGTGTCTGAATGATGTTTCAGGAATCTCAGAAATGACTGCACAATCACAACAACCACTACCTATGCTCACCAAAGAAGAACTGTTCCCACAAGGTTTCAAGGCAAAGTATGGAAAAAACAATGCAAGGGTTGTCTTTGATAACATCAAATGTGCTGAGCCAAGTTGTCAAATAGCCATTGAAATTCTCAGAAGACACGAATGCAAGAGTATCTTGGAGAATTCAGATAATGTCCCAGAGTTGTACATTCATCAAATGTGGAGTACCATTCAGCTCGATGACTATGACAGATACTTCACGTGCACCCTGGACAGAAAACAAGTCAAAGTCACACCCACACACCTACGTAAAGCCTTATCCCTACCCGAACCACCTGAACTATCTAACAGATATTGGCCTGCACCATCAGAACATGATATCCTCAAATTTCTCCTCGACATTGGTTATGATGAACAACCCAACCTTCCACTCACAACAATCTCAAGCATAAATGCAAAATCCATTCCACAACCATGGAGAACCATTTACTACATATTGGTTCGGTCAGTTTCAGGAAGAGACAGTGGACATGAGCATCCAAGATTCTTACACGCTCAACTCTTCTGGGGCATAGTTAATCAGAGAATTCTTGACTATGCTGCACTCATCTGGGAAGATCTTGTGTTTCAGATAAGAGCCCAATGTAAGAAACCATTAACAAGAATCCCATTCGTCCGTTACACCAAAATGCTAATCAGTTTTCTCATTGATGAGAACCTCGACATTTCTCCACGACCCGAAGATAGGGAACTACATGTGATGAGAATGGATAAGACTGTCAACTCAGTTTACTTTCCTAAAGACAGTACTCACAAACAACGGTCGAGACTGCCAGAAGAATTGTTGACCGACTCAGTAAAGGAGACAAAGGCTTTCAGAGACTATGACTATGCATACAACATAAGTCAGGTCGGGTTCTCTAAGCATGGTGAAGGGACGGGTTCTTTGAAAACTCGTTCTAAAAGCAGTAAGGCTGGGAGTGCTTCAAGTGCTTCAAAGTAACCAAGAAAACCACACCCCAGAACCCTAAAAAGATGAGTAAAGACAGATCCAAATCCAAAAATGGAAGAAGGTGGAATTCTTGATGAAGAAGAAACTGAATCAGATAAGACAGAATCAGAAGAAGAAGTAACTATTCAGATGAATGAGGAAGATGCTGACATGGAAGTTGACATTACTACAACAATAGCAGTGGAAGCTAGCATGAAGTCAATCAAAGAAGATGACGCCAGTAGGGCTGATCTAAGGGTTGAAGTAATGAGAAAAATGGAAATGGCAAAGGGAGCTGGAGCATCCGGAACCGTTCAAGAAGTAGCTCCGACCCATATTGATCCGGTTAATCAACCCGGAGGGTCTATAGCTGCTACTACCACAGCTCAGCCTGATACGGTTTATCAACCCGAGAGGGCTGAGTCAGCTATTCCCCAACACCATGTCCAGTTAATCAACCCGACAGTGACAATGAAAAAGAGAAGAAGGTCCTTACTGATGAGGAGATTCCTGATGATATGCTGGAAAGTGATAAAGAGAAAGAAGGAGTAAAACTAGATGACCCAATTGATTGGTTATCTGAGGATGAACGGGACATTCTTGGGGATAAATCTATTGAAGCTGCCAAAGAACTGGAAACTAAGCACAAGGCAGAACAAGAAAAGAAAGAGGAGGCAGAAAGGCTAGCAAAGGAGACAGAAAAGGAAGTTGAAGAGGCGGAAAAGGAAGTAGACAATTACATTAATACACCTCCAAAAACCCCACTTCATCTTACTTTCACTCCTCATGAGGAGTCACAATCAAAGGCTCAAACTTCTCCTAAGCCCACAACTCCTTCCACCTCCCCACCTAAAACTCCACCATTTCCTCCTAATTCACCACCAAAGGAATCTACTCCTCCGGTCTCACCTCCTAAATCACCAACTCCTCCTAAGGATCCAACCCCTCCAGACTCACCTAATGCATCAACTCACTCTGAATCTTCTTCACGTTCATCATCACCAACAACAAAGAGAAAAGCAACAACAGAGGAAACTCTTAATGCAATCATTAAGGACAAAAGTGTGAGAAGAATCGCAAGAGTAACCAGAGTTGAAGTTATCTCACCAACAGCCATGAAGTTGAAGAAAGCTGTTAAACTGGCTCAAGCTCAGAAAGACAACAAGGTAAATGACCAAGTAGCAGACTTGAAGAATATGGTCAAAGGGCTATCTGAGCATGTTGATGAATTGCTGAAAACAAAGAAATTGATGGATGAATTCCTGGATGACGATGTCAAGAAAAGACTCCTCAAGGAGTCTAAGGTCAACACAAAGCACTATGTCAAGAAGTATATGCACGAGCTTGAGAAGAATATCACAGAACACATTGACTCACAACTCGAAGAAAAGGTTCAAGACATCGCTGCATCAACACACCAACAGAAGCATATTCTTGAATACACCGTTGAAGAACTTCAGGAAAATGATGACCAAGACCCTGAAACCCAATCAAAGAAACACAAGGATTCAGGCAGTTCAGGTCCTCAATTCAAAATCCCAACTGGACCGTCAACTACGACCACATCTCAACCAACAAAAGCTCCAGAATCTGGTCCAACTGCTACTGAGCATCATTTTGAGCACTTCACCACCGATGAAATGGCTTTTCAACAGCAAGATGATCAACCTCAGTCTCCACCAAAGACCAAGACAACCACAAGCAAGAAATCTTCTAGCAACACAAACGTGGTCTCGTGGTTGGACAATGATGATGACACAAATGGCAATGAATGGTTTGATCAACTGGAAAGTGCTCAAATCCATGATGACGAAGATTCTAAGATAGAAGACAGTACGTTTGCAATCACACAACAAGTCAAACATACTCTGAACATCAAGAAGATGACCAAGAGGGAACTTCGTCGGATAAAGAATGATGCATTTAATCTTCTCAAAGACAAATCTGCGAGCGCAGCTGAGCTAGAATATCACCTTGAAAACATTGCCCGAGCAATGTCAAGTGAGTTTGACTGGACGAATCCAGACATACTCAGGGTTGATGGCAAAGATAGTAAAAATCGTCCTTACATCACAGACTGGACCAAGCCACTTCCCGTGATTCGCAAACACCATTCAGAAATCATCCCTTACCAATTATTCTTCAACAACGATCTCGAACTTCTCAAGCACGGAGCAAAAAGCAAAACCAAGTATGCAACATCAATAACCTTCACCCCAGCAGCAAGTTACCCACAACCAGCCGTTGAGGAAAATGCCATTCACCAAGACCTTTTCATCAAACAACTAGTGAATTATGATCGCGATGCTGAATTAGGAATCTACCACTGGTTCGAGAAACGAAGGACTTGGTACCGAAGTAAGCTAGTTAACAAATCTCCGGATTCAGTAAACAGTGTCCTCAGGATTGTGGCAGTGGTTAGTGTCAAGGGAGTGAAGAAGTATGACTACACATTCCTATCTGAGATCAACGTCAGAAGACACGACAACAAACTCTACTCGTTCTCAGAAGCAGACTTCACAGATTTAAATCTCAATGATATTGAAGACATGTATCTCATCAAAGTACAAGGGAAGCTGCAACATCTCACCACCGATCTTCAATACGCCTTCAGTACGGCTATCTGCCATTTCATCTGAAGAACGATCATCAAAGAACGAGTAAAAGATCTCCAGCTAGGAGTAGAGTTTTATCAAACGAAGTTGAATCTCATTGAGCCTGTACTACATCTGGAAAACACCAATTATTAAGCTCAATACACCATGAAGAGCCATCCAATCTTTGGTTTCGTCTACGAAAGTGCAATGACAATAAACTGCTTCATGTCATATCACGAGATTCACAAGTTTTGCGACGATACATTGAAAAATGTCCGTGACGGGTTGGTTCATAGAGTTCGTGATCAAGAATTGGGAAAGACAAGGAGATGGAACAGTGATCAACTGAGACAAGTAAAGCAGTTCATCTGGAAGATCGAGAGAAGATTATACCGCAGAGATCAGATGCTGAGATTGGAATGCTATGTTGGAGGTCGTCCACCGTTCCCGATCAGAACATATCAAAGGACGGATCCGGTATTCACAACATTTGGAAAAGGAGGTTGATGTAAGAATTTGATTTCATAATTCATTATTCCTATTTGATATTCTTACTAATATGATTGTGATATTATGGCTTGTGCACACATATCAGTGCACAACCCGCACCTGTAAAGAAAGGACCCTGAGGTACGCTTCAGTGCCTCAATCCTGATCAAAGGAGCGAAAACTTCTTTCTTATGAGTAGAATTAAACCAGAATTTTTTCTAAGTTTTTCAAAAAATTCTGCTCATAAGGACAAGTATTCCCTCGTCAAGGGGGAGTATTTGAAAAATAATCTTTGTTCGGAAAAACAAACGTTCTTGAAACACTTCCCACAAAACTCAAAAACATCATATTTTAATCATCAAGTTTTTCAAAAACATCATGAGTATGCTATTTTTGAGGGGGAGAATAAGTAATGATTAAAATACGGTAAAGGAAATATGGTATCTCATAAGTGCTCGACTCAAATTGACGATAGGAAAAAGTCAGTAGTCTAAAAGACATGTCCCGGACGGGTAATAATTTCAAGCCAGTTCATCTGGTGATGTAAACGTGTCTCGCAAAGGACATGTCTGAGTAGAATGTACCAATTTCGAGTGATTTTCCTTGAATGTGATCTGGACGGGTAATAATTTCAAGCCAGTTCATCTGGTGATGTAAGCGTGTCTCGCGATGATCATGTTCATTGAAAATCAATCAATTCAAAAAGTGTCAACTCTACCCGACATGTGTAAATTTACTTTAACTATATATGAGCACATGTTAAGGGGGGAGTCTTTCTGAAAATCACAAAACTCTCAAAGTGTTAACAAAATATGTTTTCATAATCATAAACACTTTGAGAGATTTTCAAAAGGTTTGGTTTATGGCAGCAATAGGATAGTCATGGAGTTATAAGGTGACTAAGGTTAGGAATAACCGTCCTATGATCCGCCAAAGCCGGAGGGATCTACCCAAGGACAATACCAATAGTTTAGAACTAGAAAGTCCTCGGTATGATTGAAAAAAGAGAAATGAAATGAACGGAGAAAGAAGGGGTTGAAGAATTAAAAAGAAAAGTAAAGAAAAGAGTGAAAAGAAATAGCCCTCCATTTGTTCAACCTTAGGGCAGACACCGGGTTCAATTCATAATCTACTGGTTGATGGGCATCACCGGTATTGAAGATAAAAGACGTCATGGACCCAGTGACGCACTGCACTAACCTTCTAGCCACTCAGGTGTCTCTCAAAAGACACTTGTTTCATTTCACACAGAGAACCCTTCATCATCTATCGACCTCTCACTACGAGATGTGATGATATTGAAAAGGAGGCACTCTACTCCACGCCTCCGACGACCAAACAAATGTGCACTAATAGAGTCTAGAGCCATGAGATTCATCAAAGATCTCTTAGGAACACTTAGTATTACATTGTTGTTCTACATCATGGGCAGCAGTTGTAAAATTAAGAAGAGTCCTTCGCAGATCTTAGCAATCTGCCGAGAACATTCTTGAGAGAATTCACAATTGTGATTCTCAGTGATAGAATGGAAATCCTTCCAGGGTCAACATCAAACAGCCCTGACAGCAGGTCACTTCGGTAACTCCTTGTGGGTTACGCTTAGTGTTTGCTCCAAAATGGTCTACAGTTGTGGGGTGATCTCTAGCGACTCACTGAATCGTGGGTGCACTTCAGTGTGTCCATGTAAGCCCTTTCGGGGGTATCCGATTCAGAACGGCCTGAGTAAAGGTTAGAGAAAGTCTTCACATTATGCTGTTGACAATCTCGAAGTCTGAACCCGTAAGTGCCGGTTGGTTCGTGATGTACCTGCGGAGGAGCTTGAAGACCTGGAGTTCAACCACCATCAAGATTCCATCATGCTCATATCCTAAAGTTGTGTTCTCACAAAGACTCAGAAATAACAAAAGTTCAACAAATGTCAAAGAAAAGTCAAAGTTCAAGCACTACAACCTTTCACAAGTCAAAGATTGAAGATGTGAGAACTAGTTGCAGAACTAAAGTCCAAAAGACATATGAGCATAGTGGAGAAGACGTGAAGACACCAGAAGCAGAGACCATTGGAGAACGGCAGATCAGTACCATATCATATCATGCCATACCAAGAACGAAAGAACAAAGATTATGAAGACGTTAGAAGCCAAAGAAGCAAAGATGACGTCGAGCAACCAAGATGACCAAGACTTAGGGGGAGATTGTTAGGAACACGTTTTAAATATTAATTCAAGTCTTAGTCATTACACGTTGTATTAGTTGCTAAACTATAAAAGGATTCTATGTTTGTAACTAAGGCTCGGTCCATTAGGAGTCCATGGGCCGGCCATTTTAGGAAATTTCTTCTAGAAGCGCTTAATGGAAATGACGCCCTAATTTGTGCCTATAAATAGAAGGCTTGGGTGCTCATTTCCTTTGTTGGTTTTCATTCTATGTGCGTAAGCTCTGTCTAAGTATTTAGTGAATGTTAATCATCCGAGTTCTCTTCTTCTCTACTCTTATCTAATTTCTCGTATTTCATTTCTAGTTTAGTTGTTTATATTTCGTAGTTAATAGTAGTTGTAGTCGTGGTTATTATAGTTGAGTAGCTTGTGTTTACGTTAATTATAGGGACCATCAATCTTGCTCTGGTAGAGGAGTGTAATCTCCATTTAATGGAGGTGGAACTCCTTTGAAGTTGTCAGTTTTTGAGAATCTATTGTATACAGGTTTACCAACAAAGTCATCATCTGTACTAGTGAACAAAGTTCTTTCCATTTCTTCCTCATAACTTAAAATCTCACTATCTGATTTTATTTCATATCCTAGACCAATTTTACAAGTTGAGCTCATACCAGAATCTATTAATCTATCCAGATTTTTAGCAGAATTTTTCCATGTGTCTATTGTTTTCTGCAATTCTTCCTTATCTTTTACAGCTTTCATTCCAATTCTCCTATATTTTTTAAGCTTTTCATCTTTTTCATAGATTTCATTGGCTTGAAATGTAAGCTTTTCATTTAAGGTTAATTGCTGTTTTTGATAAGTGACAATTTGAGCTTCTAAGGTCTTAACAGCATTAGTGTAAGCAAGTATTTTAGCTTCCTGATCACCTATCTGTTGCATTTGCTCATCACACAATGTTTTAAGATTATTATATGATTTTATGCATGTTTTAGAACACAAGGATACCTCAGTATTGGAGCCAATAGCCATGTATGCATGATTTGGTTATGTTTCTTCATCTGTGTGTTCTCCCCAGTTAACAACACCAGCTTCCAAAGTCAGAATACCCATTTGACTCTTCTCTTGCTTGTCTTCTTCTTGAGAGTCTGAATCTTTCTTCTTCTTCCCATCAGTAGTCACCTTTGTTGTGCACTCCCTAGCAAAGTGACCAGTGTTGTGACACCTATAGCATTCAACCTTCTTCTTATTAAAACCAACTGGTGTCTTTCCATCAAATCTGATATTTCTTCTAGTTTTCTTGTAGAACTTCTTCACTCTAAGAGCAATCATTGCTATATGCCACTTTATGTCCATTTCTTCAATATCTACATCATTTATCTGTTCAAGGTCCTCATTAATGAGGTCCTTGTCTTCTGATTTCTTTGCAAAGAGTGAATAGATGACTTCATCAGCAAAACTAGCAGGAACTTCTCTTTCTTTCATATTGCTTGAAGAAGTATCATAGCTACCAGAATTAACTTTGCTAGTACTGCTCTTGCTTTGGGAGACAAAAGCAACATTAGCAGCACTTGAAGATGCCTTTGAAACACCTTTGATTTCATGTTCAAAGACCCGAAGATTATTGTACAAATCATCAATTGACAAGGCGTCAACATCTTCTTTCATTCTCATGCTCATTGCCAGATGTGACCATTCTGTTGGCAAAGATCTGAGAAACTTATGATTTGCATCTTCAGTAGATACACCAGCACCATGAGCTTCCAACTGTGAGAGGAGATGTTGGAATCTGTCATACCCTTTCTCCAATCCTTCAGAACTGGTCACAATAAATGCTTCAAACTGTTGTTTGAGAACAGCTTTCTGCATCTTCTTTGAATTAGCATTTCCTCCAAACCTGGTTCTTATTGCTTCTCAAATCTCCTTTGCATCATCCATTCCATGAAATCTTCTTAAATGTTCCTTGGGAAGGGCCATCAGTAATATGGTTCTTGCCTTCCTCTCCTTCTCCACAGCATGAATCTCTGCAGCAGAGACTGGTGGAAGCACTCTAACAACACCATCCTTACCAACAAAGATCCTTTTCTTTGAGTTTCCATTCTGAATCACCTTCCATACATCATTATCAATGTACTCAAGGTAATGCTCCATCTCCATGGCCCAGATATCATACTCCTCCTTTTTCAGAATTGGGAGTTTGATGTTTGAGATAGTGGTTGTTGTAGGAATGTTTTGTTGTTGTTGTTGTTGTTTAGGTCTACTGGTTTCTGATGTATCATCATCATGATTTGAAACGTCTTCATCACTAAGATGAGTTGAGTACTCATCATTGGCCTGTTGAGACATTATGCAGGATTTTTGAGTGAATGAGTGTTTGTGGTTTGTATTTCTTCTTACTCAGAGTCCATCTATAGGCTCTGATACCACTTGTAGGTCCACGGTTATGGATCTAAGTAGCATGTGTTAGACAATAGATAACTTGAATAAATCCAAATTAATCTATATGAGAAACTCTTAACAGTATATTGATTGTTAATGCGGAATCTTAACAAACAATAAGTATGAAGAACACAACTAAGATAACTAACTTCGTATTAATATTAAGCTTTCAATTGTCACAATGTCACACTAAACATAATGCCGTAGGGTTCCTTTTATACTCTAAGGAAACCCTAATGTTACAAAACGTGTGAAAGGATAAACATATCTTCTAATAAGATAACTAATACGTATATATCCTTTCCTAACATATAGCTAACAAACTATTCTAATAAACATAAATAGACTTAACTAATAATACCTACCAGACTTAACTATGCTTGCTAGACTTAACTTTGTACTGGCAGACTTAACTAAGCTAACAGACTTAACGAATACATCAGCAGACTTAAGTCTGTTCTACAATAATTCCCAACAATCACAGACACAGAGCATTAAATGTTAGTATCGATAACTAAAAAATGCCAAATAATTTTGAATTCCTAATACTGACATGCGATGTACAACATCTGTCGTTGCTTTTATGGTTGAATGCAGATGCCTTACCACCAAAGGCTTTTGAATGTAGATGTGACGTGTAAGTAACTACGATAGCCTTCGTAGCTGTAAAGAATTTTGGTTGCATACTAATAAATTGTAGTGACGTCACTGAGTATTGTAGTTGTTGCTTGTAACTTTAGATGAATAAGCTTAAAATACCGATAAATTATGAATGTTCCTTTACATATAAAAGAAAGAACTGGGATACTTACTTTCAGTTACGAAGATGTCATCCGCATTATTACAGGTAGGCTTTATTCATGAATCTGGAGTTAAAATACTTGAGGGAATAAGATTGAAGCTGTTGGATATACAAAGTGTGTTAGCAAGCTAAAAAGAAAAAATTAATTGAAACATGTAAATTTTAGCATCACTTATCTTTTGTTGATCCCATAAGCAGTGCTCAATGCAGTTATTGGCTGCGACCATCTGATTATCCTTCACTGGTATTAAAAACAAAATAATAATAATAAGTTGAGGCTCAAAGCAGTAATGCTTAAACGTGAACCACGATTGTCTTTTACGCACCTTGAGTATATGTGGTTTGCATTTAATCATAATAGCAACCATAGATCGTGATGATAAGAGTTGTTGTTTCGTCTCCATCATGGCAGGTTTTTGTACGCATATTCGTAAAAACGGTCCCATAACAACTCTTAATCAACAATATGATTGAATTTTGAAAGATCAATGGCAAATGAAACAGCATGGTGCGAAAAAATTAATTTGCACCAAATAATTTGTCACGCCATCCTGTTTCACTTGCCACCAATCTTTCAAAATTTCATCCTGTTGTTGATCAGTGCAATACGATTGAATTCTGGAAGATGAGTGGGAACTGAAATAGGATAGTGCGACGAAGTATTCTGGACCAAATCACTTGTGGCACTATCCTATCCCATTTCGCACTAATCCTCTTGGGCAATTGGAGTTATGAAACTGATTAAGGAGGATTTCTCGAATAGTTAGATAGATCTGCCCTGATAATCGAAGTTTTCAACCTGAAGTCCAATTTAGCAAGCTATGTATGGCTACATTATTTTGTAGATGGATGGTTTTAAGTCATAAAAAAGGATGGAAATTAAAAAACAATATAGGTAGCTTTTCTAAGGTTCTCTACAGTTCCTTTTGATGTTTCAACTCTCTTTGTGCAAAGACGTGTACCAGGTGATTTGTTAGATTGTTGAAATAGCAAAAGGAACTGTATAGGAGCTCAGAATAAGTAGGTATGTTGAAGTTCCATACTCATTTATTAAATCAAACCATTCATCGATAAAATAATGTATTCATCTGATACATAACTCGGTAATTTGAACTTCTCTTTAAAACACTTTTATAGAATCGACAATTATAATTTTTCATTAACTTTTAGAAAGCCAATTCTTTATATGATAGTGAATTGGTACCTGCGTGTTGCTACTTCTAGAGTTGATGGTCAATCTGGCTCGCTCATCTGTGTGTTGTTACATCCAGTGCTGCGACAAAGGCATGTAATAAAATTTTTGCGTTCAAAGATGGTAGAGGAGATAAAAAAAAGTCTAATGCGTGTGATAAAAAGAAAATTTTTAACTTCAAGAGTGGTCGAAGATTAGCTGTTTTTTTTTGTATCTGCCAATATTAAAAGTTTATGGTCTGTACTTGTAAGAGTTTGTTTGTTTTTGCAAATTCGCAAGTGCATTAATATAAAAGGTACAAATCAACAGTATGGTTCAATTATGAACAAAAGATAGGATATGGGAAAGGACACTGCGAAGAAGTGATTTGGCTCAAATCATTCGTCACAGCATTCTCTTCGGTTTCGCATCTTTCTTCAGTAATTGTATCGTGCTGGAGATCAGAATCTTTTATGGAAGTGCAATCATGAATATGGCAAAAAAAAGTTAATTATAATAGCAGCAGAACACCTACTGTTAGCATCGGCAAATATAAAAATATTAGCTAGGCTTTGTTGCTCTTATAGTAACAAACTGTTTTTTTAACAAACGCCTTAGGTTTTTTTCATCTCCTGTACCATCTTTGAATGCGAAAATTTTATCTTATGCCTTTAGTGTAAAGAGGACACAAATTTTTTAAAAGTTTCAACTCAACTAACCCATTTGAAAACACTATACGTTGATCATCAACTCGGGGGGGGGGGGGGAACGTTTCTGTTAACGAAATAGAAAGAATGAAAGTTTAAGTATACTAAATTTTGGATTACCTTTCAGCCATCAACTGTATCAATCAACTTAGAAATCCATATGCTTGTGCAGGTGCAATCCATTCCAGCTTCCTAGCGTAAGAAATGGGGATCAGTGAAAGTTAAGTATACTAAATTTTAGATTAACGCTTTCCATGTAAAAAAAAAAGAAATGTGATACTTACTTCAAGGGATATAGCTGGTCAAACCTGGTGTGGAAAATAAAATAACAATGTCGATACCAACCACTGCGGTAATGCAGCGGATAACCTTAAGGATACGAAAATATAATTAAACTATACACATGAATATAGTAAGAATGAAAATAGTGACAAATTACAAATGCTGAATGCATATACCATACAAATACAACAGCAGGTCAGAGGTGCGCACGTAAATTGAGTAACGGTATTTGATCTATTTTTGATGAAGTGCATCTTGAATATATAAACATTAGGATGGCAGGTTATAGAAAAACGTTGCAAAAGAATGCAAGTAAAATTCAGAAATGGCAAAACTTACAAAATATATTATTAGGCTCAGATCTGCGAATGTTAAATGCTAAAAAAAGCCAGAATTCTGGCATGGGTGGAGGCAAAGGCGGTTGCATAACAGCAGCCATGCTATCATGCCATCCGGTTGTTTCCATGGCAATTTACATTTCAGACCTTCTATAACGTAATTCGATTGATTAATCAGTAATTATACAAAGTGAATATACCCGGCGCGGTTGCAAGCGTGATAGGTTGCCCTCCCAAAAGCCGGAGATTCACTGTTTTAATCAAAGCAATAGATTCATCATGGCCTATTGTAACTAATAAATGGAGAGTGCAAACCTTTTTGTAACTTACAACAATCTTTATGATTTGCATAACCATGAATAAAATCAGTAGCAGAAGTTTCGTACAATTACCGATAAAAGCACAGGAAAAAGATATGTATAATTTTCAATGTGGCTGTGCACAACAACTGTGGGAAACTAACCTAAAAAGAGATAAGGTCATCAAACGCTGCATTATATTATATATAATAATGGTTGGTCTGTCAAGGAAAGCGCAACTCTTTCATATCAGTATATTTCTGATATTAATCTTGATATAGCACGCTGCTAAAGAAAGTAGGCTCAGACATGTAGGTATAAAATCAACATCAAACGCACGTTATGGCTGCAACCACAAACATGGTTGCCCCGCCAATGAACGCGTCGTTAGAAAATGCAAGTGCACAAACATATCATCATCGCCTAATTTTTTTTATTTTTTTTTTTGTGGTACTTTCTTTTTATAAGCATTGATATACGCACCAGATGCAAAGTCATACGTGTCTTCTCTCTAATATCACGACACTAAAAAATGAGAGCTAGACATGTATACATAATGCAAAGCATGTCTGTAATGTACAGGACATATCAGATATCTGCGTTTGGTGCGACGTGTAAAAAGGCGCAGGAGCTTTTAGATGACCAGTATACGAATAGTGTGATACAGCGTCGTTTGCTTTGTCGTTATATATATATATATATATATATATATATATATATATATATATATATATATATATATATATATATATATATATATTATATATAGTTCGGTGGATGCGTCGTGTAAAAAACTGCGGTAACTTTTGAATGGGACATATGACAACGGTAGAATATGTAACTGGCCTCAGATCTGTTAATGAAATGAAGATCCGAGAAAGAATCTTGTATGTTCGTACGTCAACATGGCTGCAAAGTATCTTGGTTAAGATCAAAAAGATTAAGATAAAGGAATGGATAGTCGACACGTACACACCCTTTATACAATATATATACGGCAAATAATAAGTTCCAAACAGGCCAAAAAATATTGCGATAGTTTTTTGGCGCAAAAAGGAGCAAAACGGGAAGTGTAAATGGCCTAAATGTTGGGCCAGCATTTTGGCGGCAAAAAGTGAACAGCTAGTGAAACAGTCTATGAACAGCGAAGGTGTGTCAAAACGACAACGGTAGAATACATAAGTGGCCTCAGATCTGTTAATGAAATGAAAGCCGGAGAAAAAATCTGGCATGTTTGTACGTCAACGTGGCTGCAAAGTATCTTGGTTGCATACTAATAAATCAGAGTATGCCATCCAGTCATTGCCATGCCAAGTTACGGTAACAATTTCATCTAGCCATTTAAGTTATGTAAACTAATAACAGTCATCACAGGCCGCTACCATTTCCATATGTTAATATAGTGTGGGTTTGTACGTTTTCATTGGATGAAGGGGCAGTGGCATCTGAAGCGGAGCTCAAAAGTAAATGTTTAGGTATTATCCATTATAAAGAAACCTTCTGTACCTGTAACAAAGAGAGATAATATGGTTATAAATCTATGGAACAACATATCCAATAGTAAATGGAAAGAAAAAGTGCCTGCAAATTACATATAAATTGTGCCTCGTTGTTAATTTCAGAATACGATGCAACATCATGTCCATCTGTAACCGTTTGATCTTCATTATGAACTTCATAGAATTTCCGTTTTCCTTTATCTACGGAAGCTGTAAACTGTGCATGACATGAACTATGGCCGCCTAAGTTAGGCGTGTTTATGTCGCGTATTTTTTCGACTGCACATTCGCCTGAAAGACAGTAGCAGAAATCCTTTGTAAAACGCAACCAGGTTTAAAAAGATTTTTAATAGAGCAGGGCTAAAGTAAGCGGGATGGGGCACGAAAAAAAACTAAGAACATGGTCTGAATTTTTTACAGGAATTGGGCCAATTTTCCTGGGTAATATTCTTGGTATTGTTAAAGTGGTACTTTTTCCTGTTAAATACCATCGCATACAAACTTGTACCGGTAATATGAATGACACCGAACGTGGACATTTAAATGGAAGTTCTACTTGCATTAGAATACCAGACACAAAACATTGACGTTTAGGTAAAAGGCGTACCCAAATATTAAGATAAGGGAATAGATAATCGACACTTTATACACGTTTTATACACTATATGTTTTATTTTACAACAAAGGTTTTATACGGTAAATAATCCCGCTTGAAACGGGCCAGAAGAATCGAGGTAGGTGGAACAGCTAGACGGTGTAGTTTGGTTTGTCCATATTTACAAAGATCTGAGAAAAATATTACTTTTTTCAAATACGTAAGTCTAAACCTCTAACCTCAAGCCTGGTATTTGAACTCCGACCACCAACTTCAGAGCAAAACAACAACGAAAGAAAAACAAACAAATGTTTTATGGAATTAAAAAATCAAAGATGAACTATAATGTACCTGATTCTAAGCAGGAAAATAGTTGAATACCCAGAAGTCTTTTGGCACCAACAAAACACCAAAAGATGAACTATAATCTACCTGATTCTAAGCAGGAAAACAGTTGAATACCCAGAAGTCTTCGGCACAAACAAAACACCAAAATCAAAACCCATGTCACCTGCAGTTAACGGATCTGTAAGGGCAAAAGCAACCCACAAAAAAATCATTACTATCTATATTAATTCACAAAGCAAACGACGCCGTTTTGGGCGATGCCACCAGCAGTTAACGGATCTGCAAGGGCAAAAGCAACCCACAAAAAATCATGAAGTAACAATCGTAATTATCAGTGATGAGTTTTTTTTTTTTTTTTTTGGTCTGTGAAAAGTGTACTCCGGAAGATTATAGCCATCTGCGTAGCTTGCGTTAGACTTTATATAAAAAGTGCAGCAGGGCTAAAGCAAGCGGGCTGGGCCACGGGAAAAAGAGTAAGAACATGGGCCGGATTTTTGGCGGGAAGACAGGAACAGTTTTTTGAACAGTAAAAAAGCGCCAAAAACGGCGTCGTTTGCTTTGTGAATTAATATAGATAGTAATATAACAACCAACTGACTTAGCTTAGTTGGTCACCTGAGTTCCTTCTAAAGCTTGGGGAAGGGTTTTACCTGGGTTTGAGTTTAGCAAGTGACAAAGAAAATCTGGATTTTTCTCTTAGTGCGAAGCCGTGAGTTCTAGAGGTTTTCTTTCGCGGGTCTCTCCTATTGGTTCGGGTCTCGGGGCTTGCCCGTTTAAATGGTTTAACTCAGAAGTCAGATTTCAAGTGTGGTGCCGTTTTAAAAAAAATATATGAATATAACATTTCTCTAGAACATGATATGGAACGATTTATGGATAAGTGGCCTAGACAGTTGGCGACACGTATCGATGGCTCTTGGACCTTTGATTGGGTCACGTGTAACTAGTATGTCCCTTTAATTTTCACATGCAATAAACAAGGCACAGTAGAGACCCTCACAATTTATAACGCATCATAAAATGGGAAACGAAATAAGACGTTACCAAAACTCTAGATGTATGGCTATGTATTAGAAAAAGATGTATTTCGAAACCTACGTTAGAAGTATGAATTACGACTACGCATTCTATAGTTTCGTTTCAGGTTTCAATAACCATAACAACTTTACCTCGTAAATAATAGGAGGACCATCTTACTTAATCAGCACACCAAATATAACATATAATGAACAGTGTTTGTACTACATCAAGGTTGTGACTCACAAGTCGTAGAACACAGTGCATCTAGACTAACACTTTTTTTTTTTTTTTTTTTCGCTTAATGATGGAGCTCAAATCTTTGTTTCATATTAATTTCTTTCTCAATTAAGTGGTTAATCCAGTAATATCTTTAAACTACTTAGGCGGTGCCTCGTAAGTACAGGGGAAAAGAGAAAGAGAAAGGGTAAGGGAATGCAAATGAATGGGTGAGGTGGGTAATCATTACCTTACCCCCCAATTTACTCTATAATGGTTGATTACCCACTACTGGGTAATCAATACCTTTGCACACCCCTAACCAAACACCATTTAACAAATGATGTGGGCCCTTTTCAATTCCTTACCCATTCCCCACCCCCCCTTTACCCCATATCAAGCGGCCCCTTAATTTAATGAACAACCCATTGAGATTAACAAATCAAACAGTATAACTTTGTGCTTGTTTTTGGGAATGGCACATATTCTATGACTTAATCTAAAAAGAAAAAGCTAGCCAGGTATCGATATAAGTAGAGATCCAAGTAATTATACAAGAAGCCAATTGATCATTTAAATGGGTGTAACTAGGAAAATAAGTTTTACACACATAAGATATCAAGAACGTAAAAACGTCTCGACTTCCTTGCACAAACGTGAATGTTTCAATTAATTAGGAGTGTAAATGAGCCGAGTCAGGCCGAGCACTACCAAGCTCGAAACCCGACTCAAGCTCGGTCGAGCTTTGGATTTCAAGCTCGAGCTCGGCTCGTCATCTCAAACTCGAGCTCGAAACTTGACTCGAGCTCGGTTATTCCCGCATTTAAAGCTTGAATTCAATAAAAAATGGGCATATCAAGCTCGACTCGACTCGATTTTATGGCAATTACGTAACTATATGTATATAAAAAGGTAAAAGTGTGATATCATTGAAGTCGATAAAGGCTCGCGAGCCGATTATTTTTGAGCTCAAACTCGACTCGAAAGTGTACTCGAGTGGCTCGAGCTCGACTCGTTTATATCAAGTCAATTTCGAGTAGTTTGAGTCGATCTCGAATAACTTACGAGCTGTCTCATCTCGTTTACACCCCTACAATTACTGAATACTTCCTTAAGGAAGCTTTTAAATTAAAACAAACACGCTTCTTATATCTCGGATCCAACATAAAATCCACAATATAAATCAGTTATAAATGTTATCTTGTTACTCCTTCCCTCATAAAATGATAAAAATTATTGTTATCAGACTAAAAATACATATCTTAAAAGAAAAAACCACGTGAAAAGATGAACAATAAAATTGATTTATCTATAAAAACCATGTTATAACTCTCTTATGATTGTTTTCTTGTCAACTACGGAGTATGTATCTATTTCCAATTCATGTTTGGTTCAATCCTTGCTTATTACGAGTATTGGTGGACTATAAATTAGATCATGCCACTACTACAAAAGAAGCTAGTTAGATCGGTTAGAATGCCACATATAGATCGGTTTTGAACCGATCTAACTAAGGGTGATCTTTATGAGCGAATCACATATAGATCGGTTGAGAACTGATCTATATGATAGCACATATAGATCGGTTGATACCCAATAACCGATCTATATGATACCACATATAGATCAACCGATCTTTATGTTCATTTTCAAAAGGAAAAAAAATATTCCCACTTTGACCCATAACCCAACCTGCCCATCTAGAAGCACTAATTTAAGTTGTGCAAACATTCCAAAAATGGTAGTAAAAGAAAGACATGCAAAAATAAACCAACATACGCCCATTAATAAGTAAATGGATCGAAATTGACATCTCTACGGCATACAAGATGGAGGAACTGCATTTGGGGCGGGATTGTAGTTAATAGCACCACCTCTGCCACCAGCTGGGTTAGCCCACACATTAATTGGAGGCCTGACTGGTGCACCACCTTTGTTTTTGTTCTTCTTTGAGTAAACCTCCCAACCACCTTCATCATTTGAATCCAGGTTTACATCCTGTACCACCTGGTTCAACTGATCCATATCAAAGTCGGAAAACTCCGCTACACCTAGGGGTGTCATTCGGGCCGACCCGACCCGAACCCGACCCACCCGACCCGACCCGAGTCAACCCGGTCACATTGACCAATTTTATTCGGGTCAATCCGGTCAACCCGAATTGACCCGAGTTCTAAACAAGGTCGGGTTCGGGTATGTTTTTTTAGCCTCGACCCGACCCGAACCCGATTGACCCGAGAAAACTAACAATTTACAAGGCAAAAAACTCGGGTTGACCCCAAACCCGAGCTGACCCGACCCGAATTGACCCGACCCTAGTTGACCCGAACCCGAATTGACCCGACCCGAGTTGACCCGAGTTCAAACAGGGTCGGGTTCGGGTATGTTTTTTTGAGCCTTGACCCGACCCGACCCGACCCGAGTTGACCCGAACCCGACCGGGTCAACCCGAATGACACCCCTAGCTACACCTTTACCCTTGTTAGTACTCATCTGCAAGCCAATTCACAAACCACGCTGTAAATAAAATCTCACCACAATTCTGTATGTCAGACTCTTTAAAGGAAACAATCACTCACAAGGAAAAACAAAATGTAATGCATTTGATGAAGCATAAGTATCTTAACACAGTAAATACAAATTAACGGACTGCAGTAAATACAAATTAACACATATACACAGACTGCAGGTCTACCGCTATCCAGATGTGCTGACACTACATCATGCTGCAACATGACAACATCTATTATAATAACCACACTTCCGCATATAAATATATAACGAGGAGATAACCATCAAAAGGTGCACAGGTTGTAGAATCAAGGAAAGCATATGCAGATAAAGATCTTACATTGTACTTTAGCACGTAGAATGATGAGTCACTGGAAATTGCCACTAAATCACCACTCTCTGCCCAGTATAGGTTCTAGAAATGAAGAAAGAAAAATGAATATAAAACAAGTAAATTGTTGTTTAAGGAACTTATGTTGAAATGGCAAGAAACAAGATGATGCAGTGACATATAAGCAAAAGAAGATAAGAGTGGTGATACATTACTTTGAAAACAAGATTACTAACTTGACGAAAAAAGTATCAAAAATACTAGAACAAGAAATAATCAGCAACACCAAGTTTCTATAAACATATTAAGGTACATAATAGGTAATTTAACCAGAAAAAGGTGACACCAGAAGCGTCATAACAAAAAAGGGGGAAGCTAAGTTTAGTACTTCAATAGAAGCGTTAAATTTATATATTAATGAAAGCTGATCTCATCTTCATATTCTAAATAGTAAATAGATACTCCCTTCGTCCCACAGACCCACAGTGATAAGTGATACTTATTCTTGGGACAGGGGAAGTAATCTCATAGGAATGTACGATCATAATACCTTCCAACTCTGCAAATATATCGACACAAAGGTAGCAGGTCTGACAACTTCCTTAAACTTTCGAGCCCTAAAATGTGGTAGTAGTACTTAGTAATATGTAAATCTACAATAACCTGATACTTTATATCATACTCCAACGAACAAAAGGACGACCCAAAATGTACCAAACTTAGACATAAACAAAGCATCAATGATAGCTACCACGGATAACTACTTAACTATCAAACTAAGAGTCATTCAACATTAATATAAGCTGCATTTTCGCACACGCTGTACACCTATAGATTTTGACCCGTTACCCAACTTGCACATTTTGCTAACTCTACATTTGACAAACATATATAGCGCATAAATATAATTATATGCTTAGAACAAGACAATTGTAAGTTTCTAATTAACCTTTGTATCAATATCGCGGTCAAGCAGATCATTGATAGTACATCCAGCGCCCCTTAAGAGAAAAGCTCCGCAACCAAATAGAGCCATCATCTTCAAATCAGGAAGGTGTCCAGGAGATGCTGCTAATGTGATGGACCTGATTTATAGAATGAGATAAAGAAAGATGTTACTGGTTCCTACTAAAATCAACCTCAAGCTTCTAAAAATTAATCTAATACACAAACTGTAATTCCTATCTTTTTGCAACTTATGTGCATAAAAGTGTGATGAGCAACCCGACATTCCAAAAAAAGGCACCTTTTTTATGCTTCCATTTCAAAGCCAGCCGTAATCTCCATTCTTAACCCAGAAAGTGCAATGCTATCGCTCAGTGAATCGTACAAGAACACATTATATACGAACCATTTGATACATTAAAATCATATGAACATTATTGATTTTACTTTTAGTTGTCCAAAGCCTAATGATTCGGACATTCATTTTCATACTTTCTTTGGAACAATTAATAGATTCGATAGTGTATTAAATTAGAGATAACAACTAAGCTATAAACACCAATATAGAACTCTAATTCATAATTTGATTAACATTTTTTTTTTAAATATCCTAATTTTGGCTTAGGGCCATGAACCCTAATTTCGGATTCAAGAAAGTATCTAAAAGATCATATGAAATAGAAGATGAAACAAATTAAAGTACCTAAATTATAAAGAAATCGAATCGGAGTGGCAATAATTATATAACGACACACTATCATGGTTTCAGGTTTGTGTGTATTGAGAGAAGAAGAAGAAGAATGAAAGTGGTTTCAAATTAGTCAAAGTGATAGGGTTTTGATTTTGGGTGAAAAAAAGGGGGGGGGGGGGATCTTGAGCGGGATATTGAAAATTTGGGGAAAATATATGGTTTTTTTGGGTGGGTTTTTGGGGGGAGGACGAAAATAAAAATAAAAATACTAGATAGATCGGTTACTTATTAACAATAACTGATCTATATATTACAAAGGTGTTTCCAAGTAACATATATAGATCGGTTTTTTCGTTAATAACCGGTCTATTAAAATTTGAAACTATATAGATCGGTTATTAACCAAAAAACCGATCTATTTATTATATTTTCCCCTCTTTTCCCTTACATAGATCGGTTTTTAACATAACCGATCTATATGAAGTGATCTATATAACATTTTGTGTGCATGTGTGAAAATCGAGTATACATACATAAATAAACAAAATATGTCACTAACCACTACAAAAAAAACTGCGTTTTGAGACGATATTCTTGTCCCAAATCTCCAAAGAGCATCATCCCAAAAAAAAAAAAAAAAATGGCACGACATCTCGTCCCATTTTGATAGTCTCGTTTTTGTTGTCCCAAAAAAAATTGGGACGACATCCCTTATGAAAATTTTGGACGACATTTTGTTGGGACCCACTATAAATTCAACTCTAAAAATACCAAATGGGACGAGATAGCTGATGCAAAAAGGGACGATATTCTCGTCCTAAATCTTTTTTTTTTTTTTTTTACTTTCTTTACTATTTTTAATTAAATACGAAAATATTTTTTTAAGAAACGGGACGACAAAAAAAATAAATTTGGGACGAGATTCTCGTCCTAAAGTGTTTAAATTATTTAAATGTAAATCAGTAGGGACGAGATGATGTGGCAGTCACAAAAAATGGGACGACATGTATAGTGAAATTTAGGGACAACATTGTCGTCCCTATTTTTCCTGGGAGCCAAAAAAAATGCAGCAAAACATGCATATTTTCTAGATTTTTTCCCGATTTTTTTGGGGAAAAAATCTACCAAAACAAAACCTGTAATCAACCACAATACGCAATACTAATTCGACAATATGATACAATACCAAATTACTAGACGATTCAATATATACCATTTCTCAAATCCACGATAGCATTCGACAAATACGATACAAATTAAACTAACAAGTCACAAATTTACTAATTAGAATGTCTCAAAGTTACTAAAAAATCATAAAGTTAACACAAATAATAAGATCTTACATCCCTACGCCTACTCTTCGTCCGACTCCTTGTCAGACTCCGCCTCCTCCTCCTCCACCTCCTCCTCCTCACTACTACTAGCAATATTATTCTCGGGAATGCGGCTCAAATGAGGATTATTTTGTAAGATGTATTTGTTAAGGTCGGGTGGCGGCATTGCATAATTAGAACTAGAAACACCGGGCATGTAGTAGAGTCGGGAAAGGAGGGACGATAACAATTGTCAAAGGAATAATTATTAGGGTCGGGAAAGGGAGCTTAGATAGCAGCAGGGCCTGGAAAGGGAATAGGGCCGGGAAATGGAGCAGGTGGGGGAAAGGGAACGGGAAATGGATTACCTTGGTTGTTGTAGTGGCTCATAAACTGCCCAAGGAAAGATTCGAAGGTGCCAACTCTAGAAAAAGCCGCGTTAGCGTGTTCCCTAGCCAATCTAGCCTCTTGCTCAGACACGAGAGCCCGTTGTTGCGCCTCCTGAGCTTGCCTCCTGAACAACTCTTTCTCTTGCTCCTCTCGCCTCAACACCTCCGTCATATGCTGCCGAGTAATATAATCTTGTCCAACCGGCCGATGTGTGGACCTGGATGAAGCTTTGCCCATGCCCGGCATCATCCTGCCTCTGCCCGGCATATTTTGGCGGCTGTCACTCGGAACTACTTGATCCAATATTTCTTGCTCAGTCATCAACGGGATTGTACCGGCTTTAACTTGATCCCAAAGGGACTTCATCTCCAGCTGTGTAAGTAAAATAATAATAATAATAATAAATAAATAAATAAATAAAAATAATAATAATAATCCAAGTATGTTAAAAACAAGTAAGTTAAAAAAAAGAAGAAGAAGTAACTTGATCTTAATGACGCATTTTAAGAGATAAATTACTAACATAAGCCGTCTCGTTATCTTTTGTTTTAAATTTGCCCTTTCTTGAATGCCCCTTCCTCCATGTTTCGATCAGGTCTTCATTTTTCCCTTGATTCTTAACCCTCTATACATACAATATAAAATAAATTAATAACGAGCTATATATAAACAATATATAGACCTTTAAAAATCACAAAAATTATAATGAGTCTTACATAATCGTTTCTTCCTTGTACGAACGATTGTCTCCATTGGTGAGTTAGTATCTTGTTTTCAACTCGGTTATCTGCATTTTTGGCAGATCTTGCCATCCGTTCTGGTTGGGACCACCAGTCAGCCAACATCTCCCATTCCTCTCGGCTTCTGTTAACCCACACTTTCGGCGGCGGCGGTTGTTCCCTTGCCGCCGCGGGCGACTCATGTGTTTCAAAGTAATTAGACTTGATCCTGTGTTTATTTTTGCGATATAGTAACCGCATCTGAAGTTTCAGCCCAAGAGATACCCTTTCCCCTACCGTATATACATTCTCCCCAATCGTCACTCGGCGCTCGTCATTTAACCAAGGCGCGATGTTGAAATAGGTCTACAAATAAATATACACATTTAAATAAACACACGTTTTAAATATAACACGCATATCTAAACGGTCGATAACAATAAGAATAGAAATAAAATAAACAATTAATACCTCGAGTGCGGGAAATATATGAGCCTTAAAAGGTTCTGGAATTTGTTCCCACTCGCAGTCAAGGGGAAGTGGCCTAACTTGTTCCCCGATAAGACTACTCAACTGTGGTACATACGTGCCTACAGGTGAGAAGGTGCCTTGATCATCCTAATCAAAGCTGGTCGGCAAAGGTTGATTATTATTCTCTTTAAGCGCCTGTGATCATCGAACCTACAAATATAAGTTATTGAGTTGTGAAAATACAAGTAAAAAAAGTTAGTTTTATCAATCAAAAATGTAAAATAAAAATCACAATTTATTACCTGCGCAATAGCCCGGCATAGTAAATGAGGGCCGTCATGGTGGATCACCACCAGCATCCCCGCCGTGTGATCTAGGAGCTACACACGCCATCTGTAAAATTACAAGTACAAGAACACACAATTTCGTGGACCAATTAATACTAATACACACATTCATATAAATATACACATTTAAACATAACATAACAATTTCATTCAAATAAAAGTTACACGTTTAAACATTTAGTAACAATTTCATTCAAATTACAAATTAAGAACAATTGTCATCATCAGAATCACCGCTAGATAAAACTTCTTCAACAACAGTGGGGTTCACTTCATCATCATCAGACACGTCAACATCATCATCATCAACCATGAGCGACGACATCATCTTCATTATCAATAAAATATGCATCTTCTTCAGCATCATCTGGTGGGGCGTCCACTTTTGTTGATTCATAATTTACACTCAAGTCCGCATACTCCAAACCAGTCAAACCAACAGACAATGCAACATCTGATGAACTGCTGCCATGTATAACATCTTGATAAGAATCTAACACATCCCGGTGCCAGATCTTCTGATGATGAACATCTTCGACGACCTTCCAATGAGGTGGTCGTCTAATAGGGTTTTCAAGGTAGAAGACATGTGTTGCTTGTGTCGCAAGAATGTATTGTTGATTTCTAAAAGCATCCTTATCAGTCAAAATATGATGTATGCCCCGTTCAATGTAAGAACGTCTAGAGCGTGCCGTAGGTTATTAAGGTTACGGGTGTCGAACCATTTACATCGGAACAATACAACCTTTCGGTTGCCCATATAAGTGACCTCCAGAATTTCTTCCAATTGACCATAATACATTTCTCCATCAGGCTCGGGTGTTGAAACTCCACTGCTTTGAGTGGTATGAAGTATATCGCGCTCATGCACCAAAAACTTCACACCGTTAACTATGCAAGCGGGGTATGTACTTGCACTAGATAAAGGTCCACATGCCAAAGAGAGTAACTCGGGACTACAGCTTGGGTCTTTTGCCACGCTCTTTTCACGGATCTACGAAAGAGATACAAACAGATTCAGATGAGCAAAACTCTGGACTACAAAAGTTGTTTCCATTGTTAGGAAATTCACTGCAAAAGTTCATGATATTAGAATAAGTCATCGAAAACAAATAACTTAGGAAAAAAAGGGTTCTTCAAAATATAAAAAAGAAGAAACATACTCTTTGTACGCCTGGATGTCTGCGTCGATTTCAGGACTGTTGTTAAGTACAAACCATACAACTGCCTGCATAACATCTGGCTTCATCCGAGTATGTACATCTCTACCCACCGGTTTGCATACTGACTGGAACACCTGGAATTTATCTGGTTGTTCAGGTGCACCGTCGCCATTTCTGTCAGGACGATTAAATCTCGTCTTGACATCCTTAAGATAACGCTAGCAGAAAGTTAATGCTTCTTCTGCAACATAACCCTCCGCTATAAAACCTTCAGGTTTGGCTTTATTTCGGACATAATTTTTTAGCTTCTTCATGTATCTTTCAAATGGATACATCCACCTGTAGTAAACAGGGCCACCTAGAATAGCCTCTTCGGATAAATGTATAACCAAATGAATCATTATGTCAAAAAAAGCAGGAGGAAATATTTGCTCTAAATTAATCATAACATCGATCATTTGTTTTTTAACTTTCTCCATGTCCTGCTGCATCAAATTTCGAGCACAAATCTGCTTAAAGAATAAGCAGAGCTCGATTAATGGGAGTGAAATGTCTTTGGGTAGGTATTGCTGAACTCGATAAGGAATTAACCGCTGCATCATTATATGACAGTCATGAGATTTTAGGCCCGTTATGTTGTTATCGTCAGCAGTCACTTTTTTCTTGAAGTTGGATCCAAACTCATCAGGTAGTCTAACTCCTTTGATGAATTTACAAAAAAGTTTTATGTTTTCTGGTGTGAAAGAGTACTTTGGATGAGGCTTATGGAACTTCCCATTTCCTTTATCAACGAGCCACAACTCCTTTCGAACTTCCAAAGTTTTCAAGTCTTGCCTTGCCTTTAGCGTGTCTTTGGATTTTTCGTTCATTAACAAGGTATTCAGCACACTCTCAAACACGTTCTTTTCGATGTGCATGACATCGAGATTGTGTTTTAGTTGAAGAACGGGCCAATACTCCAGTACGTAGAAGATATAACGCTTACTCCAATTCAATTCGATTCCTAGATTAGGTTTAGGGTTATTTTTAACAATAGGTGGATGTTTCCCCGAGACACGTTTAAAGACTTTACTAATTTGAATCTTGATTTCTTCATTGGTAAAGTCTTTAGGAGGTGGCTTCCTTTCAGGTTTACCATGGAATTGCTTATTTTGGATGCCTTACGCGTAAGAATCTTCTATAACCAACATAAGCGATTTTATGCTTCACAAGAAGCGATGGAGTGTCCTGATTACATGTTGGGCATGCATAGTAGCCTTGTCCACTCCACCCAGACAAACTACTTCGAGCTGGAAAGTCATTGATGGTCCATAAAACCGCCGCTTTCATGTTGAAATGAGTACCCGTAGCAGCGTTTAAAGTCCACACACCTTTCCATAAATCTTGGAGTTCTTTGATCAAAGGCTGCAAGAAAACATCTATGTCCTTTGTAGGTGATTTAGGTCCGGGAATTAACATCGTCAACATTAAAGAAGTCTCTTTCATACACATCCACGAAGGTGTGTTGTATGTTGTCAATATGACCGGCCACATGTTGTAATTTTGACTCATGTTGCCAAACGGATTGAAACCATCAGCAGCCAACCCTAATCGGACGTTTCTAGGGTCACAAGAAAACTCGGGTTTCATTATGTCAAAATTTTTCCATGCTCTACCATCACACGGGTGATTCATCTTACCGTTTTCCTTAGACTGTCCAGTAGCATGCCAAGTCATCCACTTTGCAATGTGTTTTGTGTTGAACATACGTTGTAGTCTAGGTTTTAACGGAAAGTAACGCAACACCTTGTTGGCAACTTTCTTCCCCTTTTTCTTTAGGTTTTTCCATCTATTCGCATTGCAGATTAGACAATTATTTAGACTTTTGTTCTCATCTGATCCCCAAAATAAAAAACAATCAATTAAACAAGCATGGATCGATTCGTATCCTAAAACGATATCTTTGTATGTCTTCTTTATTTCATAGTATGACGGTGGGAAATTGAATCCTTTCCTAGGGGGACATGCCTTTTGCAAAAGAGTTAGAATCTTGTTAAACCCGATATCAGGTATTTTACATAAGACCTTGATGTGCCAAAGGTCTGACGTAAAGTTCAGTGTAGTCATATCACAACCTGGGTACAACATTTGGGTGGACCTAGCAAGTAACTCTTCGTAATTGTTATTAATGCTAGGACCCGTTGTTTGAGCTGGTTGAGAACCCGTTGTTTGAGATAGTGGAGTTAGGACATTATTTGCAGAAATATCTTGGAAGAATGCATCTATGTCAATGTGTTCAGGTGAAGGTGGTTGTGGTGTGTTGTTTACTACGGGTGGAGGAAGCGGTTCACCGTGATATTTCCAAGTGGTATAACTTTTGTCAAACCCGTATTTAGATATGTGTGACTCAAGAGTGGTGAGCGTAACCAATTTATTAAAAGCGTTAGCACAACGAACACATGGGAAAAGAATCTTTTTTGAGATGGGGTGTAACAATGGCTCACAATGCGGGACGAATGCAAAAAGACCATCTAAAAATTAAGGGGAATTACGGTTGGATATAGTGGTCCAACTCTTATCAATTGTCATGACTGCGTTGCAAAAAAACACATTCAAATATATATATATATATATATATATATATATATATATATATATATATATATATATATATATATATATATATATATATATACATATGCAAATAAACACATTCAAACATGAAAAGGCGTAATTATGAACTGTTTTGATTACCTAGTGCAACTATGGAAGACAATCCTAACCCACTCTTTAAATGTCTCGTCTCATATATGAATGCGTATAACCGATTTACTATTTGAAAAAACTTCGGCAACATTTCCCCTCAACTCCCCAAATATGTGCATTAAAGACATATTCGTAGGAGTGACAGGGAAATACTGTCGAATTTCTCTCAAATAGTAAAACAGTTATACGCATTCATATCCGAAATGAGACAAAACATTCAAAAAGCAGTCCCAAACAGGGGACTTTTCGAAATTAATTTCCAATACATTAATTTCAGACGGGTTTTATATAGGATGATTAATTTCAGATAGGGGTTGTCCGAAATTAATCACTAAAATCCTAAAATCATTTACACAAGTTTAACATTCAAATACAATACTAACCAAAGGCAATATCATTCCAAAAACAAATACATTACTAATTAAATTATATACAAATAAACAAAAACAAAATATGGAAATAAAGAAAACATACTAGATGGGAGCTGCCAGTTCACGGCTAAAAGAGAAGAAGAGAGGAAGACAAGAAGAGAGGTGGTGTTGTTGCGGTGGTCCTACACAAACATAAACATAAATAAATGTATACTGAACAAAAACAATACTCGATAACTTAAACTTTATACTAAACAAAAACATATTACTAAGAAGACGCAACCATCAAAGTAATTAAATTATATACCTAGTTCAATTCACGGCTGAAATAGAGGAAGATAAGAAAAGAGGAAAAGAGGTGGGGCTCTCCCGGCTGTCCCAGCTAACTAAACACAAACACATAAAAAAAACAACCTAAATTAAACAACCAAACTTACATTAACCAAATTAATTAATAAAAACTTTGGACGACGACATTGTCGTCCTAAAACACATAAAAAAAATAAAAAAAAATACCTTTAGACTAAAGATCTTCCGGCTGTACGTGGTGGAGCTGCTACTGCGGTGGTGGTGCGGCTGTACGTGGTGTTGCGGCGTGGTGTTGCTGCCGTCAGTGGTGTTGCTGCCGTCGGTGGTTCACGGTGGTGGTGGTGCTGCTGCCATCTAACCGACACAAACACAACACACAAGAAACCAAGATTATCAAACCAAATTAAACAAAACAAATTAAAAAGCCAAATTAACAAAAAAGACATACCTTTACACAAAATAAATTAACAAAGCAGATCTGCGTAGTGGTGTCGAAGGTGGTTGTGATTGTGGTTTCGTGTAATAGTGGTGTTGAAGGTGGTTGTGGTGGTGTCGAATGTGGTGATTAATTTGGTGGTGTCGAATTAAAGAAGAAGGGGTTGATGCGTTTTTTTTTTTTTTTTTTTTTTTGATAACACTTAGAAAAAAAACAAATCTGCTATACTACTTCAATAATTGAGACAAATTAGGGATGACATTGTCGTCCCTAACTGTGGCGGGGCAAAATAAAAATATTGGCGGGGTATTTTAACTTTGGTGGAAATTTTGGTGAAAAAAGGGACGACAATGTCGTCCCTAACAATTTTTTTCCTTTATCTTTATCTTATGTATATTAAAAATGATTTAAATGATTTAATTAATATTTAATTTAAATTAAAAATGATTTAAAATAGTTATTGATGAGTGCTTATTTACTCATCATTTTATACTCATATAAGACACAAAAATGACCAAAAACACCCAAATAGACCAAATATTGTTGCAAATATTCGTGGTTTGTGTTTTTATGTGTTTCAGGTACAAAAGGATTGAAAACAAGGCAAAAGTGGACAAAACCAAGCTTGGATGGGAAAAAGACAAAAAAACGGACATTGCCGGATCGACTCCACACCATTTGAGCATTTAATGAAGAAAAGACGAAGTCAAAGTCAACCCCGGGATTTAGCCTCGGAATGAGCTTGGAAAAACAAACCCGAAACCAAAACCTATTTTCACAATTTACCCTAAACCTAATTTACCCTAATTACCTAAACCTAAAACTACTTAACCCTTTTTGTCCTAAAACTAATCTAATCCTAAACCCACAACCTAATCTAGCCCAATCCTAAACCAAGCCTAACCACAAAATAATCCCCTAAATAACCCAACCCCACCATTCTTAGCTAATACCCAGGGTCAACCAAAAAGTCAACCCCATCTTCCTAAAACCTTTTTCCCGCTTTTCCCCTTTCCCAGAAAAACAACATCAGACAACCATGTCCCCCCCAACATCATTGTCTCCTCTGTTCCAGCCTCCTCTCCTCTCCCCTTCCCACGCGTATCAGTCCCATGTGCTAAAAGGTTGTTACACCCACGTTCAAGTTTTCCCGCCAAAACCACAATCAACGGCTGAGATGACTTAAAGCTAATTGGACGAGTGGGATTTGCTCAGGAAGGATCAGAGAAGCTTTTGGGATGGCTATTTAAAGAAATGAAGACACACACAGAATTTTTGTCCTGCTTTTAGACCATTCGTAGTGTAGAAATTGCTTATTGCTGTTTTATGAATGTTATTTCTTGTATTAATTGAACCTTTGTAATCTTTTCAAGTTATTAATAGTTCTGAATCATTTAAATCCTTTGTTCCTTGTTTCCTTTTTAATACCCAGTTGTGTGAAAATAAGCTGAAAAAGCACTTGAATAAGTGCTTATTCGACATTGTCCAAAACAAGTTCAATACAGCTTGTTTGAGCTTATTTGAGCTCAATCCTAGCTAAACTCAACCCCACAAGTTCCCTGTAAGTTTTTCCCATTGTCAGTTTATTTTTGGCCATATCACTGTTCAACTACTTAATAGCTTATATAGTGCTTTTTTGTTTTTATTTTTATTTTTTTTTTATTTTTGCTTCTTAGGGCTCATCATCACTTAATTTACATATGTCTTCTTAAGTTATAGTTTAGAATAATCTGTTCTAGTTTTCAAATTCAAACAGCCCTCTTAAAGGGGTGTTTGGCACATAGCTTATTTAGGCTAAATTTAATACCACTGTTCATTTGCTCCTTAGTTCAAGCTTTATCTAGTTTAATTTAGGTAATATAAGCTGGTTTCTACTGCCTTTAAGTTAGTTTCATGGGATAAGCAATTTTGAGATAATTTCCCTAGTTTTTAAGCCAATATGACAGATAGCTTATTTCTTAAGATAAGCAGTTTGTTTTTGGACCATTAGAGTATGTTAAGGGGTTTTAAAAGAATTGGATTCATGTCACAAAGATTTGAATAAATTAGACACCATTTCAGTCCAATGCCTACATCAGTAGGCATATTCATTTTTCATGTCTGATCTAATTTTCAATCTTTCTTTTTAGAGCTTAATTGTTATAAATACTGCTTAATTTGCCATTTTTGATTAGGTTGCTATCTGGTTTCTGCTTATTCCTAAATTTTACAACTTCCTTTGGCTTAATACTGCTTAAAAATCAGTTAGGAAATTACCTCAGTAACCAATCCTAGGTCTGCACATAGTTTTTGTGATTTTCCAATTTGCAGCTTATTTCTTTTATTTTTCATTTGATCATGTTAAGTTAGAATTTGCTCAATTTTTGCTCAGTTATTATTTTGTTGCTTATCTTGTCATTAATATTTTTTTTAGATTTTTAGGGATAGCTTATGACAGCTTTTCATCAGCTTGAAAAGCTGCCTTTTTCCCCTGCACTCAGCATTCATCAGTGGCCTTATTGGCTTATTTTGATGATTGCTGAGCTTATTGCCTTTCCTAGTTAGCTTATTCTTATTCCTTTAGTTCATGTAGATTATTCCTAGTTTAGTATAGCTTATTTCAGTTGCTAATTAGCTTATTGTAGCTTATCAGCCCTTTTGGTCCTATGCCTTAGCTTATTTCCTTTATAAGCTTGCTGATCATCCTAATGGGCTGATTTCTGAGCTTATTTTAGCTTTTCAATAAAAGTTTTAGTTAGTCAAAATGCTTATTGTTTTTCTTAATTCGCGTTTTCTATAATTCGCGTTTTTTTTATAATTCGCGTTTTTTTAGTCCGTTTACGTTTTTAATCACGTATGTTTTTCTTAAATTGTTTTTCTTGCCTTTTAAGCTGTTTTTAATTTATGTTCGTCAATCTTAGCTTAGAAATCCAAAAATCTCTTTATTTTCACTATTCAAACACGTTTCACGAATCAAGATCACAAATTCCATTCAATCATTCGTTGGGAAAACGACTCGGGTTTACATATTTCCTTTGTAAATCCTTGGAGAAAAATATGTGTTGATTCTAACGAATCAGTTATAAATTATTAAAATACTTTAAAAAATATTTAAATTAGTTATAAATTTTTTAAAATAACTTTGATCCCGGGAACCTGCTACCGATTGGTTAGTGTTTGAAGAATCTTCCGATCCCAAGAACCCCAACCATTTCATCAATATTCAGATGTTAAACGAATGCGTCGAGATGATATCGTTATGCATGAGATGTTAAACGAATGAGTCGGGATGATAACACCACAAATAGCGTCCCAAAAACGTTATTTATATTCTTTGATCTTTCATTAGTTTTTGTTAATGACAAATATAAGGAATATCTTTTAGCAAATAATAAATACTAGCTTAGTCTCTTAAGTACACACTTTACACTTCACATATTAACTTAGAATTACAAGTTTAGTAACTTGTTTCCTTAAAAGGAAACTTTAATTCATAATCTATGCCATGACATCATTGTATGCATCACATACAATATCTTTGATATATCTTGGTTAGATATGCAAGCAACATAGTTGACATTTGAAGATCTTGGATGATATGGTAAGATACAACTAAGATATGGTAAGAGACAACTATTACATAGCTGTCACATCCCACGGATCCAAGTGTTATAAGGGACGGATCCCTTTTGAAGGATCCGCCGGATCCGTGGGAGCCTTTCCTTGCTTGCCTATAAATAGCAGGCTTGGTATTTGATCTTGGCATCACTCATATAGCTTAAACACATATACTCATTCAGTACATATCTTACTAACATCATTCATAGTTGCATTTCACTTTGATCTTCCATTTTGTAGAAAGGAGATCAAGCATTCAAGGATCTACAGAACCGTAATCCTTTAGTTGCATTACTGTGTGATCTTATAGTTTGTTTCACACATCATATCTATCATTTGTAATCAGTGAGTGTGGTTAGTACTTTAGTCCTTAAAGTACAAAGAGTGTAGGGAGTGGTTGTACCCGTGTAAAGAACTCGACATCTAGCTTAGTGTCGGTAAAGTAAGTAGGCGACGTCAGGTTGGTTCTACCTTGTGAAAAGAACCCGGTGTTTAGCTTAGTACCGGAAAAGGAAGTAAGCGACGTGTAAAGGTTTTCTCCGCCTAGGAAAGGAGTTTGTTTCTTAGTGAAAGATAAACTCTCGAGTAGGAAACTCGGGGAGTGGAGTAGGGCAAGGAATAGAGTTCTTGTAGCCGAACCACTATAAACAACTGTGTCGTGTGGTTTGATCTTTCCTCTCTTTATCTTTTTTTTTACATTGTGTGATTATTTATTTGTGATTGTTTCCTTTGAATTAACATATAGTAACAAAGCAAATAAAACTTTAAAAACGGTAAAAACTATTCAACCCCCCTTCTAGTTTTCCACAATTGGCATCAGGAGCTACGTTACTTAAGATCTTTAAAATATATTGTATTTTAAAACTTAAAACGATCCATGGATTTTGAAAACTTTAAAGAAGGGCAATCTATGCAGAGACCACCTCTATTTGAACCAAATTGTTTTATTTATTGGAAAAATCGCTTTGAGACTTATGTAAAGTCAAAGGATATAGATCTATGGTATATTATAGTTGATGGTGATTACAAGCCTATTTGTAATAATATTTCGGGTGGTCGGGATGATGGAGCTTCTCTTACTCGTCACAGTGATGAGCAAAAGAAACTAATTGCCAAAAATAACGAAGCCAAAATGATGCTTTATAATGCCTTACCTAAGAAAGAATATGAAAGAGTTTTTATGTGTAAAACGGCTAAGGATATTTGGCAATCTCTTATTATCACACATCAAGGAAACTCACAAGTAAAAGATAACAAAATTGATCTTCTTGTCCAACAATACGAACAATTTGTTATCTCTGAAGATGAGACCATTGATAGTGCGTTTGCTAAGTTCAATACTATAATTACATCACTTAAAGCACTTGATGAATCTTTTTCTAGCAAGAATTTTGTCAGGAAATTTCTAAGAGCACTCCATCCGAAATGGAGAGCAAAGGTGACAGCTATTGAAGAATCTAAGGATCTCTCAAGCATGACACTGGATGAGCTCATAGGAAACCTAAAAGTTCACGAAATGATTATGGAAAAAGACTCGGAAATTGTCAAAGGCAAAAAGGAGAAGATTAAGTCTATTGCCTTGAAAGCCAAAGTCGAGTCAAGTGATGATGAGTCTTGTTCAAACAGTGATGATGAAGAATATGCCATGGCTGTGAGGGATTTCAAGAAATTCTTCAGGAGACGAGGAAAGTTTGTAAAACCACCTCGTGATGAAAAGAAATCCTCTCGGAAAGATCGTGACGATAAGAGAGGTAAGGATGATAGGAAATGCTATAGGTGTGGTGACTCCAGTCACTTAATAGGAGAATGTCCAAAGCCTCCAAAGACCAAGTCTCAAAGAGCCTTCGTTAGTGGAGCTTGGAGCGATAGTGAAGGAGATGATGATGATGAGCCTAAGAACAACGAAATTGCACTTATGGCCGATGACACAGAAGAGGTATGCTTGAAAGTTGATCTTGAACCTGATGAGTGGATCAAAGATAGTGGGTGCTCAAGACATATGACGGGAAACAAAAATCTTTTCTCATCCTACCAAGTGTATGACGGAGGTAATGTCACATTCGGTAGCAAGCTTAAAAGTAAAATCATCGGAAAAGGTACAATCTCTCATGACTCTCTATCTATTGATGATGTTGCTCATGTAGATAATTTAGGATTTAATCTACTTAGTATAAGTCAATTATGCCGCAAAAAGTATAACGTCCTTTTCAGTGAAAATGGAAGTAAAATACTTAAAGATGGCATAACCGTAGGAAAAGGTGTTTTAAAGAATAATGTCTATGTTATGAAATTAGATAAAACACCTAAAGATAAGTTATGTCTTACCTCCTTGGACGAAAACTCAACTCTATGGCATCGACGCTTAGGTCATGCAAATATGAGGCTTATTCAATCCTTGTCTTCCAAAGAACTCGTTAGGAACCTACCCAAGTTGAAATACGACCAACACTTTTGTGATGCTTGCAAAATTGGGAAACAAATACATAGTAGCCATAAGGCTAAAAACATGGTATCTACATCTAGATGCCTAGAGTTATTACATATGGATTTGTTTGGCCCGTCGGCTATACAAAGTTATGGAGGAAATTTTTACACTTTAGTCATAGTAGATGATTACTCTAGATATACATGGACAAAGTTTTTGAAAACTAAAAATGAGGCATTTGATAAATTTGAAATTCTAAGCAAGAAAATTCAAAATCAAATAGGAAGTAATATAGTATCTATTAGAACTGACCATGGTCGAGAATTTGACAATGAAATTCAATTTGGAAATTTTTGTAATAATAATGGAATAACTCATAATTTCTCGGCTCCTCGTACACCTCAATCTAATGGTGTAGTAGAACGTAAAAATAGAACAATTCAAGAAATGAGTAAGAACAATGTTAAATGAACAAAACATACCACAAAAGTTTTGGTGTCACGCTGTAGATACTTCCACGTATATCCTAAATAGAGTTTTAATTAGACAATTCTTAAATAAAACTCCCTATGAAATTTATCGAGGCAAAAAGCCTACATTAGGATATTTTAGAGTTTTTGGAAGCAAGTGCTTCATTTTAAACACAAAAGACTATCTCACCAAGTTCGACCCAAAGTCGTATGAAGGTGTTTTTCTTGGATACTCACAAAATAGTAAAGCATACATAGTATTAAACAAGGAAACATCAAGAGTCGAGGAATCATTGAACGTAACATTCAACGAAAGTCCACCTCCCTCTAAGACATCACCTTTGGTAGATGATGACTTGGTTGAAAGTCAAATGGTTAATACTATAGAAAACATTGAAAATGATAATGAACCCGTAAAAGGAGAAATAGTCAATATTAAAGAAACTAAAAGTCATCCATTAGAAAACGTCATAGGAAAACTTAATGAAAGAACATTAAGATCCAAAGCTCAAAATGAAAGTAATTATTTTTGCTTTATTTCAACCATTGAACCTAAAAATATTGAAGAGGCAATAAAAGATGAATCTTGGGTAATTGCTATGCAAGAAGAACTTAATCAATTTATTAGAAATGATGTTTGGACTTTGGTACCTCCACCTAAAAACCAAACCATAATAGGTACCAAATGGGTCTTTAGAAATAAAATGGATGAAAAGGGTATTATATCTAGAAACAAAGCTAGGCTAGTAGCTCAAGGTTACAATCAACAAGAAGGTATAGATTACGATGAAACCTTTGCACCAGTAGCCAGACTTGAATCTATTAGGATATTACTTGCATATGCATGTGCACATGATTTTAAGTTATTTCAAATGGATGTCAAAAGTGCTTTCTTAAATGGTCTTATTAATGAAGAAGTATATGTTGCACAACCTCCCGGCTTTGCCGACTTTGAAAAACCAAATTATGTTTTCAAACTTAAGAAAGCTTTATACGGACTTAAGCAAGCACCAAAAGCTTGGTATGATCGACTTAAGACTTTCCTAGTTGACCATAAGTATACCATGGGCCTAGTAGATAATACTCTCTTCACCAAGAAAAAGGGATCACATATTATTATAGTCCAAATATATGTGGATGACATTATATTCGGTTCAACTTGTCAAGAGTTATGCGACGATTTCTCAAAAATCATGCATGACGAGTTTGAAATGAGTATGATGGGGGAACTAAACTTTTTCTTAGGTCTCCAAATTAAACAATTAGAAGATGGGATATTTTTCAACCAATCAAAGTATATCAAAGATATGCTTAAGAAGTTTGGTCTTGAAGACTCAAAACCCATGAGAACACCCATGTCCTCCGAAACCAAACTCACTAGGGATGAAGAAAATGAATCCGTAGATAGCACTAAATATAGAGGAATGATTGGTAGTTTACTCTATCTTACGGCTAGTAGGCCTGACATTATGTTTAGTGTTTGTCTATGTGCACGTTTTCAAGAAGATCCAAAAACATCCCATCTAGAAGCCGTTAAAAGAATATTTAAGTACATCAAAGGTACTACACACTTAGGATTATGGTATCCCAAAGGAACGGGTGTAGAAACCATAGTGTATACCGACTCAGATCATGCAGGTGACTATGTTGATAGGAAAAGTACTAGTGGTATTTGTACTTTTGTAGGATATTGTCTCACGTCATGGTTTGCTAAGAAACAAACTGCCCTCGCAATCTCAACAACAGAAGCAGAGTATGTGTCTGCAGGAAAGGCGTGTCAACAAGCACTGTGGATGAAACAAGCTCTCGTCGACTATGGAATTGAACTCAACAACATTCCCATTCTTTGCGACAACAAAGGTGCTATCGATTTAAGCAAAAATCCAGTCCAACACGCTAGAACCAAACATATTGAAATACGCCATCACTTCCTTCGCGACAATGTACAGAAGGGAATCATCTCAATTGAGAAAGTTTCCTCAGAAGACAACATTGCCGATATCCTCACTAAACCACTTAAACGTGAACCTTTCAACTATCTTAGACTTGGATTAGGATTAATGGAACCTAGTGATTAGGAGAAACATTAGTATAGACATTAGTTTAGCCACACACGACACTAAACCAAAACATGTGTTCTGAATCCGCGGATCCAATCGTCAACAAAGACGGATCCTTTGTTTGGGATCCGCCGGATCCGCCACATGCTAACTCCAGTTTATTATTTAATAAACAAGAACAACTACTATTCATTCCTCACTCCAAAACATATCACCTTACTATAACTCGACACACACTTAATCTCCATCATATTTTGGACCATCTTCTTCCACTAATTTGTGTTTCTAACATCACTGTAAGTATTCTTATCACATTTATACTCCTGATCTGCGTCTAGGATTTCCATTTCATGCACAAAACCAAACTTGGGGTATATGCATAATTCTTGAAAAATCATGAAGCATATTTATTGCATTATACTTAAAAACATGTTTTTCTTAGTTAGGAATTGCATCTTATAGCACATTGTCTTAATTTAACAAAAACCCCATGAAAATTTTTCACTAAAATCTTCTAACGACTAGGTAAAATGATCTTTTCTTACATTGTTCATACAAATGCAAAAACGTTATCTTTTAGACTTCACTTGCATAATGTCTCTTGAATGCTAAAGGGAATACATAACTAATATGTATTTTCGGGTACATTCAACCGTAGCTACATTGAAATAGGAGTGTTTGGGTTATCTCCCATTTTGTAAACAAAACTTGCATAAACTAATTTTTCTTGCATCAAAAGAGTCGAGATAACCGCACCTCCACATTGTCCCCATGTAGGCACACACTAGGAATTTTACACTTCCTTTGATCATTTTAACTAAAACTATGTAACTTTTTGTACTTAGGAAAATCATGCCTCCCGCAACCAACTACGATCACAAGAAAACCGTTAACTACTTACCTAAAGTCCACAAAACCAAGGGTCTAACCGATGCCCAAATAGAAATTTACAAAGTCTTAGAGAAAAAGTATGTTCATGAGGGTAGAGCCGTAGATGCATCATTTTATGAAGGCACTCAACTTAGGGAACAATTAGCCGCAATTCAATTTGATTCTCTTTTAGACATAGACGAGCCAATCATTCCTAGGTTCATACTTGAGTTCTATGCTAGTGTAGGTCTTACCTCAAGTGATGAAGGTTACTTAAGTCTTCATTTTACTCTAAATGGAAATCTTGTCAACATCCCTCTTGATCAATTTGGTGAGGTCTTAGGAATTCCAAGTCAAGGTACATGTATTTACTCGGACAAATGGTCCTTAACAATCTTAGACTCCAATCTCGATAGGACGGCACGATATGCCACTCCTCTCCAATCAAAAGAAGTGATTAGGGACCATCTCTTCATTCCTAAGAACAACCCCACAAGAATGTATCGTGGTCGTGAAGTTGCTAGAGATCCATTCGCAATGGAACTTAATGAACTAAGACCCGAATTCAAGAAGATGGAGGATGTGTTAAGGGCAAATGTGATGTGCACCATAGGAAACCGTGATCATATCAATGCTTGTTTATGTCACATGATGTACAACATCTCTACTCGTCAACCCTTCAATCTTGCCTATTATGTTGCCAAACGAATGTGTGACATTCCGGTTCAAAGCAAGATTGCAATGCCTTATGGTATGCTCTTAACCCGACTTTATAGAGCCTTCGCACCCGCTCGTCCAAACCATCTAGGCTTTGTTCCGGATTACAATGAAATTGAACACACCTTCGTTCCTTTGAGTGATTTTAGGGTTAGTGTTGATAAGGGCAAACGTCCTCGTGTTCCAACATCATCCTCATCATCTTCCATGAGTGAAGATGATGGTATGCCAAATTCTAGGATTCCTCCACCCGAATACTTGAGCCATCTTCCTCCAATTCCACATGAATCCGCTGAGTATCGAAACATCAAAGGAATGGTGAAGAATCTGGGGCGTTGGATGATGAAATTACACAAGGGGATGAAGAAGTTGAAGAAGAAGCTGAGTTAATGGAGTGTTTGGTTTTAAACAATGTTGGATATTGTGTTGTTAAATTTCTATGTGTCTTGAATTTATCTGATAATACTTATTGTGTATGTGTAATAACTAACACTTGCAGGTAGATAACCATCATGGTTATCAATTTTCCGGGTGATTGCCTATGTTTGGCATAACACCTAAAACGGTAAGTTTCTAAGTATGGATTAAACTATGTGCAATCATGTGTTAATGTTATCATATTTAGTTGTTTTGCTATACATATTAGATGTTAAGTAAGGTCTAGGTGTATTTTCGGGTTTTCGTCGAAAAACGCGAAATATGACATATGTTCTGTTTACTTTCTTAGTTTTAGGCCTACGGATCCCGCGGATCCCAAAACAGGGTTCCGCCAAGGCTTATCGTTGGATCCGCCATCCGCCTACCTGCGGATTTGGCGGATCCCAGAAAATGGTTCCGCCTTTTATCCACTTTGGATCCGCAGGTTTTCCAGCAAAATTCTAAAACTTTTTCGACTCATCCCGATTCTTAAATCTTAGTGTTTAGTATAATCTAGGATTCATGTACTAATCATAATTCATCTTAGAATCATTTAGGAATTCTTAGAAACTTAGGAACAAAATTTCCCACCAAAATTTAAATTTTTAAACTTGAGGTATGAGTTACCAAACCAATACAAAGAAGGAACCCTTTTTAGGGATCCGTCAAATCCGTGGACATATCAAATCATCAGATTTTCCACTATCCTCTTGTATTAACTGCATATCCAAAACATATTACTCAACCAAAGCTCAATGGATTGACTTCATTGATATGACCTGCACAATTTTCTGTTCCAAATCATTAGTAACCAACATTCTCTATTGGATTCACATCAAATCCAAACACACAGACTCACAAACCTTCTGTCTATAAATTAGTACTTTAGGATCATTTCTTCACACAACAAACACTTCCTCTCCTGTACACTTTAGATATCCTTCTTCACCATGACTAAGTCACACAACTCTTCCACATCTAGAACTCCAAGAAGAACAGCTCGCATCAGTGTTAAACCTTGTTGTTTTATCAACTTAGCAAACTCCTCATCTGAGGAAAATTCTCCTCTCAATATATCATCACCCATTGCTAGTGAAAATTTCCTTACACTTTCCACCCCAACACCATCACATGTTGTTATAAAAACACCACCACCAACCGTTACTCCAATAGCCACTACTCCACCACCGGCTCCATCACAGACTGTTAGATCACCATCACCACCAAAATCACCTAAACTCCAACCCTTGGAATTATTTAGGACTCCTCCTACATCACCACATCTTGATGACTTAGAAGAACTTTCACCAAAATTACCCAATCTTCCACCCATGACTTTTGAAGGTCAACAACCCATGCTTTTTCACCCGATATACCCGGATATCCATGGCCCTTTATACCATGATGCACAATCATCCCAACCTCAACAAAAACCTCTATCACCCACATCCACTCTAGTTGCCATTGACGAGGCAATGTGGATGAATATCCCTCACACCCAAGAGGAGGTTAGTGAAGAGCTTAATCGTCTCTACACTCTCTCGGGTATGGTTGACCATCGCCTTCATGAAGCAATGGACATCCAAAACATCCTTATGAACTCCCTCCAAACACCACAACAACCATCCAACAACAACAACACCCAACCACCATCACCACCACCACCACACAACTTGGACCCTAGTCTTCCGCCCGGCTTCTCAAGTCATGATTGCGCACATTGTGAGAGAACGGCTCACTTGGCCCAAAGGACCAACATCTTGGTCCATGAGCTTCAAAACGAGATGAGGTTCATCTTGAACCATGTTCTTGAACGTTTGAACGCAATCTCTCATCCTCCTCAATAGGAGCTCTTTCGATTAGTTGTTTGGATTTTTCTTTTTAAGTTGTTTCTTTAGGACTTTTTATTTTTTAGGATGTCTTCTTATTTGTAACATCATTTCTCCATTGTGACTTTTGTCACAAAATTTTCAATTTATATGAATATGATGTTTTATGCTTATGAGTGATCAACATATTGCATATTATCATTATCATTATGAACTAACATTCCTATATTGCATATATTATATCCGGCATATGATTGCTTTAGGTACAAATTATGATCAGACACTTACTTTGACTTTGTAAAGTCAAAGACTTGTTTGGGAGAATACTTCACATGCATTCTACTTCTTCATTGAAGTCATTTCATAACTAACACTTCTTTTGCAGCATATCATACCCTTCAATAGTATACGTAACTCGAGAAGTGAGGAGTATACATCGAGGGGGAGCATCTCATAAGCATCTCATATACTAACCGTTTGTTTTGTAGATTCATGCATCATTTACTTGATTACTCCATTTAGGGGGAGTATAAAACAAGGGGGAGCTCTTAAAGTTCTCAAAATCGCATTCCGCTTCGCTACTCTTTTTGTTTCGACAAAAAGGGGGAGAAAGGACTAAGTTTGCATCAACTGTGAATTATCACAGTACATACATTTTTTTTACAAAACTTTTCTTTAAATAAACAAACTTAATATATATTTTTAAGAACTCATGCTATATTTATTCTCTTGCTCAAAAATATACTTTATGTTTTGTCATCAACAAAAAGGGGGAGATTGTTAATACAAATAGCGTCCCAAAAACGTTATTTATATTCTTTGATCTTTCATTAGTTTTGTTAATGACAAATATAAGGAATATCTTTTAGCAAATAATAAATACTAGCTTAGTCTCTTAAGTACACACTTTACACTTCACATATTAACTTAGAATTACAAGTTTAGTAACTTGTTTCCTTAAAAGGAAACTTTAATTCATAATCTATGCCATGACATCATTGTATGCATCACATACAATATCTTTGATATATCTTGGTTAGATATGCAAGCAACATAGTTGACATTTGAAGATCTTGGATGATATGGTAAGATACAACTAAGATATGGTAAGAGACAACTATTACATAGCTGTCACATCCCACGGATCCAAGTGTTATAAGGGACGGATCCCTTTTGAAGGATCCGCCGGATCCGTGGGAGCCTTTCCTTGCTTGCCTATAAATAGCAGGCTTGGTATTTGATCTTGGCATCACTCATATAGCTTAAACACATATACTCATTCAGTACATATCTTACTAACATCATTCATAGTTGCATTTCACTTTGATCTTCCATTTTGTAGAAAGGAGATCAAGCATTCAAGGATCTACAGAACCGTAATCCTTTAGTTGCATTACTGTGTGATCTTATAGTTTGTTTCACACATCATATCTATCATTTGTAATCAGTGAGTGTGGTTAGTACTTTAGTCCTTAAAGTACAAAGAGTGTAGGGAGTGGTTGTACCCGTGTAAAGAACTCGACATCTAGCTTAGTGTCGGTAAAGTAAGTAGGCGACGTCAGGTTGGTTCTACCTTGTGAAAAGAACCCGGTGTTTAGCTTAGTACCGGAAAAGGAAGTAAGCGACGTGTAAAGGTTTTCTCCGCCTAGGAAAGGAGTTTGTTTCTTAGTGAAAGATAAACTCTCGAGTAGGAAACTCGGGGAGTGGAGTAGGGCAAGGAATAGAGTTCTTGTAGCCGAACCACTATAAACAACTGTGTCGTGTGGTTTGATCTTTCCTCTCTTTATCTTTTGTTTACATTGTGTGATTATTTATTTGTGATTGTTTCCTTTGAATTAACATATAGTAACAAAGCAAATAAAACTTTAAAAACGGTAAAAACTATTCAACCCCCCTTCTAGTTTTCCACAGGGATGATAACACAACAAACAATAACACAACAAACAACAACAACAACAACACTACTACATACGAAGATTTTCCATGTCACCTAACAGCTCACGGAGTATTGCATCCGACTGACATGCGTGGTCGTGTTCGTCGGGATTCCTTGCCATTTCAAGTCTTGTCTCCAGCATCCTTACTCTTGTCTCTAGCACCTGTTTTTGTGATTCCAGCATGTTTATCCTAAGATCTTTTGCATTACAGTTTGAGCACTCTGTTGGTGCAGATCCAGAACCTTGAGATGTTGAAGCAGAAGAGATTACTCGTAACCGGTCATCAAATTCACTCTTCCACATAAGATATCCACATCCATGATCTTTTTCTCTTGGCTGTTACATAAATAAGGAAATGTTATGATTGTTTGTATATTTACATAAATAAGAAATGTATGATTGTTCATCTTCGAAAGGGGACATGCATAATATTCCCATCCAAATGTATCTTTTTTATGTGATTTTCTTAGTTTTATATTTCATGTTCCACAAGAACACATAAAAGGATTATATCGCTGCATCTCAGGTTTTGAAATTGGTGTGAAGATAAAAGGTTGTGAGGTTGAGTGGTTTTGAGGATAAGAGTGTATATAATGTGTTTGTGAGGATAGAGCAGATATTTTATACAAACGTTTTGGTGGGAAATTTTGGCGCCAATATTTTGGTGGGAAGTTTTGGTGGAAAATTTGGTGGGAAGTGTTTTGGTGGGAAGTTTGATGCATAATCCTGCGGATAGACTGAATGATGGGATTAATTTCGTTAATAATCTCTTGCTCATCCATTTCATCAATATTCAGATCTAAACCGTCTTCAAATACAGGTTTAGAACCGGATTCGAGCTCAGGAGATCCCGCTTCCATGTAATTATCCTCTAGTTCATAATAGTCGAGATCACCACCTTTACATAATTCTCAACACATTTAATGTACGAGAAGTCTTCTTCACTGCCATCGGTGGACAAAGGATCGCCATCATTGTACCTTCACAAAGTAGTTTGTGCCCATACATAGTTAGTATTCGTGTTTCATAACTTTAACATTAACAAGAAATGGAATTCAACAATGGAATAGACTGAATGATGGGATTAATTTCGTTAATAATCTCTTGCTCATCCGCTGTGAAGATATCGAGCCTTTGTCTCGTTGCGGTAAAAGGTCCTCCTGGTCTAGGACCATCATTTGTTCCTCCTTCCTGTTCCATCCCCAATTACTCTCTTTATAAGTAGTCTGTTCATTTGACCCTTCAGTCCCGTCTTGAGGTTTATTCTCGTCTTTTTTCTTACCCTATGAATCACCCTAACCACCTTGCGATTTAGTTTTTTCTTCAACTTTTTTACTCCAATCTGAACCCTGTGGTTTATCAGATTCCACAGCACCCCATTTACTAGATGTTTCGTCATTAATGGGTACATTTACTTGAAGTTTTCCACCTGTACTCCAACTAGGTGCATCAGTTTTTTGAACTAGTTTACCCCATGCAGTAGTTGTCTTGACAGCTCCTCCCCAGCCGCCACCATATTCGGGAGCAGGACCCGATTCCCAAGTTGATTTGCCACCAGTCCGATCAACATCCATTTCATCAATATTCAGATCTAAACCGTCTTCAAATACAGGTTTAGAACCGGATTCGAGCTTAGGAGATCCCGCTTCCATGTAATTATCCTCTAGTTCATAATAGTCGAGATCACCACCTTTACATAATTCTCAACGCATTTAATGTATGAGAAGTCTTCTTCACGGCCATCGGTTGATACAACAAAAAAGTAACGACTTTCTTGGAACTTTGTATGCTTGTTAACCTAGAAAAACAATTGCAATTTATATCAGATAAGCATTGACAATCACCTTCATTATATAGCTAATAGTATAAAGAATTTTCACTAATAGAAAGCAAAAGAATGGAAATGCAACACAAAACCTTGATTTGTAGAAGGGTGGATCATATATATAGTACTGAGGTTTACCATGATGTGTTTGACTCCAGCACCCGTTTTCTGAACTTTATCTGGATGGTGATTGAAGACGTTATCAAGAATATAAGTTTGATCATCGGCGGACAAAGGATCGCCATCGTTGTACCTTCACAAAATAGTTTGTGCCCATACATAGCTAGTATTCGTGTTTCATAACTTTAACATTAACAAGAAATGGAATTCAATAATGGAATAGACTGAATGATGGGATTAATTTCGTTAATAATCTCTTGCTCATCCGCTGTGAAGATATCGAGCCTTTGTCTCGTTGCGGTAAAAGGTCCTCCTAGTCTAGGACCATCATTTGGTCCCCCAACTGGCCTCGCAGGGTGATCTCTTTTAGGATCCCATCCCTCTTTCTTCTTCCAGCCGCCTTGGTTATGTTTTTGTTCCTCCTTCCTATTCCATCCCCAATTACCCCCTTTATTAATAGTCTGTTCATTTGACCCTTCAGTCCCGTCTTGAGGTTTATTCTCGTATTTTTTCTTACCCCATGAATCACCTCAACCACCTTGCGATTCTGTTTTTTCTTCAACTTTTTTACTCCAATCTGAACCCTGTGGTTTATCAGATTCCACAACACCCCATTTACCAGATGTTTCGTCATTAATAGGTACATCTACTTGAAGTTTTCCACTTGTACTCCAACTAGGTGCATCAGTTTTTTGAACTGGTTTACCCCATGTAGTAGTTGTCTTCACAGCTCCTCCTCATCCGCCACCATCTTCGGGAGCAGGACCCGATTTCCATGTTGATTTGCCACCAGTCTGATCAACATCCATTTCATCAATTTTCATATCTAAACCGTCTTCAAATACATGTTTAGAACCGGATTCGAGCTCAGGAGATCCCGCTTCCATGTAATTATCCTCTAGTTCATAATAGTCGAGATCACCACCTAGACACTCATTATCAGTTTCCTCTTCAGATACTCCTCCAACCAACTGTCGTCTGATCACCACCTAGACACTCATTATAATTAATATTTTTAACAACAAAAATATTTTTGATAAATAGTAAAGTATTGCTTTTGTAAATTTTTTAATTTATGTAATTTTTAAAATTAAATTTTACACTAATATATAATTTTAGAGAAATAATTTCCTAAAATTAATTTATATATAAGTATTTTTAAATAGATTATTAGATTATAAATGTCATTTTAAATATTTAGAAAAAATTAGACGACATTGTTGTCCCAAAGGTTTTTAAAAAAGTTTTTAGATTGATTTAAAAAGTTTTTAATTATAAAAAAAATAAATACTTACAGTTTGGGACGACTCCCAAAGTGTTTGGCGGGATTTTTTTTTTTGGAGGAAATTTTATTTAAAAACCTTTGAAATGCCAAAAATCAAATAAATAACGTTTTGGGACGACATTGTCGTCCCAAATTGAGTAGTATAACTGGTGCTTTGGCTCCCATTTTTTGTTGAAAAAGTGTGAGAGATAGCCAAATTTTGGGACGACAATATCGAACAAAAAAAAGGGACGTCCCCTAACCCACATTTTGGTGTAGTGAACGTTAATAAATGGATGCACTTTCTCACGTATGAAACAACAAATATAGTCTTTTCAAAACAAAGAATGGAAGTGATACGTACAGAACAAACATACGCAAAACACACGTATAACATTATAACAAGTATGATTGCAGTATATATCCGGAGTAATTTTGTTTTGAAGTATGATTGCAGTATAATAAACAAGAAGATAAACACGAAAATGTGCCAATATTGTCACGTCAACGACAATATAAAATGAACGTTATCCATATTTGTCTTCCAATAATAACTACTGATGCCACTATATATATCTAAATCCAAAGCAATTTACATTGACACCCTCAAAATACATCACAATTACTATGACATGCCACTCAACATTAGCATTTTCAAGTTACCAACCACATGCATTCTCTCAACCTCTTTCCTACAATAGCTTTTAACCGCTGGTGAATACTCAAACCCTAGTAAACTCTGACCGTCGATGCTGACCGATGTAGCAGGACTGGTAGCATTTGCATTTGTTGTTCTTTTGTAGGATCCAAACCATTTTGATTGCATGTAGCCATTTTTCCTCCATGGAGAAATTGTCATGTTTTTGGTTTTTAAGGATGTTCTCATTGCGGCACACATTAGCCTTACGACTTTTTTAAGGTTGTTTGGTTTAATGAGTGTTATTTTAGGTATTGTTTCGAGTAATGTTTGGTAGGTTTTTGTTGGTCGTGCTATTGTGAATTCGGATTCGAGTGATACTTCGATGATGTAACGAGTGTTGGAGATTAAAATGTCGATGTATTCGTATTCTCCTGCTGGATGGTGTCCGGTTTTTGCCCATCGAGACTTGCATAGACCTGGAAACATAGACATGATGCTTGCATCAGAAAAAACACAACGCAAGAAATAGGTTTTGAATTTGGTTATAAAATTACGAAATTAATAAAATTAATGATTCGGTTTTTAAAGAGTTGCAAAAAAAAAGTCTGTAAAACTGATAGGCGCCCATCGGTCAACGATGGTTAACTGTGGTCAATATTGAAAAAACTTATTGAAAAACCTGTAAATATTGCCTGAAATACCATGAACACGCCAAAAATTGTTTGTTACAGTATCATTTATAATCGCTATTTATATCTATTACAAGTCGTTGGTACGGAGAAAATCTTGCCGTAAACAGTTAAAAACTGACCGGAAATACCAAAAAACCAAAGAAAATTCTTGAAAATGCCAATTCAATTAACCACCGATTAATCCCCTAAACCGATTACAAGCTAAAAGGTTCGACCAACCTTGTACTGATTTACGATTTTTGCATCCTTTGGCAAAATAATTAAAACAATACAAGTAGTTTAAATGTTTGAAGTGATTCTTACCAGCATCATATCCTCTTTGACGTAGGAAACTCATTAAGCTCCTCTCAAAACCCTCCGAGGAACAATCATCCAAATTCGAGCACAGACTCTCCACCTCGTAACAAATCGCACGCTTCGTACAAATATCATCATCATCGTCATCGATATCCGAGCCACCCTCAAACAAATCAACCAACATTTCCTTATCTTCCAAATCAGTACAATTATAACCACTCATCACCTCCTGATCATCCCGTATCTCATCCACAAAATCATTCTCCATTTTTTCACCCACTCGATCACAACACCCCGCTTCGAAAAAAGAATCAACAAAATCCGATAAATCCGTTATCGAATTATTCGACGAATGCTCACTTCCACTACTTTGACATAGCCTTGCCCTAGCATCATCGTCAAACTTAGTCATGATCCTTTTAAACCTCATTGGACTCTTTGCCATTTTTTCCCCACAACTTATCTACAAAACGTTGATAACCTATAGTATTTTAGGTACACCAACACAAGGATGTGCACATATATATAGTACACATGAGTCTGGTACACATATTATTATATCAATATATTATATTAAGGTAACGACAAAGTGTGAGGAGGAAACTTGGAAAAGTGTTTTAACGACGTTAGGTTTAGGTTTGGTTTTTTAACTCTTTATGCATGTGGACTTGTTTTTGTGAAGTGGTGCATGAAGGGGTTTTATGTGATTAATGTAACGGTGAGTTAACGGTAACGGTGAGTTGGTGAAAATGGTGAAAAAGTAAACGGTGGTTAATTAGAAGTGGAAAATTCCAAAACTACCCCACAAGTACACATGTACCAACCCCTATTATCCCCATCAAGTTTTTTTTTCTTCAAATACCCTTGAGGCGGAGGTCGCCCAAAAATCTTGGACGGGTATCACAAAATAGTGACATGTGTCCCTATATATGGGCCCACCAAGTACTAACACAATATTACTTTATACAGGTACTTTCTTGGGCGACTGAGCCAAATTTCTTGGGCGACTTAGTTTTTTTTTCTTTTTGTCAAAAAATTAATAATAAAATTAAGTACATTTTTAGTCCTTATTGTTTGGTTAGTATTTCGTTTTTTTCACACTTTTTCTTTCACTTTTTCCATCCCACTTGGCTTATATTAGAGCCATAAATGTTGAAGCAATTGAAGAACATTTTCCATACCAAATTGTAGATGTTGTCGACTGAGACTAGAACAAGGGAGTATCCCACCACACTTTTTATATCTATTTCCACACTTGTACTGGTAACCAACCAGTACATGTAGTGATCACCAACCATGGAAATATAGAGACAAGCGTCAACATAAAATTAAAAGCAAACTATAGTAAAGTCGATAAGTTCTACAAACCCTTGAAAGATCAATTTTTTTTATACTCTAATGTTTAGCTCGAAATATTTCGTCATGCGCACTCTATGTGTTTATATATCAAACATGTTTTGGTTTTGTTCATTTCATCATAGGTTCAGACATACCCACTCAACCCACCATCGACACCACCAAAAATCCATCGCCACCACCACCAAACTCTCATCACAACCACCACGAAACCAACACCAGTAGATTCGACCGGATCTGGTCAAGATCCGGCCAGATCCATGGTTGGTGGTTATGAATATGTTTTTGTTTACAAGTTTATGAATATGTTTTTGTTTACAAGTGGTGGAGTGGCAGCGGCGGTAGGGTGGCGTCGACTGTGGTGGTGGTGGTGGCGCGTGAGGGTGCTGCGGAGGGAGCAAGAAGGTCACGAGCTCCAGAAATATTGTAAAAATTTCAATCTATCGATTTGAAGAAGAAAGGATCTCGCCGGAAAATTTCTTCGGCGACCGGAAACTGCTAGTGTGCCGGAAAAGGAGCCGGCGGTGAAAGGTTTAAGAGAGAGATAAATATTTTGATGTGTGTGTTGGTGACAAAAATAAAATAAAGAAAGAGTGTTGCTATATATTTATAAAAAATAAAGAAAGAAAGAGTGCCAAAAATAAAATAACAAGCAAACAATGGGGACCAAAAATGTAGTTAACAATTTTTGAACTAAAAGACAAAATGATCAAGTCGCCCAAGTTTTGTGGGCCTAGTCGCCCAAAGAATACATGTGATAAAGTGTACCTAGCGGGGACACACCTAGGGACACATGTCACTTTACTAAGTAACCCGCCCAAGATATTTGGGCGATCTCCGCCTCAAGGGTATTTAAAGAAAAAAAATCTGGGTGAGGACAATAGGGGTGGAGACATTGTACTTTAAGACCAAATATGAAATTTTCCCTAATTAGAAGTGTAGAAGCGTCATGATTGATAACACCTCGTGCTATACATGGCGTTTCACGTGGCAGTGATACTCCTTACACACGATGGTGATAATTTTATCTTACGATTTTTTGCTTCTATCTGCCACCAAGATTGTTACGGATTCACTATTTGATTTTGTTTTTATTTTTAAGTTCAGGTTTTGCTAACGATTGAATTTTAAGATATGGCAAGACTAAAACATGTGCGTGGCAAAAATATATTGAACCACAGTATATTTATGTCACTTTTATTTGCGTATGATTATGTTAAGATTATTCGATGTACGCGTGTCATGTCAAAACCTATATGCACAGCATATTATATAAATTCACTATTGGTTATCCACTTATCAATAAAATTTCTATGATTATTCTATAGAATACTAGTTTTAGTTTTAGGTTTCTGCTTTAAAAGAATAATTCTAGATGTTCAAGTATACGTACATTATTTCTTTTCAGTATTCCATAATGGGATAATGGCATGAAAATGCACATACTTGTCACTTTTTGTCATTCTATGTAGCGACATTTTTTTTTTTTGAATTTGGCACTAACTTTTCTAAATCGTGCCATTGTGTGTATCGATAACCTGCTTAGGAGGTCCAGCAGGCTAAGTTAACGATCGTTTGTTTTATTATTGCAGCGTTAGTCCTTTATACTTAACGACCGTTTATTTTATTATTGCAACGTTAGTCCTTTACACGTTTTCGCCCGTTTTTACACGTTTTCGTCCGTTTTCACACGTTTTTTTCCGTTTTCGCAAGTTTTCGTCCGTTTTCACACGTTTTTTTCCGTTTTCGCACGTTTTTTCCGTTTTCGCACTTTTTCGTCCGTTTTCACACGTTTTTTCCCGTTTTCGCACGTTTTCGTCCGTTTTTGTTCGTTTTCGCAAGTTTTTGTCCGTTTTCGCCCGTTTTTACACGTTTTCGTCCGTTTTCACACGTCTTTTTTCGTTTTTGTCCGTTTTTACACGTTTTCGCACGTTTTTTTCCGTTTTCGACCGTTTTTACACGTTTTCGTCCGTTTTCACACGTTTTTTTTCCGTTTTCGCACGTTTTCATCCGTTTTCACATGTTTTTTTCCGTTTTTGCACTTTTTTTTCGTTTTTACACGTTTTCGTCCGTTTTCACACGTTTTTTTCCGTTTTTGCACGTTTTCGTCCGTTTTCACACCTTTTTTCAGTTTTTACACGTTTTTATTCGTTTTCGCATGTTTTTGTTCGTTTTCCCACGTTTTTGTCATTTTTTTCCCCTTTTTACTCATTTTCGTCCGTTTTCACAGGTTTTTTTGCCGTTTTCGCACATTTTTTTGCAGTTTTTACACTTTTTCGTTCGTTTTTGTCCGTTTTCGCCCGTTTTCACACGTTTTCGCACGTTTTTGTCCGTTTTTACACGTTTTCGTCCGTTTTCACACGTTTTTTTTCGTTTTCGCACGTTCTCATCCGTTTTCACACGTTTTTTTCCGTTTTCGCATGTTTTTTTTTGTTTTTAGACGTTTTCGTCCGTTTTCACACGTTTTTTCTGTTTTTACACGTTTTTGTTTGTTTTCGCCACGTTTTTTTTCATTTTCGCACGTTTTTTTTCCGTTTTTACACGTTTTCATCCGTTTTCACACTTTTTTTCCGTTTCGCACTTTTTGTCCGTTTTTACGCGTTTTCGTTCGTTTTCGCACGTTTTTTTTCGTTTTCGCCCTTTTTTACACGTTTTCGTCTGTTTTCACACGTTTTTTTTCGTTTTTACACGTTTTTGTCTGTTTTCACACGTTTTCGTCCGTTTTCACACTTTTTTTCCGTTTTCGCACGTTTTTATCCGTTTTTACACATTTTTGCCTGTTTTTACACGTGTGAAAACGGATGAAAACGTGTCAAAACGGAGAAAAAACGTGTGAAAACACACGAAAACGTGTAAAAAACGGGCGAAAACAGACAAAAACGTGCGAACACAAACGAAAAAGTGTAAAAACAGACAAAAACGTGCGAAAACGAAAAAAAACGTGTGAAAATGGACGAAAACGTGTAAAAACGAAAAAAAAAAACGTGTGAAAACAAACGAAAACGTGTAAAAACGAAAAAAAACGTGTGAAAACAGACGAAAACGTTTATAAACGGGCGGAAAACGAACAAAAACGTGCGAAAACGAACGAAAGCGTGTAAAAACGTGCGAAAACAAAAAAAAACGTGTGAAAACGGACGAAAACGTGTAAAAACGGAAAAAAACGTGTGAAAACAGACGAAAACGTGTAAAAAGGGGGAAAAAAACGTGTGAAAACAGACGAAAACGTGTAAAAACGGGAAAAAAAAACGTGTGAAAACAGACGAAAACGTGTAAAAACAGACGAAAACATGTAAAAACGGACAAAAACGTGCGAAAACGAAAAAAAAACGTGTGAAAAACGGACGAAAACGTGCGAAAACTGAAAAAAACAAACTGTGAAAAACGGACGAAAAAACGTGTAAAAACGGACGAAAACGTGTGAAAACAGACGAAAAACATGTAAAAACGGGAAAAAAAAAGTGTGAAAACAGACGAAAACGTGTAAAAACGGGCGAAAACGGACAAAAACTTGCGAAAACGAACGCAAACGTGTAAAACGGACAAAAATGTGCGAAAACGAAAAAAAACGTGTGAAAACGGATGAAAACGAAAAAAAACATGTGAAAACGGTCGAAAACGTGTAAAAACGGACGAAAACGTGTGAAAACAGACGAAAACGTGTAAAAACAAAAAAAACGTGTGAAAACAGACGAAAACGTGTAAAAACAGGCGAAAACGGACAAAAACGTGCGAAAACGAACGAAAACGTGTAAAAACGGACGAAAACGTGCGAAAACCTTACCTTGTTTCTAATCACAATACCTCTCTCATCCTTTTTGCATCTGAAAACCCACTTAGTACCAATTGCCCTCTTCCCATTAGGCAAATCTACCAGAGTCCAAACTTCTTGAAGCTTGAATTGTAAAAGCTCTTCTTGCATAGCCTCCACCCAGCTTGGATCCTGTAATGCTTTATGAGCATTCTTGGGTTCAACTTGTGATAGAAAACAAGCAAACAAATAGTTTTGAAGGTCTTTATGAATGTTTCTTTGATGAAGGGATTGTGCGAAAGAAACCTTGTTCCTTCATACCTTTTGTCATGTTTCTTGTTTGAACAGCAGATTGTGGCTCTCCAATGATTTGTTCTTTGGGATGATCCTTGTGAATTCTTGTAGTTGGAATAGGACTGACAGGAACTTCATCTTCCATATTGGTTATGTCAGCCTCTGCACCAAGTACATCATCATCAGTATCAGGATATATTTCTTCCAATGGAGGCATGTTTGGATCATGTGGATATTCATCCTCATCAAAAGCAAAGCCTTCCTTGTCAGCAACATTAACACTTGGCTTAGCAGTATTAACAGAGTTAGTACTGCTAGTGTTATTTTCTTCATTGGCAATATTATCTGATACATCACCCTTTACTTGTTCATCAGTCTGCTTTTCTTCATTAACCACTTTATCATCATCAGAAGATTTTACACCATCTTCTTTAGCATCTTTTGGATCTTCATCAAGATCATCTTCTTGTGAACTCTTTGACTCTTGGGTTGAGAAAGGTGGATCTACAATCCATATGGGTAGTAAAATGTACTTCTTTGCAAGTTCAGTCTCCTTTCTAGTTTGTGTACCTGCATCAGTATTAGCTTTGTACTTGTATACTCATTAGATTGTGTATACTCTCACTAAACCTAACATGCAAGTTCTCTTCCACTTTCCTGGTCCTACTATTGAACACTCTAAAAGCTTTGCTATTCATTGAGTATCCAACAAAGAAAACTTCATCAGCCTTGCCATCAAACTTGCCTAAGTGATCTATGGTATTCAAGATAGTAACAGGACACCCAAATGGTCTTAAGAAATCTAGCAATGGTTTTCTACCATGTAAAAGTTCATAAGAGTAGGTAATTTAGAATCAGCTATTCTGCACATAGCAAGCAGTATTGACTGCTTCAGTCAATACTGACAGGATATTGTAGCTAGAACTCCTCAACAAAATGATGTTGCTGAGAGGAGGAATAGGACACTAATTGAGGCTGCTAGAACAATGTTAACTGATTCTAAATTACCTACTACTTTTTGGACTGAAGCAGTCAATACTGCTTGCTATGTGCAGAATAGAAGTAAAGTAGTTAAGCCTCACTTAGGCAAGTTTGATTGTTAGTTTGATTATATTTTTGATAGATTCATGATGATATGAGAAATGAACAAATAATAAAACGACAGATAAGATGTTAGAAATGAACTGCTAGGAGAGAGGGATTCGGGAAGATGACGTTTTCAGGTTTTGGAGAGATTAAATATCGTGTATAATTTAGGTGAGAAGTGTATGAGGAATTTTTTGTTCACTTGCTCAGTTAAGAAATTCATATAAGGTGGTTGATATCCCAGTTTTGTAAGTTGTACTAGATGAGGTTTTAGATAGTACAGTGCAAAAGACGAGAAATGATTAATTTTCAAGTGAAGAATTATACTCAGAAGTTGTCTCATATTAGATGATATTGGACATGGTTCCGTGTTAGTGAGTGAAGATTAATTTTTTTGGGTAGGAAGAGCGATGGACGTAGTTAAAAAACAAAGGTCAAGGTTAGGAAATACAAAATAGAACATGTATATTTTTTTTTTTTGTTACGAAATCGCTAATCTTTATTAACATTTACTTTTATTGTTTGTTCATTGTATGATGTTTTGAGTCACATTTTGCAGGTTCAACTCGTGCAACCATATAACACTTGACACAATCTGTTCCAAAGTACTGTCAAAACACATGAGGCTCTTGTGAAAGCAATAGCATCACACATAGTCACCATTAGTCACTTGATCTGCACGGATACGGGTCGTTGGATAGTTAACGCCATACCAAAACTTACATTTTTTGATACTATCTTATGTTCGTCGCACTTTCATCATAATAATTTGTAGATTTTACTACTCTTTAAACAAGTCAAGGGCAATATATACTGATTTATAGATACCTATGGCTGGTATACTATCATGGTAGTTAAGGCATGTAATGGTTTCTTTAAATATTTCATCTTTCAAATTGAGTGAGGCCCCATAAAATTGTACTAGAACTCATTTGTTTTTATCAAGGTTGTCAAGATCACGTGTAAACTCGTAGGATCGTACAAGTTTACGTATTCACTAGCTAAAATCGTGTAGGATCGTGGTAGGATCGCATATGTGGTAGGATCGTAAGTATGATCGTAGGATCGCACGTATGATCGTAACAATGTACTAGAACTTTTTTTTTCTTTTTTTTTTTTTCTTTTTTTTAACTATCATTTAAGTCCATCTCACTTGCTTAGGCCAAAAAACAAACGTGTGTTTTACTAATGTCTAATAAGTAAACCACTGCTGTTTCATTTTCTAAATATATTATAGTTTATACCTAGTTTTCTACTTTTCTAAATAGATTATAGTCTAAAAGTGTTCAATAATTCAATTTACTTTACTTCATTGTGATTAAACTAATCAATGGGTATGTTTTGGAATGCCACTAATGAAACATTTGTTTCCTTGAAATCATGTAGATGGCTCGTATGTTTTGAGATATTTAGGACGCATGTTATGTATTATTATTCCACTAAATCGTTAATGTAACAATTGAAACTTGATTTTTTGTGTTTTACTATTACTTTAGTGTTTGAAATTTGAACTTTGTCATTTTCAAGAGTATATTATATGAACTTATCTTTGACGTTGAGTAGAAACGTAAAAACAGTTTGACTCGTTTATCATTTGTTTACAAACTATGACAAATTGGTAGGATCGTAGATCGCGATCCGATCCTACGATCTTGCAAAGACAAACACGATCCCACGGCGGGATCGCGATCTTGACAGCCTTGGTTTTTATGTTTGGTTGAACACAGGTAAATAACGATTTACATAGCCAAGATGGATAGGATATTTGAAGAGATTATGGACCCTGCAAAGTTTGGCAACAAAAAGTTGTTCTTAAAATAAGAAATAGATCCCACAAAATTTTTTTTCTTCCATTAGCTTAGGGTCGGAATTTTTGGATTGAATATATGGGTTTTCAGATTATAACCTCATGTGTTTTTGTACCATGTACCTATATGGGTTTGTTGTTGCAATACTTTCCATTTTCTTTTAATTATAGAAAATACTAAATAATGCTGAATTTATGTACCATGGAATTTAGCCACGTGTTTCCCACAGATTAATCACAAAATTCCCACAGAATTGTTTGGGGAAATTTTATTTTTTGGTGGAAAATTTGTGATAAAACCGTCAGAAATTGTATTGTGAAAATCATTGGAAAACTGTGGAAAAAACACCACGAATATGTGTGGAAAATTGCTACTAGAAAATGTGGGAAATTTCGTAAGAAATCTGTGGGAGAAATTTTAGTGTAAAAATCGATGAAAATATGTGGCAAAAAGACCATTGATATGTTTGGAAAATGGCTACTAGAAACTGTGGGAAATTTCGTGAGAAATTTGTGGGAAATTAAACCCACGGATTATCCACAATGGTATTCGCGGGAAATAGTCAACGTCCCGTGGAAAAATCAGTCGGAAAATATTAACCTCAAGGTTTTTGAATTATTTCGTGTGAAATCTGTGAAAAAAGGGTCTTTTTCCACGGGATTTCTTGTGAATTTTATCGTGGGAAAAACCTGTTTGTGTAGTAGTGTAAATTTTGGTGTTTAGAATAAGAAAAATTAAATAAATAACGTTTGTGAAAGAAATGTTTTTTAATGCTTTGTGAGAGAAATTACTTTTCATCTATAGTATATATATATATATAAAAGACAAAAATAGTTCATTCGGTTAACTTGCATTTTAGAGACACTTCATAATAAATTTCGAAATTTATCCTTGTCACTAAATGCTATAGCAGCAAGAGTCTTATCCGGTTAACTTGCGTCTTAAATACAATTTGCAGCAACAGACCTTATGTTAAATATGTCACTATTTGTGTAACGAAAAATTTACACAAATAGTCACTTTAACTACCTACTGATTTCAGTAAAGGTCCCAAGTTAAATAAGGATTGTTTGTGTTACAAAATATTACATAAATAGTCCATGGTAGTTACCTCACTTTATAAAGAACATCCACAATTTCAAGATTTAACAAAAAAATATGCCAGGTAAAGATGTAGAGCATCAGGTGCCCTTACATTATAGGGCTGGCGTTGTATGAAAAAGTATTGTCACCTCAACATTTTTCTCTATAACACCAAACCTATAACTCAGAACAAAAACACCCTCCTTTTAGAAATGATGTTATAGAACACCCATATACCCCACAGTTTTCTTTTCTTTTCTTTTCCAAATAAAAAAATACATTAAAATTAAAACATTACATAATTTAAGTAAAATAACTTACCAAGTTTATAAATTTTAGGGAAAAATTATGTAAGAAAAAAATCAAAGGGCTAACGATTCAAGAAACCAAATACTTATTCTTAATATATCTTTTTCCCGCCGCACGATGCGGTTAACTCTCACTCGTAAATAATATTTGTCAAACAAATGTTTTTAATGCTTTTTTAGGGATATTACTGTTCATCTACATTATATTTTCAAAAATGGCAAAAATAATCCCTCCGGTTAACTTGTGTTTCTGACAGTCCATAATAAATTTCAAAATTCACCTCGCTCGTTAAATGTGATTGCATCAACAGTCCTGTCTGGTTAATTTATGTCTTAGAGACATACCTTCTTAAATTTCAAAATTCATCCCTTTCATCAAATGCGATTGCAACAACAGTCCTAATTATGTTAAATATGTGAATATTTGTGTAACCAAAGTTTACAAAAATAGTCTTTTTAGTTACCTATTGATTTCAGTAACGGTCCCGAGTTAAATTTAGAGATTGTTTGTGTTCCAAAATATTACATAACTAGTCCGTGTTAGTTACCTCACTATTTGGGTACCAAATAGTTATTGTTGATTATTTATTTATTTTTTCACTGCAACGCGCGGGCAACTCCTCCTCGTTAAGCACAAACTTGAATAACCTTAGCAAACTTTTTTTTGAAAGGAAAAATATTATTACAAGTATATGAAAGAGCAAAAGAAATATACAAAGGATAAAATAGAAATAATACAAACAACTCGGAAGAAAAAACATCTTAAAAGACAGACAAAAAGAGAAAGGGAAACAAGCAAAACACCCTAAGTGATCACAGCTCTCAGGTTAGCACACCAAACGCTCCAAATAGATTTATTTAACAAGCATCTCTTAGAGATCTAAAGCAACAAAAATCTTTGTATAGCTAAAAATATCCTCCGTCTTGACAGCATCCAAAGAATCTGGTGAAGCGTTGCACACGTACCTTATTTATCCATCTCCAGATAGACCATAACACAACCTAATAGACCCATGAAGGATTTTGGAATGCATTGGATTTATAGAAATGGAAACACAATCAGTAGCTACGTGAATAATAGAATAGGAGGGCAATGAGACACTTATGTCGAACTTCCACCAACTCTAGACCTTGCGCCATAAAGTTTGGGCTCGAGAGCATTTGAGAAAACAATGATCAATAGTTTCATCATCGATCTCGCAGAAAGGGCACACTTCGAGGTCAAGGCAATTCCATAGTTCACAAGATTCACACGAGTAGGGAGCCTATTAGGAGAGGCACGCCAAGAACAAACATTGATTTTTATTGGAACCCAAGAGTTCCAAGCATGATGCTTCCCGAGATTACAATCGACAAGAACTTTTTCTTAAATGTAACTAGAAAGAACTTTGACATTAAGAACACCCGAGGTATGAAGAGATGATGAGGTGTAAATTTTGTGACCTTTTTAGGGGCCATTTAGCCTCTAAACTCATACAATTTGAATCGATTATTGCCATAAATTGCTTCTTTTTAAGTTTTTGGTACTTGAGAAAGCAAACGCAACAAACGTACAAGTTTTGGGCTCGATTCGATGAAGAATGAAGAAAAACGATAATTTCAGCTTCATGAACGGCATCCGTGACGTGGTTTCCAATTATGTCTAGAAAGTGCAAAACTGAGATTATTTGTGATGGTCAGGTGTGGATACGGCCTTCCTGACGGCACCAGAAGACCCAATCAACATTGTCACAACCCGAAGGCTAACACACACTATGGCGGTGGAGATTAAACCTTAAGATCGATGGCGACCTAACGGCGTCACAATATTAAAACTATATATATTTCCGCATTGTTTTTATTATTGTGTGTGGAACTTTTGAGGAGCTTTTGTACCTGAACTTTAGTCGACTTCTTTAGGCCTTTTTGGCCATTGAAGAGCTCATGTATTAAACAGATAAGTTTATTAATTAATCAAGCAGTGATGCTTACCCTTTATTGTTTGTTTTGTTCTTGTGATTTCTTTTCTATTGATATGCTAGGCTAAAATAATTAGTATTTACATAATGCATGAAACCTAGTTTGTAATACTTGATTTATTATCTCTTGTTAATGGTGTATGTGTTAGGATTTGAAAACTGGCTAGTAACCGTCGTTAGCTTGAACGTTGACTAAAACAGGTCTAATTAATGCTTATGTCTTAGGTTATTAATTAGTAAGGGCATTTATTGCATGTGCTTATTATTGGGTGATTGTAGGCAATCTGACAGGTGGTATTCAGTTAGGCTAGAACATAGACGTAGGACTGATCAAACCACAACAGGTAATAAGGAATACTCCATATTATATTAACAAGGATGTGACAATGCAATGGATTAAGTAGAGTGTGACTAGGAACTAATGCACCCGAGGTAAATACACTTTTCCTATATAAGAAGTTCCCAACAATTTACATTATTTTGATTTATTTAATGCATTTAGGTTAATTAGTAGTTTAAAATACAAACCTACTTAAAACCCATATTTTACTTGCTTTCGATTAAACATATAAAGACCAAAAATATTCTTCCCTCAAACTATAGACTTAATTCGATATACACTTCGAGTCTATCTCACTGTTCCCCTATAGAACAACCAACCCCTAGCATTACCCATACTACACAACAACGATTAGGTGCACGGCCTATGAAGGTTGTAAAACTAGTGTGTTGCAACCTGATACATCAAGTTTTTGGTGCCTCTGTCGGAGAATAGTCTAGGTTTCGATTTATGTCTCGTTTAGGTCTTCTTTCCGTGATGTGCTGCGTGTGTCGTTGCGGTTTAGCAGTTTTAATGCCTAATCAAGTTTTAAATTTATATTTAGCCGACTTATCAATAACACACACACACCTAACGAGCAGTGTACCCGGTCAGTATGAATATACTGGTAAGTAGAGTGTCGATCACTAAGAGTGGAACGTATTATCTAGTTATTCTAATCAGTATTTTAATATATTAAGTTAGCTATACAATCTAATCTAACGCAAGGGGGTTCAGCCTGAGAGACTGGCACGATTTGGTTGCAATTAAATAATAAACTAGACCAATAGGCACGAATCAGCAAGTAGCACACACGTACACAGATAAATACTCGAGACAATAAGAGGGCTGTCCTTATGATAAGTAGTTTGTCACTTGTTTTATTGCTAGTGTTATATGAAGTGTATAGTTCGATGCAACGCACCGAGATTAAGTCCTTTCTCGTTGGTTCTAATCTTATCGGCGAGTAAACCCTTAATGATTACTTATGACTATCCCGTTTATCTTTCTCCTACTTTTCTACAGACCATAGAATACATAGGCATCTAATAAACAGGCGAGGGCAGAGGCATGGCGACCCGATCAACGCTCAGCTAGACACAGAGGTTATCAATGCACTAATAAAAGTCACCAAAGACATTAACATATAAACTTTAATTGATGAGAAAGCAGTTTTAAGGGAGTGCAACCTTTTCGTTGTCACGTTACACAAGCCACCAATCTTGATGAATTAAAGTTTACTAACACAATAAAACAAAACTACTTAATGAATTAAACATATGCAGCACCTTCTTACAGCTCTTGTATCTTTGATTTGGGTGTGTCTTGTGCTGCTACCTTGACTGAATTCGTCCTAGGTTTCTGGTCTTCGGTCTTCGGTTATAATATATGTCGTACGAAATTCGTCTGGTCTTGGGGTATTTATAGTTTCTGTCTGAGGGTGAGATGCGGCGCATCTAGTAAGTAGATGCGGCGCATGTACTTAACTTCGCGTGGGGTCCAAGATTATAATATTCAGGAATATTCGTACACCTCCAGAAGATGCGGCGTATCTTCATATTTGGATGCGGCGCATGTCCTCTTGTATCTTGGATCGTATCTGGTGAAATCTTGATAGTGATGCGGCGCATGTGATAAGTGAGATGCGGCGCATCTGGAGCAGATTTGACTTGATCTTGTCCATTTCAGTAGACTCTTCACTTTATGCATGTTTTGCTCCATAATTAGTCCAAAATCGCCAAGTTTCACCAAATGCTTGTTTTCAACTGAGAATTACAAAAGTAAACGATTAAGTATCAATCCTCATACATAATATAGTAAAACAAGTCAAATTAATAGGATAAATGATAGTAATAAAATGTACTTATTTGAGTTCATCAAATATCCCCCCACTTGAACTTTACTTGTCCCCAAGTAAACCTTAGATTAAAACTTATGAAAATGTATCCTAAAAGACATTAGGATGTATTTTTATATTTAAGCATGTATTCGTTTTATCATAATCACACAACTAAACACTTAACGAATTAGAAGTAAAATAAAATAATCTGATAAAAGCAAATCTAATCGTTTAACTGTCCAGTCGCGACGAATATTCTATCATAAGCTTGGCAAGTATACACATCTCCTCCACTAAAGCTAAGGAATAACAAGTCTAAAGCCGTAAAAAGGGTTTTTAGGCTTAAGGGTTAATTATTCTTATTCACTATCGATCTCAAATTCCAGAAAAGGCGACAAAATCACAAATACATGATCGAATCCACGAACACGATACTTGCAATTGCTCAAATCCTTAACTCGAATAGGCTAAAGATAGGTCCAAACTTCACCAATAATAATATATCAAAAAGGGCGACAAAATCATAAATACATAGCCGAATCCACGACTACGATACTTAAGATTGCTCAAATCCCTAATCTCAATAAATCAAAGGTTTGGTTGGATAAAGAATAATACAGGGTATGGATAATATTTGGGATATAAATTGGTGTAAAATAAAAAATAAAAATAAACAAAACAAATAAATTAAAATCCTAAGTGTGGTTAATCACTATCCCAACCATCCCATGAATAAGACTCATATCATCGAATAACTCACGCTTTAACACTTGAAACACACGCTTTAGGTAGACACGAATTATACTCAACAAGATCTTAATCAAAGAATAAACCTTAGTTGACGTTCCCATAACTGCCAACTCCCATTTCAATCCATAAATATATAGTACAACAACTAGTGGTGATATCGACCACTTACATAACTTTACATCGTTGGTTTATCAATCTTCCAACTTTTTTTCTTTTCTTTTTCTTTTCTCATTTTTTCGATTTTTTTTTTTTTTTTTTTTTTTTTTTTTTTTTTTTTTTTTTTACTAAGCATAAAAATAGATGTGTAAAATTTCACCACATCACTATAACAATAATTCTGGATAATTTTTCCATACTTTTCATGACTTCAGAAATAACGGTAATAGTGAAAGCAGTAAACACACGAAAAATAAACTCAAAAATATACAATATTTACTTTCACTCCAATTGCATTGTGCAATTTCCCGACCTAACCATAGATAATGAATTACGCACGCGAACACAGGTAATGTAAGGAAACACACTTTGCCTATAGCAATTAACCAACCACGGATTCTAATCTACAGGGTAGGCTAAGGTGTAAGGGTGTAACGAAACATTTTAAACATAGGTGTAAGAAACGAAAGGAATGGCTCTGAGTGTTTTTCTAGGGGTATCTTACTCTAAAAATGAGAGTAACAAAAGGGTTTATACGGGGGTTAACTAACCAGTGTAGTTAGCTAATAACACATAACATATAAGGTTATTTGGGTGTAATCCTAGAAATTTACCAATTTAGACAAGTCATTCCAATTATATAAAATAATACTTATTATGGTGGTCTCGAATAGTATACAAGCCAAGTTCTAAAGTTTACAAGTCACCGGCACACTCATAGATTTGTGAATTTTGAAAAATCACAATTTTTGAAAATAACGTCATGTGTGCAGCTATGCAACTTAGACTTTAAACAAAAACATGCTAAAAAAAATTTAAATTTTGATATATTAAGCACATTTTAAGCATATTTTGAAAAGTTTAGGACAAGTAAGTGTTAAGTGTTCTAATTCTCCAATCCCCCCACTTAAGTTAAACAACGTCCTCGTTGTTTGTATAAAAGGTTAAAAACTGGAAAATAAAAGAATTAGAACAGAAAAACTCCCCTGAGATTTGCTCGGTATGATCCTCCATTAGTAGTAGAGCAAAAATCATCTTTCTTGTGGATTAGAACGTTTAAGCTTCATATTAGATGTATCCACAGGAAATGCAGGAATCTATAATACCACCAAGGCTTTAAAACACACCTATTATTAAGAAAGGTTCAAACTTGCGTAATACATTAGTAGTTAGGAAAAAAAATAAAACATAAAAACTTAAAATGAAAATCATCAGGTCAGTCGATGCGCCGTATCTTATGGAAAAAGATACGCCGTATCGAGCCTGGAATAAATACGGATCAGAATAAAAGATGCGCCGCATCCTTAAACAGGGATGCGCCGCATTAAAAATAAACTGATAAAAAGTTTTAAATTCGAAAAATAAAAAATAAATGCAGAAAAATAAAATAAGATATGACCATCTGCAGGAGATGCGTCGCATCTCAGGATTGAGATGCGCCGTATCCTCGGCGGCCTGATTGTAAAATAAAACTAAATAAAGGATAGGATGCGTCGCATCTGTTTACCAGATGCGGCGCATGTGGTTACCAAACAGACTGATAACAGTCTGCTGTAAAATGACTCGTTCCACGGTTTGATCTCTCACGTCCTCTCGTACCCTCATGCTGAACTTAATGCCAGTCTTCATCAAATATAACAAGAAACATAAACTGAAACATTAAATATATACACGAGAATAGTGATCAGTACAATCCAAAAAGTAATAATAATATGTGGAACAATGTCAGTAAAATCAAGAGAGTAAGATCATGGGTGAGCGAGGTCGTCTGGATGGGGTCCCGGAAGTGCTGGCTCCATCAGTCCTAGGGCGGACTCTGCGCTCGTATGCACGTGTCACTCCCGCAACATGAGTACCATCTGAACGGGTGTGGGTAATACCCTGCTGCTCCAATAGTCTGCTCACACTCATAACCAACCACTCTGAGTCCCTCCTCAGGGCTCTCAACTCTCCCTCGACTGCGTCAAGTCTCTGACCCATGGTGCGTACAGGGACTGGTGGGGGTACTGGTGCCTGCGGCTCCTCCTGATGGGCTGGAGCAGCAGCCGGAGGTCCCTGAGGGCCTCCCTGCTCCGCCTCTGGTCCTGCTGCTCTGGCGGGCTCTAATGCTACCCAAACGTACTCTCCCATAGCCTGCTGGCATATCCCAAGCCTAACCAAGTAATCCCTGTCAATAACCGGGAGATGGGTCACCACAACCTCCAGCCCCGCTGGAATCTCCGCTCCAATGACTCCAAAATGGCGGGCCAGCCGAGAAACAAAATGCCCGCCAGTCATCTGGCTCCTCCGATCTCTCCCCGCAGCTGATCGGTGGAGGTAGTGTGCCAAAAAGTGGGGGATGTTCACCGACAACCCCTCATCCATACTCCTAAGGAGGAAGAGGTCCAGAGTGGTCACCTTCTCAGGTGACTGACCCCTCCCAGCAATAGTAAGTGCAATCAGCCTGTGGCACAGCCTCCTCATCGGCTCCCTGATCAAAGTGTATGAGGGGGTGGAAGTAGTGATATCACCCCCCGAAGAAATCCTATCCCAGTAATCACTGAACAACCCTCTGTCAGGGACCGCTCGCAAACTATCATCCCAATATCTATCAAACCCATCTGACTCAAGCTCCTCAGCTGTATGCAGACCTATGGCCAAAATAAACTGCCTCATCGACATCTGCCTATGCACCCCTCCTAACCTGAACACCAGAGTGTCAGCTGTATCAATCTCCAAATCCGTCTCCCTGTAATGAATCGTGCTAAAGAACTCCAACATAAGCTCCCTGATAAGAGGCTCATCGATCCTGAACAGTCTCTCCCAAGCACTAGACCTGAACACCACCTCCTCATCATCTCCAGTGACTACCATCTCCATCCTATGCTGTAAACTCTCAGCAGCATGCCCAGCTCCAATCAATCCCATATCATCGAAATCCAAAGCCTGTACCCTGAATATCCTCCTAAAGTAAATCGACTCAAGTCTCCGTAATAGTCCTCCACAGTGCCAGGGGTTAGACCCATATCCTCGAATCGTAACCACTGGTGTCTCTGTGCTGCTTCTGGTAGTGCCATCTGAAATAAATTTTCAAAGTTAGTAAGCAGTCTGCTAGATAGGTAGATACGGCGCATCTGATTTAATCAGTGCGGCGTATCTGCATGAAATATAAGAGATGCGGAGCAAGAGTTGAGATACGGCGTATGTAGATGCGTCGTATCTAGATTAATCAATACGGCGTATCTAGAATTTTATTAATTTGGAAATAGGTCGTTACGCCGCATCAGTCAACCTAGATGCGCCGCATCTAAAAGCATATCAGTATAAATAAAGGGGATCAGGTAGGCCTTTTCAAGAATCCGTATCCTGACGTAAACTAACACTAAGTATCACAGTATCATATACTCCTTATATCAGTTCTAATAGCTCAATATACCATTACTAATCCATTTCCCACCAAATATTCAAAATCGAATTATAAACCCCAAATCTTCGTTAAAAGCAAACTAGGCCAGAAATTCGATTATTTACGCAAGTTAAATACGGGGAAGATCATCTATTACAAGTCCTAATCATATCTCTACATCAATTAAGCACAAATCGAATTAATCACATAAACCCTAACTTTCGTATCAACCAAGATTAAATCGAAATAGAATGATTACCTTAATTTGATGATTAGGAGATGAATTATATATCGGATTAGAGGCGGATTTAAGAAAAATGATCGGATTAAGAGTATAGTTTCAGTGTGTGAAAGTTCTTAACTGTGTGTGTGTATGCGGTAAAGATTTTAGATCCGGCGCATTCCCGTCGTATTTATAGGGCAAAACGATGCGTCGTATTGGAAATTGGGATGCGCCGTATCTATTTATTTTCGTTGACTAGTCAATGAATCCTAGTTGGTCAGAGATACGGCGCTTTGGATAATTAGATCCGCCGTATCGCTAAGTTAGTAAACGAAATTTAAATAAGGAACGTACCTTGGCCTCCGCAACACGATTCTATATACACCAAATTGGGGTAAAACGGTTACACCATACGATATAAATGAATTCAAAATAAGAGCAATAGGTATAAACGTTTTATTAACAATTGTAATCTTATATTTTAGAGGATAAGAATTTATTCCGAGGTTAGGAACAAATATCGTTTTTAAGCATACAAAATTAAGATTACAATTTGAATCAGATGTATTATACGGATAGGTAAAATTGAGATTATGATGTAGAGAACTTCCCTTTGGGTTGGTTGGATAATCGAAGAGGTTTCGTTTGATCACTCCAGCTAGCTTCTCTCGGTTTGGTTCATAATGTAATCCTTCATGGTGATGCTCGAGTCATCATTTATCCTGAAAATAAACAACTTGCACACGAGAGTAGCGGACCGATCAAAGTAAATATCAAAAATCAACTATATTTATCAAATTATAATCGTCGTATTAACAAAAGTTAATGCGACGTATTTTGGTTACGTTTCAAAATATAAGATTTTTGATTCAGAAGATACGCCGTATCGATAAAGATCGATGCGCCGTATCTGTTTAATTATTCGAAAACTGTTTTTAATTAAAATAATAGATACGCCGTATCTGCTAAAGCAGATGCGTCGTATCGCGTTAACGTTTAGAATTTTTTTTATTAAAAACAGATACGCCGTATCTTGGGGAAAAGATGCGTCGTATCGAATTAATTAAACGCGTTGTATTTTATAAAAAATTTGAACGCAATACGCCGTATCTGAGAAATCAGATGCGCCGTATCGTTCGATTTAGCTCAGTACAACGATAGCAGAACACACAAAATACGAAAAATTAAAACAAATAAAAACACACAAAATAAACACAAACAAAAGCAAACAAATAACACACAAAGACAGAAAATATGCAAAATAGTACAATGAATGCAAATTAAACTAATACACAACAAAATTAGCGGTTAGATAAAAAATTAAAACCTAATTAAAATACTAATCAAATTAACAGATAATAACAATTCACTCCCCGGCAGCGGCGCCAAAAACTTGATGTGCTGCGTGTGTCGTTGCGGTTTAGCAGTTTTAATGCCTAATCAAGTTTTAAATTTATATTTAGCCGACTTATCAATAACACACACACCTAACGAGCAGTGTACCCGGTCAGTATGAATATAATGGTAAGTAGAGTGTCGATCACTAAGAGTGGAACGTATTATCTAGTTATTCTAATCAGTATTTTAATATATTAAGTTAGCTATACAATCTAATCTAACGCAAGGGGGTTCAGCCTGAGAGACTGGCACGATTTGGTTGCAATTAAATAATAAACTAGACCAATAGGCACGAATCAGCAAGTAGCACACACGTACACAGATAAATACTCAAGACAATAAGAGGGCTGTCCTTATGATAAGTAGTTTGTCACTTGTTTTATTGCTAGTGTTCATATGAAGTGTATAGTTCGATGCAACGCACCGAGATTAAGTCCTTTCTCGTTGGTTCTAATCTTATCGGCGAGTAAACCCTTAATGATTACTTATGACTATCCCGTTTATCTTTCTCCTACTTTTCTACAGACCATAGAATACATAGGCATCTAATAAACAGCGAGGGCAGAGGCATGGCGACCCGATCAACGCTCAGCTAGACACAGAGGTTATCAATGCACTAATAAAAGTCACCAAAGACACTAACATATAAACTTTAATTGATGAGAAAGCAGTTTTAAGGGAGTGCAACCTTTTCGTTGTCACGTTACACAAGCCACCAATCTTGATGAATTAAAGTTTACTAACACAATAAAACAAAACTACTTAATGAATTAAACATATGCAGCACCTTCTTACAGCTCTTGTATCTTTGATTTGGGTGTGTCTTGTGCTGCTACCTTGACTGAATTCGTCCTAGGTTTCTGGTCTTCGGTCTTCGGTTATAATATATGTCGTACGAAATTCGTCTGGTCTTGGGGTATTTATAGTTTCTGTCTGAGGGTGAGATGCGGCGCATCTAGTAAGTAGATGCGGGCATGTACTTAACTTCGCGTGGGGTCCAAGATTATAATATTCAGGAATATTCGTACACCGCCAGAAGATGCGGCGTATCTTCATATTTGGATGCGGCGCATGTCCTCTTGTATCTTGGATCGTATCTGGTGAAATCTTGATAGTGATGCGGCGCATGTGATAAGTGAGATGCGGCGCATCTGGAGCAGATTTGACTTGATCTTGTCCATTTCAGTAGACTCTTCACTTTATGCATGTTTTGCTCCATAATTAGTCCAAAATCGCCAAGTTTCACCTAATGCTTGTTTTCAACTGAGAATTACAAAAGTAAACGATTAAGTATCAATCCTCATACATAATATAGTAAAACAAGTCAAATTAATAGGATAAATGATAGTAATAAAATGTACTTATTTGAGTTCATCAGTCTCGTTTAGGTCTTCTTTCCGAGATTCCAATCTAGTAAACATTTTTATTTTTATTTTTAGGTTTTCTTTAGTCTATCTTCTCTTCATTTCTTTTGTTCATAAAACCTTTCATTTGCCATCATGGTGAATGAATCCACCCATACCATATAGACCCCGTACTCTTGGTGAGTATTCCCGACCAAACCACGAAGGCTACTGATGCGGCAGTTGTAACCCTCGCAAAAGGTTTTACAATCCTCCTAGGCAGTGTACCTAACCGTTGTAGTGTAGTATAGGTAAGTCCGGGGGATTGATCATTCTTGATAACGCTTATTTTGTACATGTTTTTATCGCGTTATTTGTGTGTTTTTATATGTTATTTAGTTATGTTTATGATTATTTTATGCTTAAAAGTTGTTAAAGATGTGTTCAAGTCTAGGTACAAGGAAATATCAAGAAAGACGAAGAAAAGTTACAAAATCAAACAAATATTGAAGAAAAGATCGTCAACAAAGATATTGATTCATGATATGATTATTTCCATTGTACATGAGAAGGATGAAAAGATGAAGTCAAGATTAAGTGCTAAAAAGTGTATTAAAAGTTGGGGTTACATGCTAGCTTAGAGTGGAAATTCATGTGCAAAAGTTGGTCTCGACCCAAGGTTTACATTCATGTGCAAAAGTTGGTCTCGACCCAAGGTTTACATTCCAGACCCAAGGTCGAAGTTGGGGTTTCAGACCCAAGGTTTACATTCCAAACCCAAGGTCGAAGCTGGGATTCCAGACCCAAGGTTCACGAATTCGACCTCAGGTTCAGCCGACGTCCAGACCCAAGGTCCATGCTTCAGACCGAAGGTCGAGAGAATTCTGAGATGAAGAGTTGCATTAACTCTTAACTTTAACTACCATAATGGCTTGAGTCCGATAATTACCTTCTCATTTATGATAATTGAAGTAATATTACAGTTTTTGGGGTGTTTTACAAGCTTAAATAAGACCACTAATCATCCATTTTGGATACAACACTTACAATCAAGCCTTACACCATAAGGACTTGATCACATTTCTTACTAAACCCAAAAGAATTAAATAATCTCTGCCATTCTCAAGAAGGTCCCAAGTAGAAGAGTTGGAGATACTTATTAGAAGAGGTGGAAGATTCCCTTGTTCAATTGGAGGCTCTAAGGAGTGCTATAACTCTTTTATTACTCATTGTAATCTTACTTTTGGGTAATTTTCTTTACTTTAATTAATCATGTTAGACCGTTTGATGTTGAATGCAATGTTATGTTTTATGATGATGCTTGTTATGGAATAATTAGTGATGCTTGTTTGGGAATGATGTGACTTTCGAATGAATGTTGGATGTTTAGTTGGTTAGAAAAAGTGATTATTTTCATGAGTTTGTTTAAATATAATTCGTGTTCTAAAACTTGTTGGTTAAATATTATTGGATTTAAAGGTTGAAAAGATTTCTAATATTGTTTAATTCCAAGAGTTAGTGACAAACGGATTGGTATTTGATAAGTGACGAATATCAAGTATGCAAGTTTTTAAATGAATTCAAAAATATTTAAATCACGAGATTGGGTTGAAAAGACTCGTAAGAACTAATTTAACTAATCATCTTTTTCATACATTTGATCACAAAAAGAGCTAGCGTAGTGGGATGAGAATTGGCCGAAAGGACTCACCCGTGAAACTAGTAGAAACATGGATTTTCTAATATTACCCATTGACTAGGGGTCCTTGTGAAAATTGACATGTGCCTATTAAGTTTCACCCAAACATGTTCAACATTCTATCACGATTAGTCATGGTTCCTAAACAAGTATTTGGTTGTTTGCTTCATTTGATTTGAAACAATTGTTCGTTTAATTACTCTTAAGTGCTTTAGATCGTGACAGTCTTAAGTACTATTTCTTATTGCTCTTACTTAAATTGCCTAAACCAAAACTAGTAGTCTCTTGGGACGATCCTTATTTACCATCAACAATACTACAATCGAACGAGTATACTTGCTCGTATGTGTTTCTTAGATAAACGGTAAAGAGGTATTTTTAAAATTTTAAAATTTGAGTGAAATTGGGATATAATATATACTACCGTAACGCACATCAGTTCTCTAGGGGAATAGTCTCGTAATAGTTGTGGAAAGGTCAAGATGTATGACGAGATAGGTATAGAGGTGAGGGATGATTCTTTTTGTATTTTTTTATATTTTATGAAAAGCAATTAAAAACCTCGGTTTTGAAGGAGTGGGTGGAATTAGTTGTTAATCAATTAACCCAAAAACTAATTATAAAACTAAAATAAATAAAAATAAACTCAAAAAGTAAATTGGTGGTAACTCTTATGATAGGAAAAACGTGTTCACTTAGAATTAATTACTCCCTAGTTATCTCCTACTGATTTGTTGAATTGTCACGTCCTTGTTTTAGTTGAAGTGCTGTATTCCTTAATATTGGTCGTGGGGAGGTGCCGAAGTCCCCAACTCTATGAATCTTAGTCTCCCTTAAATCACTTAAAGTCTATTAAGTTTTCTAGGATCTACAAGCCACAATTCACGCAATAAATACAACGAGAAAAACCAATAGTGCACTCTACGGTTGCGTTTTCTAAGACGTTCAAGCTAGTTACATATAAGAGGTCAGCCAGTTTTCTTAGCCTAACGCGAGGCAATCAACTAAACAAGTGACAACAAATCAATATTCAATAACTAGGTTTCACTAGATCTAAGCAAAGACAAATAAACTTAAGCTAGCATGTTAGATAGAAGAAAAAGATAAACAAGTAATCAAACAACACATAGACATATTGAATGATTCAACGAATAAATTATCTTCAATTGAACATGGATGAAAAAGGCTGAAAAAGCCCTACAAAAGCTGTGAAAATCGTCTAGGGTTTTTACCTCCAAAGTGTTACCCATTACAATGAAAAATTGCGAAAGTATATATAGTTTTACAACCCTGACGACATCACCTTATAGGTTGTAACGCCGTCAGCTCGCCGTGTTTAGGGTTTCGTCTTGTGCAAGCCGCCGTTCTGACGGCGTCAGAAATATATTGAGGCCGTCACTTGTTAATTCTTCTAGGCCGTCTCTTGTTAGCTTAAAACGTGACTCCCATCTCCAATTTGTACCTGACAGCGTCAGGTTGTAGGATCTTCAAATTCCTCTGAAGCATCACTTGATAAACTTGAACCAAAAATCCAGCTTCATAAACAAGGGACGGCGTCACGTTGTAGCGTTTGACGCCGTCAGATCTCCAAGTCTGACAGGTTTTTCACGACTTCATCGTTTTCTTCACTTTTTCATCCAAATACGTCCAAAGTGCCAATTTCCAGAATTGTCGTCCCAAGTGCCTAAAATACAAAAAGAAACGATTTGAGGCAATATTTGATCAAATTTATATGATTTTGGGCTTAAATGACCCCTTAAAAAGGTACCAAATAAATTCTTATCAAATATCCCTACACTTGGGATATGCTTGTCCTCAAGCAAATGAGCTTTTACACTAATCAAAATACAAGTTAGGGGTCATTTAACATTAATATAAAAGTAATTACAACACATGATCGTTCCACGTTAGTCAAAATAAGCACGGAAATTATATACTAGCACCTCACATTAAGTGTTTGGATTCTCACATCTCTCGGGTGTATAAAGTTATATAACATGAATGGAAATGGGAAAATATAACACTCTCTACCTGTCATAGCACATAGATTACCATAGGATTAGGAAAGGATCAAACCTCCACCACTTTGGCATAAGCACCTAGGATAAACTATCAAAGAGGGCTTTTCAAGGGTTGTAACGTTAGGTGTAAGGGTATGGAAAACACGGTTTGTTGGATATAGGGAATTTTACTGGTGCAAGTCAATAATCTTGGTCAATTACATGTACAATGAGGCGTTGCTAAGCCACCAAGACTCGACTCGACTCGCTAACTACTAACTCCTTTTTTTTTCTTGACACTTTCTTGAATTAAACAAATAAAAGAAACGGGATGGTAGTCTGTATATTTTTTCTCTCTCTTTTTTTTTTTTTTTTTTTTTTTTTTTTTTTTTTTTTTCTATTTTTTTCATTAACACTCTTGCCCTACCATCCAAAATAATACATCATTACAAAGGGATTGCTTACAACCTCCCTACAATTGAACTTTTACATACTTTACACATAACTAACTAATGACCCGAATTAAGAAAATCAAAACACGTTGAGTACTTTAAACATTAACGCATAAACGGGTAATAACGTGACATTCTTCCACATTACTACATAATAATTAGTACTTTTACCCATGAGTCCCAATCATCCCAAAACTCTATTTACAAGATATGACTCGACTTACCAACCATGTAACCAATTAGATAATTAACAAAGGGTTTAACATAAATGTTGTAACAATAATGCACTAAAAATGAGTGCATACAAGGAAGGCTAAGGCGATTTGGGTGTACATTTGGGGGTGGATTGTAGACAATATTCTTCATTAATATTTCAGAATCCACCAAAATATCACGAGAACCGCGAAAAGGATAGGCTTTGAGGGGTGTGCTAGGGGTATCGTGTACTAAAAATGAGTACATCACAAAGGTGTGGGAAAATTACTTGACTGGTGTAGTCAACGTAATTATAAAACATGTTTAAAACAAGGGTTATCCTAATGCCTCTTATCATTTAGTAAATCCTAAGTACACGAATGTAGTCTCACTAGCGATCTCGGGATGCATCACAGACGCAAGTTCTAGAGTCTATATACTACCGGTACACTCATAAGCATTGATGGTAAATGCTTTTTTTCTATATATCTAAAGGCGAACCTCACATTTTTGGGTGAAAATTTTTGAGTGGTAGGGTTTTTGTGCTAGCTATATAATTCCTATCCATGAGACGCTTGTTAAAACTAAAGTTTCACTCCTACATGTTGTAAAAGAAATTAAATTTGGTGCTAAAATTGCCCTAACAAGTATCTTTCTTAGTTTTGTTACACATTTACTCTAAAATAAAACAATATCAAGCGAAGTTATAGTTTCTAAGGTATCTCATTTTACCCTCCCTGCACTTAAATTGAACATTGTCCCCAATGTTCTTGAAAAGTATCAAAGTTATGATAACGGGAAAATAAAATAGACAAAGAAACTAGTACTCCCCTGATTTGCTCGGCATGGATGATGCGAAAATATGGTTAAATCCTCTTCCAAGAAAACAAACTTGATAAGCTTCACTTCCAATGTATACTTTCATCTTCTTGTCTAATATAACCTATAATTCACTAAGAAAACGAAACACAAAACCTCGCATAAAATCGGCAGTAAACACTATATATATAAAAACTAATTCTAGAAAACGAATGAAATATAATGCTTGCAAATTAAATGTCTACATATTCCTGAAAATTTAAAATTCTTTAAATTTTTCAAAATTTTTTAAGTTCCAACAGAAAAACAAAATTCTGGAAAACTGCGCTGCTACAATGCCTGACGCCGTCGGGTTGTAAACCCTGACGCCGTCAAGTATGACCTGACAGTATTTTTGCATTTTGTTTTTGGAAAATTTCTGAAAAAATCTGATTAATAAAACTTGGAAAAACTAAAGAACATTCATTGTGACTTGGTACAAGCATTTTGACTCTAAACAAACACAGAAATTTATATGCTAATCATTAATTGTTAACTTTCATGTTCGAATTCGTTCTTATAAACAAATTGATCTTCCCTACATTTATCTTATTGTAAAATACCTTTATATCTAATTAAGACGATGTTAAAAACAAAATAAATCATTTTCACAAATTATTCAAAACGTGAAAGATTAAACAAATAAGATGTGCTATGTACGAAAGCAAATAAAAACAAGCAACAATTAAAAACATGGAAGTGATAAATCAACTACATTGTATTGGGATCATTATCTATATTATGCTTGTTTTATATTATTTAATATTAAAGGATATTAATCATTATTTGTAATCTGTTATAACAAGATTTGGTGTAAGCTGCTATTTGGGAGGTAATTGAGCAAATGGATAAGTTGGAAAATTACGTAATATAGAAAGTTTACCCTAATTCATAGCAGTATGCATTGAAGGATAGCATTTGAAGACTGCACTAATTTGGATGCTGGTTATGAGATATATAGCGTTTGAAAGTTTGGTTTTACGAGATTTTGGGTTTATATATACAGCGTATTAATTCCATTTGTATGTGGTTGATAATGAATCTCAAGATTCACTAAATTAATCCAGATTTGTAGGACGTGCGCGTATGGAAGAATTGTAGTCTGGCATATCTGTTGACGGTGTACGAATTTAGAATAATAATCTTGGACCTATGCAAGTTACAGATAGGATATAATTAAGGATACGCCGTATGATGTCATCGAATGTATAAATAAGACAGCACAATTGACACAATAAAGGGAGAAAAACAGACGAACTGGCAGCACAAAACGATAACCTAAGGTCGAATTCAAGCGTAAGAAGTCTTTTAGTATGTTAATTTCCAGAAACTCATTTATTGTATTAGCAATCTGTTAATCGTTGGTTAGCATCTTGTTTCATATTGATCGGACTTAATTATAAAAGAGTATTTAATGTTTATTTGGTTTCTTAAGCATGTGCTTTGTTTTACATATTGAGTTTATCGCGCCTTGTCATGTAGGCTCACGCTATTATTCATTAACATCGTTTGCATGTTAATGTAAGCCTGTAAAGGGATAAAATACATAAATTGTAATCATTAGTGTTTACACCCTGTTTTAAGAATTCCATGAGGAGTAATAGATTTTTAGTACTATTTATAAACTAAGCAATTAAAGTTTACAAGTTTCTTACTATGGGCCAGGCCTCATTATCTGTATCCGTTTTATCTGTTATTTGTGCCATTCGTGATTGCTTTTAATTTACTTTTACTTATTACAATTCCATCTCTAATATGAAAAAACCCCCTTCGTTTAGTTCAGGCATTTAGAACATTAGGATTAAAAATTGTAGATTCTAGTTAACGTTCCTATTTACAACGATGCGAGGAGTAATTGTTTTCTTAATATCTATTTGTTTAATTTTGAACTAGTTATTTAGTTTTTTATTTTTAGTTTTTAAATTACTAACTTTGTTGTGTATTTATTTTATTTGCATTCATTGTATTTTTCTGCATATTTTCTGTTTTCATGTTTGATTGTTTTCTGTAATTTTTGTTTGATTTTCTTTTTTTCTGTTTTTCTTCATTGTTACTATCTGCTGTAATTTGCTGAACTAAACGATATGTCGCATCTATTTATTTAGATATGGCGTATTGCATTTTTATTTTATAAACAACGTATCTTATTTAATAATTCGAGTACGACATATCTATCCCTATAGATACGGCGTATTCTGTTTTTAATTGGAAAATTTTCCAAACCCTAAACGCCATACGGCACATGAGAATTTCTCATACTACATATCTATTCTTTATTAAAAATAGATTTGAATTATTTAAATAAACGAGACACTACATTTTTTGAATTAAAGACGAAGGATGGTTCGTGACAAGAACAAAATAGAAGCTGAAGATGAGTCTAATTTGAAGACTCTAGAATAAAGAAAAGTGCTCACCGGGAGACAACCCGGATTTATCTTTACTGTTTTCTGTTACCGAGTCTGTCAGACCTGCACATCGAAGCGGCGCATCCCTTCCCATGGATGCAGCGTATCGACTGCACAGGTCTTATCTATCCTTTATTTTTCTGCATTTAATTTTCTGCATTTTGAACATTTTGTCAGTTGATTCAATGCGGCACATCTATGTTTAAGGATGTGTCGTATCAGATTTTCTGACACGTATTCTATTCCAGGCTCGATACAGCGTATCCCTTACCATGGATACGGCGTATCGATTGACCTGATGAAATTTCCAGAATTTTATTTTTAATTTTTAGGTTTATTTTATACTAACAATCGATTAACAAGATATGCACTAGCTGTGATTTTCAAAATAACACAGGTTGTTTACGAAGAAGTGGTGGTTTACATACGTTCTTAATTTTCTGTGTGTTGTAGCCATGTTGGCATTAAGACGCCATTCCACACAAAAAACTAAAAAGTTGCTCACAAACGCATAATGGAGGATCATACCGAGCAAATCTCAGGGGAGTTTTCCGTTCTAATTCTTTCTATTTCCTATTTTTAATTTCAATTTTAAACAACGAGGATGTTGTTTATCTTAAGTGGGGGGATGGAGAATTAGAACGTTACTTGTCCTTATTTTTCAAAAATTTGCTTAATATGTGCTTAATATGCTTAAATTAAAAATTTTTCTAACATATTTTTGTTAAATCTAAGTTGCATGACCGCACACATAACCCTTATTTTCAAATTGTGAGAATTTAGCCTTATCCGTTTCCCAATATTTTACCCAAATTCCACAAAAATATGAGTGTGCCGATGATTTGTAGTAAACTTTAAAACTTGGCTTGTATACTATTCGAGACCACCATAATGAGTATTATTGATATAATTGGAGTGACTTGTTTAACTAGGTAAATTTCTAGGATTACACCCAAATAGCCTTTATATGTTAGGTGTTATTAACTAACTACACTGGTTAGTTAACCCCATGTTAAACCCTTTGTAGATACCCCTAGAAAAACCCTCAGAGTCATTCCTTTCATTTCTTACACCAATTTAAAATGTTTCATTACACCTTAGCCTACCCTGTAGATTTAAGTCCGTAGTTAGTCGCTTTTGGTAAAAGCGTGTATTCCTTGCGTTTCCTGTGTTCGTGTGCGTAATTATTATCTTTGGTTAGGTCAGGAATTGCATAATGCAATGGAGTGAAAGTAGATATTGTATTTTTGATTTTCGTATGTTTACTACTTTCACTATTACTTTTATGTCTGAAGTTATGAAAAGTGCGGAGAAAAATTATCCAGATTTATTGTAATGGTGATGTGGTGAAATTTTACATTATTTGATGTTTAAAGAAAATCGAAAAAAAATAGAAAAGAAAAAGAAAGAAGAAGTTGGTAAGTTTTATTAACCAACAATGTAAAGTTATGTACTAGTAGAGATATCGCTACTGCTTGTTGTATTATATTTATAGATTGCAAGGGAGTTGGCCGTTATGGGAACGCCAACTAAGGTTTATTCTCTGAATGAGATATTATTGAGTTTAATTCATGTCTACCTACTAAAGCATGAGTTTTCGTGTTAAAGTGTGAGTTAGTCTATGATTTGTGTCTTATTCATGGGATGGTTGGGAAGTGATTAACCACACTTGTTAGGACTTAATCTATTTGTTTTGTTTATTTTATTTAACACCAGTTATTTCCCAATTGTATCCTTACCCTTTTACCAAGTCACTAAATCCGTTGTTAGCTTTCGAGCATCCAAATATGGTAACAGCTAAGTGAGAATGTCAAAAGCATGAATAAGGTAGTGACCATCCAAGTTTTAGACTAATCGAACGACGCGTCAGCAATCTAAAGTACGTCTTGGTGACCATCCGTTATGAAAATAACGCGCCATCGAACCAGGATACACACTAGTGACCATCCGTTGTTTGAGGAATCGAGGGCTCGCGCTAGCAATTTACTAAGTTTGTGTAGGAGAGGTTTAAACAAAGCTAGGTTTAACCCTTAAGCCTAATCATTACCCAATTTACCGCTTTAGACTTGTCACTCCTTAGCTTTAGTGGTGGAGATGTGTATCCTTGCCAAGCTTATGATAGAATATTCATCGCGACTGAGCAATTGAGCGAATTACTTAAATGCTACCACATAGATTAGTTGAGTGATATGAGTGATTTCATTTTTCTACTTCGTGAGTGATCCGTTGGAAAGTATATATCAAAATATCATATACGTGTAAGGCGTGGGAACTGACAAGCCAACCCTTTGGGAAAAAGACCAACTTGCAAAACCCGCGAATACGATATGAGATACCGGGCAAGTGATACCCGGGTCGTTTCCCGACGAGGTGTGAATCGAGGATTTCGTGTACAGTTTGGAATTAAAGTGCTTGAAGGATGGAATTTGTATTTTTGTGTTTTTTTAATTCTAATTACATTATGGAAAGTAAAGAAACAAATCAAAATAAAGCACGAACGAAATTAAACTAAAAACGTTAACCGGGAATTCAAAAACGGCCCTAAAAGGCAAAATCTTTAGAAATTAACCCTACGGATGCAAATTTAATTTTCCTAAGTCCTAAATGATAAAAGAAAATTTTAGAAAAATGAATTTTATTTTTTTGATTTATATTTTATTTATTATGAATTAAAAACTATTTTGAAAAGAAAAATATGTAAAAATACTAGAAGAAAGTGAAAAATTATGAAACTTTGCAGAAAAGTGCTTAACGATAAAAGGATCCTAGGAAAAATAAAAGGAAGATAACTGCTTCTTCGATAAGCAGTTATTAAGCAAAAAGGAGAAAATAAGCGAAGAGGAAAAAATGGGTTAAATGAATTAAATGATGGAGGTCTAACAGAAAAGACCCAAGGGTGCTAGTGGTTGTGTGTGGTTTGGAAAAAGGTTGGAGGTTGAGTCAGGGGTTCGAACCTCAGCTCACCCCTGACTTCCCTTCTCATTCTTTTTTTATGAAAAATTTTCTATTGGGACTTAAAAATAAGCTAGAAATAATAACTTTTTGTGAAAGAATTATTTTTAGTTTCAAAGAAATAAGCCAGAATAAGCAGTTATTAGACCAACTGCTATAGGGAAGAAATTAGCTAAGGCAACATAGAAATAAGCCAATATCCTATCTAAAAGCTATAAACCTAACTGAAAAAGCAAAAATAAGCTAAAAGCATATCCAAATAAGCAAAAGTAAACAAAATAAGCTAAGTTAACAAGCCAATAAGCACTGAAAAAGCTAAAAAACAATTAAGGCTTTGGTGATGCAGACCAAACAGCCCACACGGGCAATTTTGAGCTTATAAAAAAGCACTTAAACATTAATCAAATTTATTAACAACTGAAAACACATTAAGATCATGCACCAAGGAGCTTAAATTCCAATTTTCAGGATATTTGAGCTTATAATGAGCTTGTGAGAGGAGCTGAGAAGATGGGCTATTGATACAATTTCAAGATATGCAGGCCCGATCTAATGATTGCGGCCTATAATAAGCCAACCAAAAAAAAATAAAACAAAAACCTAAAATAAGTTGAAAATTGTAAAGTTCATACTACAAGCTAATTATAAACTCAAAATTGGACACTAATTTCTACTCTAGCTAGTCTAAATATGAGATCAAAAAGGGCTGTTGAGGCTGATTTGGATGTTCAAAGTCTAGAGTTCTGTTGACAGATTTTTACAAATCTGATCCAAAATTCAACAAAACTTAATGAATTTCTGACTAACATTCAGAAATCAACTTTAAACACTAAATGTAACTCACAAATAGCAAAAACAAGACCTTAAAACTACTTATCTCACAATGAGCAAATTCTAACAGTGATGAACCTCAACACTTGCAACTCAAACTTAAATATCCAAATCCAATCAAATCAGTAAAAATCCGCTGCAAAACAGCTTATAACAATCAAATTATGCTAAACAAAGATGGCTCAATTGCATTTGAACAGTAAAACACCAATTTTGACCCATTTTGGGGCTTATGCCAAACACCCCTTAACTAGGACTGTTTTGGTTTTTTGAACTGAAATAGACCAAATTAAGCTGAGTTTTTGAAAGCCAGATGGTTCACTAGGTATATTAACCACTTATAAAAAACTTTCAACTATGAATAAGCACTAAAATAAGCTAAGTCTATATTAAGCTATTTTTTTGGTATTTAATGAGATTAAGGACAAAACAAGTATAAGTAAATAAAAACTAGCAAATTAACAACAAACAACAATAACAAGAACAAATAAGTAAATATTAATCAAATAAGCACTTAAATGAACAAAAATAAGCTAAATGCACTATAAAATTTGAAAATCAATAGAACTTACAAAAGCCCTTGCATAAACAGGGCAAATTATGCTCGAGGAGCTACTCTACAAGCTCTAGCTTGTCAAAAGACAAGCTAGCGACAACAATAAGCTCTTCCCTTGCTAGCTTATCATCCACAAGTGCTTATTTTGACTTTTATTGACTTTTTTTTGGATTTTTTTTTTGTATTTTTGTAATTAAAACAGGATTTAAATAGCACAAACTCACAAAAAGCTATGATAAGCTTATATGAGCTTGTGAGAACAGTAAAGAAAGCTTATAAATAGATTTGCAATAAAGTAAATGCTTAAAATGTAAATTAAATAAGGAAATTAAAGGAAAACTTAATTGCATTAATAAAAGGTGAGATTACAAAGCTTAAATGTATTTGAAAACCTAAAATAAACTTGAACTTAACTAACTAACTACATAACTAACTACCTTTTCAGGCTTACAATAGTCATATTTATACTAATCTAAAACTAAGGTATCTTCTGTCTTTGTGTTTCTTTTGTGAGAGGGCACAGCTTTGTGTCTTCATTTGTGCTTCTTTTGATTCAATATCAACCCTTGAATTTATCTTGAGTTCATCACAGCCCTTGATTGCATTTTGGCGCCAAAAGTACCACTGGATTGCCAGCTTGGCAATGGTATCATGTGAAGAAGTTGCGCATGGGGAGAATAGGGTGGCTGGAGCAGGTAAAGAGAGGTGGCTTGGAGCAGGGAAAAGCTGGGTTCCAGCAGGGGAAAAGCGGGAAAAGGGGATAAAGGGGGGGTTGACTTTTTTTTACCTAGGTTTATTAATAAAAAGGGGACGGGTTGGATTGGGTTTATGTTTTTGGCCAGGTTTATTTTGGATTGGATTGGGTTTAGTTTAGGATTTGGTTTTATTAATAAAAGGGTTTGGTTTTAGTAGTGATTAAATGGGCTGACTTGGCCCATTAAATTGGGTTGGGTTGGCCCATAAAAAATGGTTTCGTATTCGTTTTTCCAAGCTCAATCCAATGCTAAATCCTGGGGTTGACTTTGACTTCATCTTGACTAGATCAAATGCACAAACGTTGTCGAGTCGATCCAAAAATGCCCGTTTTTGCTCTGTTTTCAATCTTTTGTACCTGAAATACATAAAAACACAATCCAAGGATATCTGCAGTATAAATTTGCATATTTGGCTGTTTTTAGTTATTTTATGTATTAAATGGGCATAAAATGATGAGTAAATAGGCTTTCATTAGTGACGTATTTGGTTGTGCAATTATAATTGTGGAAAACTAGAAAGGAGGTTGAATAGTTTTACCGGTTTTTAAGACTTTATAAAACTTTACTTGTGAAAAACTTTGATTCGATTCTTTTAATAAATCAATCAACACAAATATGAACACTAAACAGTACTAACTAATATAAACAATAAATATAAATAAATGAGATAGAAAGATCAAACCGGGACAAAGAGATTTATAGTGGTTCGGTCACGAAGCTCTTCTTCGCCCTACTCCACTCCCCGAGTACCACACTCGAGAGTTCTAAGCACTATGTCAACAAAGCTCCCTTCAGGCGGAGAAAACCGTACAACGTCGCTTATCCTTATTTCCGACACTAAGCTAAATGTCGAGTACTAATCTTAGCTAGTAGCAATCTACCACGATCCACACGATCCTTACTACTTCACACAATCAACACACTTGACTCTATATACCCGATCTACCCTTGATCCACTTGATCAACACACAAGCCCACAAGCTACAAGAGATCTCCAAGATCTCAACAAGATCACAATGATCTACTCTCACAAACTACTCAAAAGAAAATGAACTTGGTGTATGCTAGGATACAACAAGTATGTAACAAGTGTTACAAGTGCACTAACTATAACTACAACACTGTGTATCTTCTTTGATACCTTGTGTTCTTCTCTTGCACTAGTAGAAGAATCAAGGTGATCACTTGGTTGGATGATTGGATCACTCTTTAAACAAAAATAAACTAAACTAAAAGATCAAGAAGAGAAGATGTGATAAGAGTGTTAAACTCAGAAAGTTGTGCGTGAAAAAGGATGCCCAAAAACTGTGAAGATGGTTGGTATTTATAGGCAGAAGAAATCTGACCGTTATAAGGACACGACACCACTAAATGTCACACGGTACCACTAAATTTAGTGGTACCGTGCCAGACAAGGACGCTCCAATTTTTGTTTTTAGTGGTGAAAGTTTATTTGGGGAAGTTTGGAGCTAATTTTTTGGAGGGGGGGGGAATAGCTGTTATGATTTTTAAACTTATTTTTCCAATAAAACATTTCTTTATAATTCAAAAATAACTTGTAAGGTATATTTTTGAAAAAATGTTTTTTCACATTAAAAATGTGAAGTTTGAAACACAAATTCACTTCTTTGATCATTTGTCAAGTTATAAATTTGTTTGTTCATACCTAGAGTGATTTACTTGGAAACGGGTTATTTCGACTAAAAAGCTTGTTTACGTTAATTTTAACGTAAAGTGTTTTCACATTTTGTTATCATCAAAACGTGAAGTTATCGAAAGATATAAATAACGTTTTTAGAACATTATTTGCATCAACAATCTCCCCCTTTTTGATGATGACAAAACATAAACTCATTTTAAGTTAAAAATTAATTTTAACAAGTTTTTAGCATGAGTTTATATCCCATTTCTCCCCCTTTTTGTCGAAGCAAAAAGGTTGCTAAGGCTCCCCCTTGATGTATACTCCCCCTCGTTTGGAGGACACCAAGGAATCGAGCAATGGTTCTTGCTACAAAACAAAGTTAGATGACACACATATAATATCTAACATGTAGCAACTAAGATAAATATCCAACCATAAACTAAGAAAATGGCTAAGAAGCCAAAAACTATAAAAGATAAAACAACCACATGATAAGCCCATCCATTGATAAAAAGAAATGTCATACATAAGGTATGACTACAACATAAACATAAAAGTACACTACAAGAAGCACATAGAAATATTTAGTGACATGAGGCCCTAAGATTTGCTTCAATGACAAAAGGGATCCTAGGCTTTTATTATTGGAAACTAAACATGAAAGTGTTTAGTTGTTTGGGCTATGGGTTGGTGGAGGAGGTGGTATGATGGGCCCTTGTGGTGGTGTTAGAAGGTGTTCAAGGTAGGAGAACATGAAGTTCAATTCATCCCTAAGGTTGAAGATGAGGTTTCGGTTGTGATGACAACATGCACAACTTAGGCTATGTGGCTCTAGAGGGTAGAGAATGGGGTGACCCATTAGTGGTTGTGGTGATGGAGAGGCGGAAAATGATGATGTGTTGGACCCAAGCTCAAAGGGAGTTGTTGGTGATAGGGTGAATGTTAGTGTCAACGGTTGAGGAGGACTAGGTGGAGGTAAGGGTGTGTTAGTCCTAATTGTGGTAGAGGATGATGAGGTTGGCCTTGTAGAGATGGCTTTAGAAGGAGCCAAATGTGTAGAAATTGATGAGGTTGAATTGGTTGAGGGTAATGGTGTATGAATGTCTTCATCATCGTCTAATGTAAGATCAATGAGAAGTATTTCATTGGGTGGTTTTATGTTGAGTCTTGGTTTCTTTGCTTTGTGAGAGGTGGTAGCCATGGTAGAAGACATGGTGAGTTTATGATGAATGTGTGATGGTGAGGAAGATAAATGCATGATAAGAGCTTAAATAGCCAAATCAAAGGCATGCAAGGATTGGTAAGATGGTGAGTTTAGGGAATTGGGAGTGTTGGAATCAGCACATGTTTGAAGATTTTAAGGGAAAGGAGGTCAAAAAGTGAAAGCAAACAGTTAAAAACGTTTTCCCAGGGGACGGTACCACTAAATCACCCATGGTACCACTAAATTTAGTGGTGTCGTGCCCTAATTAGTGGAGCCGTGACCTGCAGTTGACATTTTTACCAGTTGTGTAGGATTTAGGCTGCCTAAATGGGTAATCCTAGGGGTACTATTTGCAGCAAATCCTATTACCTCAATTCACTAAAGAATAATCACATAGTTTTCATAACACTAGCCACAACTAGCAACAAACAAGAACATGTAATTATCAAGATTTAGGCTACTATTAAGCATGCAATATATCAAGTAATATGATCATCTAGTGCATGCAAGAAAAATGTAAAATAAAAGATATGAACTAAATAAAGCTCATGAGCTAAATATAATCAAGCATTAAGCTTCATTAACTATCCAAAGTAACCCATGCCAAGTTAGAAATATTAAGTTAAGCCAAACTTGTTAATGTTAAATGGCCGTAGCCAAGACCCCATGAGTAATAGTTTAATACTACTTGAGTTAATAATATTAATTAAGTTAGCATTGTCTAATCTCTCGATTTCCCCAACTTCTTGATCTTGTTCCCGATGCCCTTGAGTGCATTCCCAATTGACTTGAACCCCCCGATGGTTTGCTCATGCATGGACACTTGTCGATTGTACATCGTCGTTTTCCTTCTCATCACCGCATTTAAGTTGTTGTTGTTGTAAGGAAGGTCGGTTGTTGGTCTGAAGGATGACGTGTCAAGATTGTGAAAGAAAGTGTCGGGTGAAGTAGTACGAGCACGAGAAGTTCCTTCTTCATTCGCTTCATGATCATCCTCATCCATAGGGTGAGATGACGATCCATGACGGAAGGAGGAAGAAGAGAAAGTAGCATCGGAAGTGGATTTACGACTACGTTTAGACCCTTTGTCACTACGTTTCTTTGTGCGATGTTGTGGTCCTCCAAGGGGTTTCATGATGGGATTAACAAGGAAATAGTCGACGCTATTGAGATGTGGGTAATTAGCCATAACCCAATGGAAGAGACGAGTAAGCAACATACCGTATGGCATGAGCTTATCAGACCGACTATGAATGTTTGCCATTCTTTTTGCCATGTAGTATGCGAGGTTGTATGGTTCCTCATTACTAAGGCAATATAGCATATGGGCTAGACTTGCCGGAACATGATCTCGGTTACCCGCAAGACACAAGACACTCTCACGAAGAAGAAGCTCCCAATTTTTGAGATCGGGAAGAATTTCTTTGAGATAGATACGGTTTGGGTCGAGGTGGACTATAGAACCATCACGTTTTTGGTACGTGTTGGCGACACGATGGATTTGGACATTTAGCTTTATGCTTTGGAGGTCAGGAATTTCGGTAAGATATGGAACTTCACTTTCAAGATGATAATGAAGTGACTCTAAGGAATGGTCTTCTGTGTAGGCACATTGACCATAGGAAGGAACACCTAGAATGTCACCGAGTTCGGTGATGGACAAAATGATATGTTCATTTTGAATCCAAAAATCTAGGAAGACATTACCCTCAAGATCATTGAAGGTACGAATACGGCTATAGAATTCGAGGATGAAACGAGGACATATTTGATCATTTATTATATATAAATAATCAAAGTGGATAGTGGGAAAGCATACATTTATGCCATTCAAAGGAGCAAAATAATCATTGACTACACGACCTTCGTATATATATCGATGTTGGACTTTAAGAAGATAAGCTTTTTGCTCATTAGGAATGTTTGCATCATCGATTAGTGAAGGGATGTAGGATCTGGTGTCTTGGTAATGGTTACAAGGCATTGTTACCTACAAAAATATAAGTATGTATATGTTAACTTATTGTATTTTGATGATTACATTTATAGTGTGTGTGCCTATATGCAAACAATGTGGAGGTGCGGTAATCTCGACTCTAAAACAAAAATAATGAGATTACCCAAACACTCCTAACTTCACTTTTGCTTAATCAAATATGTCAAAGAATACATATTAGTTATGTAATTCGATCAATATTTGTGAGATCATGTATGCATGCAAAAACGTTTTTAGTTTGCATCAACAATGCACGAAAAATGTTTCATGATCCTAGATGTGTGAAATTTTTCGAAAACAATGGAATTGGGGTGTTTGGCACATGCGACAATTTAGCACAAAATGTCTTAAAATTGAACAGCTTGAATGTTAATGACTCCAAATCCAATTTCAAGTATCCTAGACATGATTCCACTAAAAATATTTAATCTAATTCCACTTTAAGTAGTGAAATTCGGACTAAGATATATAATGTAAGTGGGTTTATGCAAATCCTATAGGGAATCATGTAAGTTATATATTGTCTAACCCTAGTCCTAATTGCATAAAAATTCAATCAAAATTGAAAAACCCCCAGTTTGATTTTATGCATAAGAACAAACCCTAGACTCAAATTAAAAAGAAATTAAAGTTAATTTGCTTACAATTGATGTTGTAGTGATTAATATTCTTTAAAAGCAATGCCTCGATTTTGATTGACAAGAGTGTAATTAGATTAGGGTGTGATATTCGGTTTTGGTTGCAAAAGGGGAAGTTGATGTATTGTTTTGAATGGGTATGCAGAGGGAAAGAGGAAGAAAGACGGGTTTATCAAATGTACGGTACCACGGTACCACTAATGTTTAGTGGTGCCATGCCACTTTAGTGGAGCCGTGCACTTCTGAAACTGATTTTTGCCCCATTTTGATTTTTGACGAATTAATCTTACTTAATTAATAAGACTTTTTAACGCGAGGGGAGAGTTTATACCTAATAAACTCTTTTAACGGAAACGACTAGGCTAGATGACAAGAGATGGCTTAAATATTTCCAAGGAAATACATAAATAGTCATTTGGAGGGATGTGAAGAATGACTTAATATTTTCAGTGAAATATTAAAAAGCCAAGAGCTGAGACATAAGAGAATATTTCCAGTGAAATATTCAAGTAGTCATACGAGGGATGTAAAGGATGACTTAAAAGGTCATGAGACGAGATATAAGAAATGACTTCAATATTTCCAGTGAAATATTCAAGTAGTCATAAGAAGGATGTGAGGGATGACTTAATATTTCCAGTGAAATATTTAAAAAGACATGAGATGAGACATAAGAGATGACTTCAATATTTTCAGTGAAATATTTAAGTAATAATAAGAGGGATGTGAAGGATGACTTAAAAAGTCATGAGATGAGATATAAGGCATGACTTCAATATTTCCAGTGAAATATTTAAGTAGTCATAAGAGGGATTTAAAGGATGCATTTGAACACATGGGAATTGTGAGATTCACGGAATGCGTTCCATCATTCCTACACCTAGACGAAGATAGTTAAAGGATTCACGTTTGAGAGGTTTGGTTAGGATATCGACGAGGTTGTCCTTTGAGAGAAACTGTTTGAAATAAATGTTTTCTTTTTTGGGCATTATCGCGATGGAGGAGATGACGTACTTCGATGTGCTTCGTACGTGAGCACTCCACGGGATTCTTGGTCAAGTCAATTTGCACCTCGGTTATCGCACTTCATAGGAATGTCGTTAAGATGGATGTTGCAGTCGATTAGAGCTTGTTTCATCCATAGTGCTTGTTGTCATGCCTTTCCGGCGCTTACGTATTCGGCTTCGGTCGTGGAGATAGCAAGAGTCGTTTGTTTCTTGGAGAACCAAGAAGTTTGACAACAACCCATGACGGTACAAACATCACTCTTACTTTTTCGATCCACATTATCTCCCGCATTATCAGAGTTGGTATAGACAATAGTTTCTACACCATTCCCCTTGAGATAGTACAATCCCAAGTGTGTAGTTCCTTTAATGCATCGGAAGATGCACTTAACCGCTTCAAGGTAAGAAGTTTTGGGATCCTTCTTAGAAGCGAGCACAAGGGCAGACACTAGACATGATATCGGGTCTACTTGCCGTTAGGTAGAGTAAATTACCTATCATGCCCCTAAACTTAGTACTATCCGCGTACTCACCTTCATCGTCTCTTGTGAGATTCGTCTCCGCGGACATAGGCGTTTTCATCGATTAAGATTGTTCTAAGTTAAATTTCTTTTATATATATATATATATATATATATATATATATATATATATATATATATTAGCATACTTAGATTTAAGAAGATATTATATTCGCTCATCATGCTCATCTCAAACTTGTCACGCATGTTCTTTGAACGATCATTGTACATTTCTGGACAAGTTGAGCCTAATATAATTGTCATCGACAAATATTTGAGCAATGATGGGATGTGAATTTCGTTTCTTTGTGAAAAGCACGTTGTCAACCATTTTCATGGTATATTCATGTTTATGTAAGAAAGCCTTTAATATGTCGTACCAAGCTTAGGAAGCTTGTTTAAGATCATAGAGTGCTTTCTTGAGTTTATAAACATGATATGGTTTGTATAGATCAACAAATCCTGGAGGTTGTACTACATGTACCTCCTTGTTGACAAAACCATTTAGGGATGCACTTTTCACGTCCATTATGTTAGTGCTCACTAAGTTAGATTCTAAGAACTCTACATGCTCAATATATCTAATAATGAGGAAGTTTTGAGAAAGCGTACCTTAGCCTGAGGTGTTGCCCTTTAAACTAGAAGATGTGACTACCTTGTTGTAAGCTAAGTAGGATGAGACTAGACTTGGATTTTCCGTCATGAGATTAGTGCATTCACTAATCACAACCTATTCGTCGAACTCCAAGTTGATTCACAATCATATCTATCTAGCAAGACAGAAACTCAAACATTTGGTCCCCAATATCTCGTGGGTCCAAAGTTGTTAGTGTTAAACATTCCATGCATTTGTTACATTTGCTTAGGATGTTGGAATGGAGGACAAATTTCCCATGGTAAGTAACTTTGTAGTTGACGGTTATTCCAAGTTACGGGATAGTTTCTTGGTTAATTTTTTCTTCTAAAGTTACCTCTCGGTAGAGGAGTTCTTGACCGAGGTTTAGGAACATATATTTTTCTAGGTGGAGGAGTCTTTGATCTAGTATTGGGTTTTACAAAACCAAGCTCGGGGGTTGACAAAGGTTTGTAAAAACTTTTGACTTCAATATTATTAACTACTATGTGACTCGGTTAAGGACTTAAGTTATTTTTTAAAATTGACCCTGTTCTGACTTTAGCACCAGACGGTACCACGGTACCACTAATTTTAGTGGTGCCGTGATGAAGCGAAAAGTGTACCGCTTTTAGGGGGTCATTTAAGCCCTAAATCGTATTTATTTGATCAAATATTGCCCTAAATCGTTCCTTTTGTCATTTTAGGTACTTTGGAGAAGAAATCTGGAAAAGGAAGCATTTTGGACGTTTTTGGAGCATAAAAGTGAAGAAAACGACAAAGTCTCAAAATCTGCTGGAATAGTACCTGTGACGGCGTCAAGCACCATTGTGACGCCGTCAACCCTTGACGCGCCAGAGAGGATTTTGGATGATTAAAAGGGGACGGCGTCAAGAAGGCCATCAAGAAACCCTAACCGTGGCGAGGGGTGACGGCGTCAGCTCTATAACGTGACGCCGTCAGATCTGTTTTCCTATATATATTTTCATAATTTTTAGTCATGAGTGTGCAACTTTGTGAGGAGAAACCCTAAGACGATTTTTCTGCCATTTTTAAGGGTTTCATACCCTTGGAACTCCCATGTTCAATTGAAGATAAGTAATCAATTAATCATTCAATATTTCTATGTGTTGTTTGATTGTATCTTGTTCTTGTCTTTTATTTAACATGCTAGGCTAGATTTATCGTGTGTTTGCTTAGATCTAATGAAACCTAACTATTGATTATTGGTTGTTGGTGTGTTATTAATTGTATTGGATGATTGTTTATCGATGTTAGGCTTAAGAAAACTGGCTAACCTCCTATACGGTAACTTGCTTGAACGTCTTAAGAAACATGAACCAATGCGTACTAAGGTTATTATGGTTGTATTTAATGCATGAGCGAATTTTAGTGATCCCATGTTAAGAGCTTCTTAGCCGGCTCGACATAGGAGTGAAGTAGGAGCTTGTAGAGTTGGGGAAGTACGTACGCCACCCCACGATTGGTATTAAGGAATACACCCGTCATCCACGCAATTAATACACACTAATCAACCGGTAAAAGATAGTTAAGGAGTAAGGAAATCTAAGTAAACACATTTCTCTCCACATAAGTTCCACAACCTTTTTATTTTCAGTTATTTTATTTTATTTGTAATTGTAGTTATTTGGGTTAGTTGACTAGCAACTAATTCCGCCCACTCCTTCAAACCCGAGATTTTACTTGCTTTCCATAAAATATAAAAATACAAAAAGAATCTTCCCTTACCCTTAGACCTATTAGAGTAGTTTTTCAATCCTAACGACACTATTCCCCTAGAGAACGATCAATCCCCGGTACTTGCCACTACACTATACTACATCGGTCAGGTACACTGCCTGGTGGGGATTGCAAGCCTCTTGAGATCCCTCGAGAGGTAAAACCTGTTGTAAGGTCGCAAAACCACGCATCAAGTTTTTGGCACCGCAGCCCGGGGAGTAGTTATTGCTTAGGTTGAAATTTTATTTTTATTAGGTCTACTCACAAGATTCCTATCAAGTGAGATTTTTTCTTTTTATTTTGTAGCTTTCTCGTAGTCTATCTTTTCTTTGTGATTTTGTTTGTAATTTGCTTCAAATGGACTTTTCACTAGACTTCTAAGATTGCAAGATATGGTTGAGTGGCTAGAACACCAAGGAGTTCAAAATACCTCATTTAGAGACACCTATGAATCATATGAGCCTTCACCTAGGATAGATTCTTATGAACAACCTCCATGTTTAGGATCTCATCTTAGTGAGGCAAATAGGAAAAGCGACCTAGTTTGCCAAGGAATTATGGATAGAGCCGAAGCAATAAACCATAAGTTGGATGAAGCGCTAGGTTTGTTATCATCACTACCTAAGAAAACAATTGATGAGGATATAGGTGATCTTGACACGTGGAATGATGAGGTAAACACCATAAGCCCACAAAATACTCAACCATCATTTGAGGCACCCACACCGCCCGTGACTTACCCGGAAGAAGTAGAAGAGACTTTAGGAATCCCGATGGAGGTAGAACCCTTGGACCAAGCACAACTAGAGGATATAGGTTTGAACACTTTTAGTGATGACCTTACTCTTAGTTCTAGGGAATTTCCTAGTGTTGATGAGCCGGAACCTCAACCTTTACACAACTTTTCATCCTTAGATTTACATCTAGGAGATAAAAGAGGAACCGACCCACCCATAAACCAATATTATCCGGGTAGTTTTAGGATGAAGGAAGCCATTCACTCACCCCCTTCACCTCACGTGGCATATTTCCACCCTAAGGGTGTGTATCGCTACTTCCACCCGCACTTAATCCTAAGTGTAGGGAAAACCTCCCCTATTTCCGTTAAATAAGGGTAGAGTCAGGCTCGTGACTCGAACAAAAACAAGCGCTTCTTGGGAGGCAACCCAAGCTTTATTTGTTTGTTTGTTTGTTTGTTTGATTTTATTTGTTTCCGTATGTAAGTTTAATTGTTATTGTTTGTGCTCATGTTTCAAAGTAAATTGTGAAAATGCTTTATTTTGTTTTTAACTTCGTCTTAACTACATATAAAGGTATTTTGCAAAACATAAGTGTAAGGGAATCCAAATTTGTTTACAAGAACAAGATTGAACATGAATCACAACAATATTAAATGAGCATGCATACTAGTAATTGTTAGAGTCAAATGCTTGTATCGAGTCATAATGAATATTTTGCAGGATTTCCAGGAAGTGAGGCATAAGTTTTTCTAGAAATTTTCCGGAAACTAACCATAAAATTTCTGCAGGTCACTTCTGACGGCGTCAAGGTTAACACCTGACGGCGTCAAGTGTAAAATTTTGGAAATTTTGCAAGTTTTATTTTTCTACCGGAGTCATAAAGTTTTTGTTAAATCTTTAGTTTTATAAACTCCAGGAAATCTGCAAATATTCATTCTACAAGCATTATATCTTTAATCGTTTTGTTTTTATTTCTAAGTCTGGAATTACATCTAGTTGTGAGTTTTCTTTGTTCAGGTTGATGCTTTGGGTTTTTTGTGTTTGTTTTCTCAGGTTTAACAGGTTATATTGGACAAGAAGATGATTTATATTTCGGAAGGGAAGCTTTCAACGTTCATTTTCTTGGAGGAGGATTTAACCATGTTACCTCTTTATCCACCAAGCGAATCAGGGGAGTATTTGATTTCATTCTTTTACCTTATTTACTTTTACATCTTGTTATTTGAACATTGGGGACAATTTTCATCTTAAGTGTAAGGGGGGGTAAAGTACGATACCTTAGAGAATGCTATTACGCTTGATTTTTCGTTTGTTTAATGGTAGATGTGTAATAAAACTGAGAGAAATACCTGTTAAGGCAATTTTAGTGCCAAATTTAAATTTTTTTACAACATATAGGAGTGAAACTTTGGTCTTAATGAGCGTCTCACGGATAGGAGTTATATGACTAGCACAAAACCGTACCACTAAAAAAAATTTCCACCCCCAAATATGTGAGGTTCGCCCCTAGAATTGGTAGGAAAAGCATTTATGCTATGATGTGTGTACCGGTAGCACTTAGATTCTAGAACTTGCGTTAGGACCATTCCGAGGCCACAAGTGAGACTACATTCGTGTAGTTAGATTTACTACATGATAAGAGGCATTAGGATTAACCCATTGTTTTACACCTGTGTTTTTGTTATAATTACGTTGGCTACATTGGTCAAGTAATTCTCCCACACCCTTTGCGTTGTACTCATTTTTAGTACACGATACCCCTAGTACACCCCTCAGAGCCTATCTTTTCGTTTCTAACTTTAAGCATTTTACTTAAAGGAAGAATTTGTTTACACCCCACTTAAATGTACACCCAAATCGGCTTAGCCTACCTTGTATGCACTCATCTTTAGTGCATTATTGTGACAACATTTGTTTAAACCCTTAGTTAATTATCTAATTGATTACATGGTTGCTAAGTCGAGTCATATCCTTGTACATATTGTTTTGGGACGATTGGGACTCATGGGTAAAGTACTAGTGTAATGGAGTAATGGGGAAGAACAACATTATTACCCCCATATGTGCTAAATATTTTAAAAGTACTCCAAGTGTTTCGATTATCTTAATTCGAGTCGATAGAATAGTAATTGTAAAGTTATGTAAAAGTTCAAGTGTAAGGGGGATACAACCCCCCTGCGATATATTATTTTGGATGGTAGGGCAAGAGTGTATGCAAAAAAAAAAAAAAAAAAAAAAAAAAAAAAAAAAAAAAAAAAAAAAAAGTAGAAAAAACATACGGACTACCATCCCGTTTCATTTTATGTTTATTTTATCTTTTTTTTATTTCTTTCATTAGCTTAAGTCGAGTCTAGTCTTGGCTTAGCAACGCCATTTTGTACATGTAATTAATCAAGATCTTTAACTCGCCACCAGTAAAATATCCTTTATCCAACAAAATCGTGTTTATCATATCCCTACACCTAACGTTATAACCCGTTTAAAAGCCCTCTTTGATAGTTTATCTTAGGTGCTTACGCCTAGTGGAGGAGGTTTTTGATCCTTTCCCAAGCCTATGGTAATCTATGTGCTATGACAGGTAGTGAGAGATATTATCCATTTTCATTTATGAGATATACTTTTATGACACCTGAGAGATGTGAGTATCTGAACACTACTTGTGAGGTGCTAGTCTGTAATCTCCGTGCTTATTATGATTAAAGTGGAACGACTATTTGTTGTAGTTACTTTTATATTAGCATTAAATGACCCCTAACTTGTATTTTGATTAGAATAAAAGCGCATTTGCTTGAGGACAAGCAAATCTCAAGTGTAAGGGTATTTGATGAAGCGAAAAGTGTACCGCTTTTAGGGGTTCATTTAAGCCCTAAATCGTATTTATTTGATCAAATATTGCCCTAAATCGTTCCTTTTGTCATTTTAGGTACTTTGGAAAAAAAATCTGGAAAAAGAAGCATTTTGGACGTTTTTGGAGCATAAAAGTGAAGAAAACGACAAAGTCTCAAAATCTGCTGGAATAGTACCTGTGACGGCGTCAAGCCCCAGTGTGACGCCGTCAACTCTTGACGCGCCAGAGAGGATTTTGGAGGATTAAAAGGGGACGGCGTCAAGAAGGCCATCAAGAAACCCTAACCGCGGCGAGGTGACGGCGTCAGCTCTATAACGTGACGCCGTCAGATCTGTTTTCCTATATATATTTTCATAATTTTTAGTCATGAGTGTGCAACTTTGTGAGGAGAAACCTTAAGACAATTTTTCTGCCATTTTTAAGGGTTTCATACCCTTGGATCTCCCATGTTCAATTGAAGATAAGTAATCAATTAATCATTCAATATGTCTATGTGTTGTTTGATTGTATCTTGTTCTTGTCTTTTATTTAACATGCTAGGCTAGATTTATCGTGTGTTTGCTTAGATCTAATGAAACCTAACTATTGATTATTGGTTGTTGCTGTGTTATTAATTGTATTGGATGATTGTTTATCGATGTTAGGCTTAAGAAAACTGGCTAACCTCCTATACGGTAACTTGCTTGAACGTCTTAAGAAACATGAACCAATGCGTACTAAGGTTATTATGGTTGTATTTAATGCATGAGCGAATTCTAGTGATCCCATGTTAAGAGCTTCTTAGCCGGCTCGACATAGGAGTGAAGTAGGAGCTTGTAGAGTTGGGGAAGTACGTACGCCACCCCACGATTGGTATTAAGGAATACACCCGTCATCCACGCAATTAATACACACTAATCAACCGGTAAAAGATAGTTAGGGAGTAAGGAAATCTAAGTAAACACATTTCTCTCCACATAAGTTCCACAACCTTTTTATTTTCAGTTATTTTATTTTATTTGTAATTGTAGTTATTTGGGTTAGTTGACTAGCAACTAATTCCGCCCACTCCTTCAAACCCGAGATTTTACTTGCTTTCCATAAAATATAAAAATACAAAAAGAATCTTCCCTCACCCTTAGACCTATTAGAGTAGTTTTTCAATCCTAACGACACTATTCCCCTAGAGAACGATCAATCCCCCGGTACTTGCCACTACACTATACTACATCGGTCAGGTACACTGCTTGGTGGGGATTGCAAGCCTCTTGAGATCCCTCGAGAGGTAAAACCTTTTGTAAGGTCGCAAAACCACGCATCATTCCGTCTGTACCTTTAGTGGTACCGTCCTCTACCATTTCAGATTCTCTAGATTTTACAAATTTTACTTGTTTAGTTTCACTTGTAGAAGTTTTATTTGGGTCAAATCCTAAGCCCGCTCTGGCATGTTCACTATACCTAACGTTTTCAAGCATGTCATTAAGTGTCTTTGTTCCTTTTTCAAACTTAATGATTCTTAATGCATTTTCTTTGAGTTTTTCATTCTCTACTCGAAGACAAATGCATGACCTACATCCAATATCTATTTCTTTATTTTTCTCAAGTCTTTTTACTTGATCTTTTAGTTCTAAAATTTGCACTTCGAGTTCATGCAATGTTGCTTTTAGTGTTTTGTTTCTACTTATGATTTTAGAACTTACTTCACATAGTTTATTATATTCATCATATAGTCTATTATCATCTGTTGACGAATTATCATCACTATAATAAGAAGAGTCGGAATGTACCTCATTTGAAGCTTGAGCCATTAGACATGTTTCGTCGTTGGGCTTCTTCTCTTCTTCTTCACCGTTATCACTCCTAGAGCCTCCTACGAAAGTTCTTTAGTTGTTGGTTCTCGGTGGTTTAGAACATTCTCCTATGAGATGATTGGGATCACTGCATCTAAAACATTTCCTATCACTCTTTCCTTTCTTCTCATCTCGGTTCTTTTGTGACGACTTCTTTTCATCACGAGGTTGTCTAACGAACCTACCTCTTCTCCTAAAGAACTTCTTAAAGTCTCTAACGGCTAGTGCATATTCTTCATCTTCACTATCGGAATCCGAACTTTCCTCATCACTAGACTCCTTTTTGGCTCTCTATGCTAGAGATCTAACTCTCTCGCTTTTGCCTTTGACTATGTCAGAGTCTTTCATGATTATCATTTCATGAACCTTCAAGTTTCCTATTAGCTCATGAATTGATAACATAATTCTTGCTAGAATAACCTTCATCAAGAGCTTTAAGACTAGTAATAATAGTTTTAAATCTAGCAAAAGCTTTATCAATAGATTCATCTTCTGAAATGGAAAATTGTTCATATTGTTGCACAAGAAGATCTATCTTGTTCTCTTTGACTTGATTATTACCTTGGTGAGTGACTAACAAAGTTTTCCATATTTCTTTTGTCGTGTTACACATAAAAATTCTTTCAAATTCCTTTTTCGGCAAAGCATTATAAATCATCATTTTAGCCTCATCATTTTTGGCTAGTTTTCTTTTAAGGTTATCACTTTGTTTGTTATAAGGAACTATTTCATTCCTTTTTGTTTCCGGATTCTTTTAAATCGGTTGAAAGTCACCCTCGGTAATAACATGCCAAAGATCAATGTCTTTTGATTTCACATACGTTTCGAATCTTGTTTTCCAATATATAAAACAATCGGTTTCAAAAAGTGGTGGTCTTTGCATAGATTGCCCTTCTTGATATTTGTCGAAATCCATTGATCGATTCAAGTTTTAAAATACAATTTATTTTAAAATCTTGTCTGACGTGGCTCTGGTACCAATTGTGGAAAACTAGAAGGGGGGTTGAATAGTTTTACCGGTTTTTAAGACTTTATAAAACTTTACTTGTGAAAAACTTTGATTAGATTCTTTTGTGAAATCAATCAACACCAATATGAACACTAAACAATACTAACTAATATAAACAATAAATATAAAGAAATGAGATGGAAAGATCAAACCGGGACAAAGAGATTTATAGTGGTTCGGTCACGAAGCTCTTCTTCGCCCTACTCCACTCCCGAGTACCACACTCGAGAGTTCTAAGCACTATTTCAACAAAGCTCCCTTCAGGAGAAGAAAACCGTACAACATCGCTTATCCTTATTTCTGACACTAAGCTAAATGTCGAGTACTAATCTTAGCTAGTACCAATCTACCACAATCCACACGATCCTTACTACTTCACACAATCAACACACTTGACTCGATATACCCGATCTACCCTTGATCCCCTTGATCAACACACAAGCCCACAAGCTACAAGAGATCTCCAAGATCTCAACAAGATCACAATGATCTACTCTCACAAACTACTCAAAAGAAAATGAACTTGGTGTATGCTAGGATACAACAAGTATGTAACAAGTGTTACAAGTGCACTAACTATAACTACAACACTTTGTATCTTCTTTGATACCTTGTGTTCTTCTCTTGCACTAGTAAAGGAATGAAGGTGATCACTTGGTTGGATGATTGGATCACTCTTTAAACAAAAGAAAACTAAACTAAGTGATCAAGAAGAGAAGATGTGATAAGAGTGTTAAACTCAGAAAGTTGTGTGTGAAAAAGGATGCCCAAAAACTGTGAAGAGGGCTGGTATTTATAGGAAGAAGAAATCTAACCGTTATAAGGACACGGCACCACTAAATGTCACATGGTACCACTAAATTTAGTGGTACTGTGGTACCATGTCAGACAAGGACGCTTCAATTTTTGTTTTTAGTGGCGAAAGTTTATTTGGGGAAGTTTGGAGCTGATTTTGGGGGGGAAAATAGCTGTTATGATTTTTAAACTTATTTTTCCAATAAAACATTTCTTTATAATTCAAAAATAACTTGTAAGGTATATTTTTGAAAAAATATTTTGTCACATTAAAAATGTGAAGTTTGAAACACAAATTCACTTCTTTGATCGTTTGTCAAGTTATAAATTTATTTGTTCAGACCTAGAGTGATTTGCGTGGAAACGGGATATTTCGTCTAAAAAACTTGTTTACGTTAATTTTAACGTAAAGTGTTTTCACATTTTGTTATCATCAAAACGTGAAGTTATCGAAAGATGCAAATAACGTTTTTAGAACATTATTTGCATCAACATTGATTAAAACAAATGAGTGCTTAAAACTATAAAAATAAATCCTAAGTTGTATTTAGGATACATTTTCATAAGTTTAAATTTGAGGTTTACTTGAGGACAAGTAAAGTTCAAGTGGGGGATATTTGATGATATCAAATAAATACATTTTATTGGCATCATTTATCCTATGTTATTCGCTTTTTTATATTATTTTATATGAGAATTGATACTTAATCACTTACTTTTGTAATTCTCAGTGATAAACAAGCATTTGGTGAAATTTAGCTATTTTGGACGTAAATTGGAGCAAAATGGATCAAGTTGGAAAAGTCGACTAAACTGAAGGAAGATATGCCGTAACATTCTAGACAGATACGCCGCACATAAAGACTTAGACGAATATGAAGACCATTGCCTGACTTTGAAGCATGCGCCGTATGGAATTATCCCATACGTCGTATATGAAACCTTGGTCAACGAGAAGATCTGACTTGATTTACTCCAGATACAGTGATGCGCGTGATGTGTCGTTGCGGTTTAGCAGTTTTAATGCCTACTCAAGTTTTAAATTTATATTTAGCCGACTTATCAATAACACACACACTTAACGAGCAGTGTACCCGGTCAGTATGAAGATAATGGTAAGTAGAGTGTCGATCACTAAGAGTGGAACGTATAATCTAGTTAATCTAATCAGTATTTTAATATCCTAACGCAAGGGGGTTTCAGCCTGAGAGACTGGCACAGATTTGTTTGCAATTAAATAATAAAATAAACAATAGGCACGAATCAGCAAGTAGCATACACGTACACAGATAGATACTTGAGACAATAAGAGGGCTGTCCTTATGATTAAGTAGATTGTCACTTGTTTTATTGATAGCTTTATATGAAGTGTATGTAATTAACCCTTTCTCGTTGGTCCTATTCTCATCGGCGAGTAAACCCTTAATGACGACTTATGTCTAAAAGTTATTCCTAAGTGATCAATTTAGAAACAACCGTGGGAGCCACACCTTGTCCGCAGTCGGGTGCCCGCAAGCCACTAATAAACACAGAGGTGGTCAATGCACTAATAAGTAGTAACCAAAGACATCAACATATAAACTTTAATTGATGGGAAAGCAAGTATTAAAGGGAGTGCAATCTTTCCGTTGTCACATTACACAAGCCACCAATCCTGATGAATTAAAGTTTGCTAAAACAATAAAACAAAACTACTTAATGAATTAAATACATGCAGCACCTTCTTACAGCTCTTGTATCTTCGATTTGGGTGTGTCTTGTGCTGCCTTCTTGACTGAATTCGTCCTTCTCCTCTGTTCGGTCTTTAGGTTTTCGAACTTCCGAATCTCCGAACTCTGTCTGGTCTACGGGGTATTTATAGTTTGTGTCTGAGGGAAGATGCGGCGCATCTACTTAAGTAGATGCGGCGCATGTACTTAACTTCGCGTGGGGTCCAAGATTATAATATTCAGGAATATCGTACACCGCCAGAAGATGCGGCGTAACTCTTTATTAGATGCGGCGCATGTCCTCTTGTATCTTGGATCGTATCTGGTGATATCTTGATAGAGATGCGGCGCATGTTGATAGTGAGATGCGGCGCATCTGGAGCAGAATTGACTTGATCTTGTCCATGTCAGTAGACTTCCACTTTATGTACGTTTTGCTCCATTATTAGTCCAAAATCGCCAAGTTTCACCAAATGCTTGTTTTTACCTGAGAATTACAAAAGTAAACGATTAAGTATCAATCCTCATACATAATATAGTAAAACAAGTCAAATTAATAGGATAAATGATAGTAATAAAATGTACTTATTTGAGTTCATCAAATATCCCCCCACTTGAACTTTACTTGTCCCCAAGTAAACCTTAGATTAAATCTTCATGAAAATGTATCCTAAAAGAAGTTAGGATTTATTTTTATATTTAAGCATGTATTCGTTTATTTCGTAATCACACAACTAAACACTTAACGAATTAGAAGTAAAATAAATAAGTCGATAAAAGCAAATCTAATCGTTTAACTGTCCAGTCGCGACGAATATTCTATCATAGGCTTGGCAAGTATACACATCTCCACCACTAAAGCTAAGGAATAACAAGTCTAAAGCGGTTAAAAAGGGTTTTTAGGCTTAAGGGTTAATTATTCTTATTTACACTATCGATCTCAAATTCCAGAAAAGGCGACAAAATCACAAATACATGATCGAATCCACGAACACGATACTTGCAATTGCTCAAATCCTTAACTCGAATAGGCTAAAGATAGGTCCAAACTTCACCAATAATAATATATCAAAAAGGGCGACAAAATCATAAATACATAGCCGAATCCACGACTACGATACTTAAGATTGCTCAAATCCCCAATCTCAATAAATCAAAGGTTTGGTTGGATAAAGAATAATATAGGGTATGGATAATATTTGGGATATAAATTGGTGTAAAATAAAAAATAAACAAAACAAATAAATTAAAATCCTAAGTGTGGTTAATCACTATCCCAACCATCCCATGAATAAGACTCATATCATTGAATAACTCACGCTTTAACACTTGAAACACACGCTTTAGGTAGACACGAATTATACTCAACAAAATCTTAATCAAAGAATAATCCTTAATTGGCATTCCCATAACTGCCAATTCCCATTCAATCCATAGATATAGTACAACAAATAGTGGTGATATCGACCACTTACATAACTCTACATTGTTGGCTTAAAATAACCATCCAACTCTTTTTTCTTTCTTTTTTCTTTTCTCATTTTTTTTTTTCGATTTTTTTTTTTTTTTTTTTTTTTTTTTTTTTTTTTTTTTTTTTTGAAACATAAACATAGATGTGTAAAATTTCACCACATCACTACAACTTTCTTTCCAGATAATTTTTTTTTTCATACTTTTCATAACTTCAGAAATAATGGTAAATAGTGAAAGTAGTAAACACACGAAAAATAAACTCTAAAATATACAATATTTACTTTCACTCCAATTGCATTGTGCAATTTCCCGACCTAACCATAGATAATGAATTACGCACGCGAACACAGGTAATGTAAGGAAACACACTCTGCCTATAGCAATTAACCAACCACGGATTCTAATCTACAGGGTAGGCTAAGGTTTAAGGTGTAACGAAACATTTTAAACATAGGTGTAAGAAACGAAAGGAATGGCTCTGAGTGTTTTTCTAGGGGTATCTTACTCTAAAAGTGAGAGTAACAAAAGGGTTTATACGGGGGTTAACTAACCAGTGTAGTTAGCTAATAACACATAACATATAAAGGCTTTTCGGGTGTAATCCTAGAATTTTACCAAGTTAGACAAGTCATTCCAATTAAATAAATAATACTCATTATGGTGGTCTCGAATAGTATACAAGCCAAGTTCTAAAGTTTACAAGTCACCGGCACACTCATAGATTTGTGAATTTTGGAAAAATCACAATTTTTGAAAATAACGTCATGTGTGCAGTTATGCAACTTAGATCTTAAACAAAAACATGCTAAAAAAAATTTTAAGTTTGATATATTAAGCACAATTTAAGCATAATTTTTGAAAAAGTTTAGGACAAGTAAGTGTTAAGTGTTCTAATTCTCCTATCCCCCACTTAAGTTAAACAACGTCCTCGTTGTTTGTATAAAAGGTTAAAAACTGGAAAATAAAAAGAATTAGAACAGAAAAACTCCCCTGAGATTTGCTCGGTATGATCCTTCATTAGTATATGAGCAAAAATCATCTTTCTTGTGGATTAGAACGTTAAAGCTTCATGCTTGATGTATCCACAGGAAATCCAGAAAACTATAATACCACCAACACTTTAAAACACACCTAAGATAAGAAAGGTTCAACTTGCATAATACATTAGTAGTTAGATAAAAATAAAACTTAAAAATGAAAACTGAAAATCATCAGGTCAGTCGATGCGCCGTATCCTATTGAAGAAGATACGCCGTATCGAGCCTGGAATAAATACGGATCAGAATAAAGATGCGCCGCATCCTTAACCAGGGATGCGCCGCATTAAAATAAACTGATAAAAGTTTTAAAGTCGAAAATAAAAATGCAGAAAAAATAAAATAAGATATGACCATTGCAGAGGATGCGTCGCATCTCAGGACTGAGATGCGCCGTATCTTCGTGCGGCCTGGACTGACTCGACTCAGAAAACAGTAAAAGATAAATTTTCCGGGTTGTCTCCCGGTCAGCACTTGTCTTTATTCCAGAGTCTTCAAGTTAGACTCACGTTCAGCACTTTAGTATCGATCATTGAAGGAGTCGGAAACATCACGCTCCTTCATTGCCAATTTAGTAATATTGAACACTCCTTGCTTGTTCTTAATTTCCACGCCGTTCTTCTTTAATATCTGTATAAACAAAGTCCTGTCCCTTTCGGGCAGAGATGACAAAATGATAGACGGGAAATTCTTATTATTATGTAGGCACAAATAAGCAAGGTAGGGTGGTAGTTCAATAAACACATCATGATTCAAATTCGTTTTCTCAACTATTCTCCTACGTTTATTAATTACTACACAATCATACCACTCATCATCAGAATCACTAACAACATCGCGTCTAAGTTCCGTAGGTACATTAAGGTCAATGAATTCCTCAAAGTCTTCATGATTAGGATTAGTTGAGTTGTTTTGAATCAATGTTTCTCCCATAAGTCTAGCTTCAAGATCGAGGTCCATACGCTCCCTTAATCCTAGCACATAAACATCTCTAATTATGCTTTTAACTGGATCTTGGCATTTATAGACTAGTTTATTATTCCCTACCCTTAATGAAATTTTTCTCTTAAACACATCAATCTTAGCATGGGCAGTAGACAAGAAAGGTCTTCCGAGGATTAAAGGAATCTTAACATCCTCGGGCATGTCTAGTATAATAAAGTCCACGGGAAAAATAAATTGCTCAATCTTAACTAGCACATTATTAGCAATCCCCTCAGGTCGTTTTACTGTTTTATCAGCCAGTTCAATAAGTAATTTAGTTGGTACTAATTTTCCTAGTCCTAGGGTAGCGAATGTCTTAAGAGGCATAACACTAACACTAGCTCCTAAGTCAGCCAACACATTATTGAAAGATATATTATTAATAGAACAAGGTAGAGTAAAACTTCCTGGGTCTCTTTCTTTATGAGGCAAGGCATTTGAGTCGGTTGCAGGGCTCTCTTCTTTCATTGTTGCCTTGATTTCTTCTTCAATCTTTGTCTTTTCTTTTAGTAGTCTCCTTAAGCTGATTGAAGAGTTAAAGAAAAATTCGGGTCTTGCACCATCATTACCATTCATCGATCTTCTAGGTATATTAGGAGTGACTTCTTCAGTGGTGCTTATGGCCTTGACATGATCCCTTGGGTTGGTTTCAGTTGAGCTCGGTAAACTTCCATATCCCCTTTCTTGAAGAACTTTGCTCATTTGACCAATTTGTTGTTCCAATGCTTTGATCGAAGCTCCTTGATTTCTTGTAGTAGTGTCCGTTGAAGCTCTAATTTCCTTGATCATAGCAGTATTTTCTTCATGTCTTTTAGCAGCATCGGCCATAATTTGCTTTAAAGTATCATCTAAAGTCTGCCTCCTCTCTTGATAAGCGGGATTGAAGTTGTTCTTTTGATAGAATCCCGGACTAGCTTCCCTAAATCTTGCTGAAGGTCGGAATGGTTGTCCAAATTGGGTGTAATAAGCTTCTTCAAACGTCTCACTTTCATTCTTGTTCGGGCAATCTTTAGTGTAGTGAGGTCCTTCGCATTTTTCACATCCAACTTGGGCAGCATATGCTCTTTCATCTCGCTTCTTCATCTCTCTACTAATTTTATCCAATTGAGCTTGAATAGCAGCAATTCCATCAAAATTAGTGCTGCTCTTAGATCTAGTAGAGGTCCCATCGTGCCATTTCTGAGAATGATCAGCAGCTTCTTGGATCGCTTTCCTAGCATTAGTTGCACTCATCTGAGGTACAGCTCCCTTAGCATCCAAAATCTGTCTAGTAGGCACGTCCAATCCCTGATAAAACAATATTATTTCCTGCATAGGGGTTAGATAGTGTTGAGGACATTTTATCAATAAATCTTTAAATCGTTCCCAAGCTTGATAAAGGGTTTCATCAGGCTCTTGCTTGAAACTATTGATAGCCTCCATCTTCTTAGCAGTCTTAGCAGGTGGACAATATCTCTTCAGGAATTTGCTCTTCAAACCTTCCCACGTAGTGATTGAACTAGCAGGTTCATTCCTTAGCCACTTGTTAGCAGCCCCTTTTAGTGAGATTGGGAAGATTCTTAGCATGAGTTGATCGGTATTGACACTTTCGGTAGTAAACAAATCTGCAATCTCCAGGACCTTTTCAACATGCTCATTAGCATCCTCTTGTTCCGTCCCACTGAAAGCATTCTCTCTTAGTTCTTTGAGAAATTGTCCCTTCAACTCAAATTTTGACTTGTCATCAAACTTAGGTCTAGCAACTCCTGAAGTGTAATCAGCACGGGTATTGTTCATGTATTCCTCCATAGTAGTGTTTTCGCCCATTGTTTCTGTTTCAACTTCCTCTTTCTCTTCAGAAAAATAATCAAGCTCGAGTGAACTTGAAAGATCAAAGCTTCTTGTGTTGAAAAGCCTTTTAAGCGAATGTAGGGCTCGTTCAGGATCTTCGAAAGGTTGAATCAAGTTCTTCGTAGAACTCCTGGTCATGCACTTCCTGAAATCAACACAAAAATATCAGTAGGGTATGCTCGAGAAAGTAGTATATCAGATAATTAATAACGAAAACGGAATACGAAAAATTAAAGTTACTGATATCTGCAGACGATGCGCCGTATCCAAAAAGTTGGATACGCCGTATCTTATACGTTAAAATTTAATCAGATTTTTATTCAGAAAATAGATACGCCGCTTAGAATTTATGAATGCGCCGTATCGAATTGATCAAAAAATCAATTTATCTAATTAAAATTAAATGCGTCGTATTAACGAAAGTTAATGCGCCGTATTTTCGTTACGTTTAAAATAAAAGATTTTTGATTCAGTAAGATGCGCCGTATCGATAGAGATCGATACGCCGTATCTGTTTAATAATTCGCAAACTGTTTTTAATTAAAATAATAGATACGCCGTATCTTCAGAAGAAGATGCGTCGTATGGCGTTTAACGTTCAGAAAAAATTTTTTATCAAAATCAGATACGCCGTATCTTCAAAAGAAGATGCGTCGTATTACTTTATCGCTTAGAAAAATTTTCTTATTAAAAACAGATACGCCGTATCTTGGGGAAAAGATGCGTCGTATCGAATTAATTAAACGCGTTGTATTAAAAAAATTAAACGCAATACGCCGTATCTGAGAGATCAGATGCGCCGTATCGTTTGATTTAGCACAGTACAACGATAGCAGAGCAGAAAAATACGAAAAATAAAAACAAAAATTAAACACACAAACAAAAATAAAACACACAAAAATAAAAGAAAACAATTAACACACAATACAACAAGTATGCAAAATAGTACAATGATGCAATTAATCTAATAAAAAGAAAAATAACCTAATTAAAATACTAATCAAATTAACAGAAAATAACAATTCACTCCCCGGCAGCGGCGCCAAAAACTTGATGCGCGTGATGTGTCGTTGCGGTTTAGCAGTTTTAATGCCTACTCAAGTTTTAAATTTATATTTAGCCGACTTATCAATAACACACACACTTAACGAGCAGTGTACCCGGTCAGTATGAAGATAATGGTAAGTAGAGTGTCGATCACTAAGAGTGGAACGTATAATCTAGTTAATCTAATCAGTATTTTAATATCCTAACGCAAGGGGGTTTCAGCCTGAGAGACTGGCACAGATTTGTTTGCAATTAAATAATAAAATAAACAATAGGCACGAATCAGCAAGTAGCATACACGTACACAGATAGATACTTGAGACAATAAGAGGGCTGTCCTTATGATTAAGTAGATTGTCACTTGTTTTATTGATAGCTTTATATGAAGTGTATGTAATTAACCCTTTCTCGTTGGTCCTATTCTCATCGGCGAGTAAACCCTTAATGACGACTTATGTCTAAAAGTTATTCCTAAGTGATCAATTTAGAAACAACCGTGGGAGCCACACCTTGTCCCGCAGTCGGGTGCCCGCAAGCCACTAATAAACACAGAGGTGGTCAATGCACTAATAAGTAGTAACCAAAGACATCAACATATAAACTTTAATTGATGGGAAAGCAAGTATTAAAGGGAGTGCAATCTTTCCGTTGTCACATTACACAAGCCACCAATCCTGATGAATTAAAGTTTGCTAAAACAATAAAACAAAACTACTTAATGAATTAAATACATGCAGCACCTTCTTACAGCTCTTGTATCTTCGATTTGGGTGTGTCTTGTGCTGCCTTCTTGACTGAATTCGTCCTTCTCTTCTGTTCGGTCTTTAGGTTTTCGAACTTCCGAATCTCCGAACTCTGTCTGGTCTACGGGGTATTTATAGTTTGTGTCTGAGGGAAGATGCGGCGCATCTACTTAAGTAGATGCGGCGCATGTACTTAACTTCGCGTGGGGTCCAAGATTATAATATTCAGGAATATCGTACACCGCCAGAAGATGCGGCGTAACTCTTTATTAGATGCGGCGCATGTCCTCTTGTATCTTGGATCGTATCTGGTGATATCTTGATAGAGATGCGGCGCATGTTGATAGTGAGATGCGGCGCATCTGGAGCAGAATTGACTTGATCTTGTCCATGTCAGTAGACTTCCACTTTATGTACGTTTTGCTCCATTATTAGTCCAAAATCGCCAAGTTTCACCAAATGCTTGTTTTTACCTGAGAATTACAAAAGTAAACGATTAAGTATCAATCCTCATACATAATATAGTAAAACAAGTCAAATTAATAGGATAAATGATAGTAATAAAATGTACTTATTTGAGTTCATCAAATATCCCCCCACTTGAACTTTACTTGTCCCCAAGTAAACCTTAGATTAAATCTTCATGAAAATGTATCCTAAAAGAAGTTAGGATTTATTTTTATATTTAAGCATGTATTCGTTTATTTCGTAATCACACAACTAAACACTTAACGAATTAGAAGTAAAATAAATAAGTCGATAAAAGCAAATCTAATCGTTTAACTGTCCAGTCGCGACGAATATTCTATCATAGGCTTGGCAAGTATACACATCTCCACCACTAAAGCTAAGGAATAACAAGTCTAAAGCGGTTAAAAAGGGTTTTTAGGCTTAAGGGTTAATTATTCTTATTTACACTATCGATCTCAAATTCCAGAAAAGGCGACAAAATCACAAATACATGATCGAATCCACGAACACGATACTTGCAATTGCTCAAATCCTTAACTCGAATAGGCTAAAGATAGGTCCAAACTTCACCAATAATAATATATCAAAAAGGGCGACAAAATCATAAATACATAGCCGAATCCACGACTACGATACTTAAGATTGCTCAAATCCCCAATCTCAATAAATCAAAGGTTTGGTTGGATAAAGAATAATATAGGGTATGGATAATATTTGGGATATAAATTGGTGTAAAATAAAAAATAAACAAAACAAATAAATTAAAATCCTAAGTGTGGTTAATCACTATCCCAACCATCCCATGAATAAGACTCATATCATTGAATAACTCACGCTTTAACACTTGAAACACACGCTTTAGGTAGACACGAATTATACTCAACAAAATCTTAATCAAAGAATAATCCTTAATTGGCATTCCCATAACTGCCAATTCCCATTCAATCCATAGATATAGTACAACAAATAGTGGTGATATCGACCACTTACATAACTCTACATTGTTGGCTTAAAATAACCATCCAACTCTTTTTTCTTTCTTTTTTCTTTTCTCATTTTTTTTTTTCGATTTTTTTTTTTTTTTTTTTTTTTTTTTTTTTTTTTTTTTTTTTTGAAACATAAACATAGATGTGTAAAATTTCACCACATCACTACAACTTTCTTTCCGGATAATTTTTTTTTTCATACTTTTCATAACTTCAGAAATAATGGTAAATAGTGAAAGTAGTAAACACACGAAAAATAAACTCTAAAATATACAATATTTACTTTCACTCCAATTGCATTGTGCAATTTCCCGACCTAACCATAGATAATGAATTACGCACGCGAACACAGGTAATGTAAGGAAACACACTCTGCCTATAGCAATTAACCAACCACGGATTCTAATCTACAGGGTAGGCTAAGGTTTAAGGTGTAACGAAACATTTTAAACATAGGTGTAAGAAACGAAAGGAATGGCTCTGAGTGTTTTTCTAGGGGTATCTTACTCTAAAAGTGAGAGTAACAAAAGGGTTTATACGGGGGTTAACTAACCAGTGTAGTTAGCTAATAACACATAACATATAAAGGCTTTTCGGGTGTAATCCTAGAATTTTACCAAGTTAGACAAGTCATTCCAATTAAATAAATAATACTCATTATGGTGGTCTCGAATAGTATACAAGCCAAGTTCTAAAGTTTACAAGTCACCGGCACACTCATAGATTTGTGAATTTTGGAAAAATCACAATTTTTGAAAATAACGTCATGTGTGCAGTTATGCAACTTAGATCTTAAACAAAAACATGCTAAAAAAAATTTTAAGTTTGATATATTAAGCACAATTTAAGCATAATTTTTGAAAAAGTTTAGGACAAGTAAGTGTTAAGTGTTCTAATTCTCCTATCCCCCACTTAAGTTAAACAACGTCCTCGTTGTTTGTATAAAAGGTTAAAAACTGGAAAATAAAAAGAATTAGAACAGAAAAACTCCCCTGAGATTTGCTCGGTATGATCCTTCATTAGTATATGAGCAAAAATCATCTTTCTTGTGGATTAGAACGTTAAAGCTTCATGCTTGATGTATCCACAGGAAATCCAGAAAACTATAATACCACCAACACTTTAAAACACACCTAAGATAAGAAAGGTTCAACTTGCATAATACATTAGTAGTTAGATAAAAATAAAACTTAAAAATGAAAACTGAAAATCATCAGGTCAGTCGATGCGCCGTATCCTATTGAAGAAGATACGCCGTATCGAGCCTGGAATAAATACGGATCAGAATAAAGATGCGCCGCATCCTTAACCAGGGATGCGCCGCATTAAAATAAACTGATAAAAGTTTTAAAGTCGAAAATAAAAATGCAGAAAAAATAAAATAAGATATGACCATTGCAGAGGATGCGTCGCATCTCAGGACTGAGATGCGCCGTATCTTCGTGCGGCCTGGACTGACTCGACTCAGAAAACAGTAAAAGATAAATTTTCCGGGTTGTCTCCCGGTCAGCACTTGTCTTTATTCCAGAGTCTTCAAGTTAGACTCACGTTCAGCACTTTAGTATCGATCATTGAAGGAGTCGGAAACATCACGCTCCTTCATTGCCAATTTAGTAATATTGAACACTCCTTGCTTGTTCTTAATTTCCACGCCGTTCTTCTTTAATATCTGTATAAACAAAGTCCTGTCCCTTTCGGGCAGAGATGACAAAATGATAGACGGGAAATTCTTATTATTATGTAGGCACAAATAAGCAAGGTAGGGTGGTAGTTCAATAAACACATCATGATTCAAATTCGTTTTCTCAACTATTCTCCTACGTTTATTAATTACTACACAATCATACCACTCATCATCAGAATCACTAACAACATCGCGTCTAAGTTCCGTAGGTACATTAAGGTCAATGAATTCCTCAAAGTCTTCATGATTAGGATTAGTTGAGTTGTTTTGAATCAATGTTTCTCCCATAAGTCTAGCTTCAAGATCGAGGTCCATACGCTCCCTTAATCCTAGCACATAAACATCTCTAATTATGCTTTTAACTGGATCTTGGCATTTATAGACTAGTTTATTATTCCCTACCCTTAATGAAATTTTTCTCTTAAACACATCAATCTTAGCATGGGCAGTAGACAAGAAAGGTCTTCCGAGGATTAAAGGAATCTTAACATCCTCGGGCATGTCTAGTATAATAAAGTCCACGGGAAAAATAAATTGCTCAATCTTAACTAGCACATTATTAGCAATCCCCTCAGGTCGTTTTACTGTTTTATCAGCCAGTTCAATAAGTAATTTAGTTGGTACTAATTTTCCTAGTCCTAGGGTAGCGAATGTCTTAAGAGGCATAACACTAACACTAGCTCCTAAGTCAGCCAACACATTATTGAAAGATATATTATTAATAGAACAAGGTAGAGTAAAACTTCCTGGGTCTCTTTCTTTATGAGGCAAGGCATTTGAATCGGTTGCAGGGCTCTCTTCTTTCATTGTTGCCTTGATTTCTTCTTCAATCTTTGTCTTTTCTTTTAGTAGTCTCCTTAAGCTGATTGAAGAGTTAAAGAAAAATTCGGGTCTTGCACCATCATTACCATTCATCGATCTTCTAGGTATATTAGGAGTGACTTCTTCAGTGGTGCTTATGGCCTTGACATGATCCCTTGGGTTGGTTTCAGTTGAGCTCGGTAAACTTCCATATCCCCTTTCTTGAAGAACTTTGCTCATTTGACCAATTTGTTGTTCCAATGCTTTGATCGAAGCTCCTTGATTTCTTGTAGTAGTGTCCGTTGAAGCTCTAATTTCCTTGATCATAGCAGTATTTTCTTCATGTCTTTTAGCAGCATCGGCCATAATTTGCTTTAAAGTATCATCTAAAGTCTGCCTCCTCTCTTGATAAGCGGGATTGAAGTTGTTCTTTTGATAGAATCCCGGACTAGCTTCCCTAAATCTTGCTGAAGGTCGGAATGGTTGTCCAAATTGGGTGTAATAAGCTTCTTCAAACGTCTCACTTTCATTCTTGTTCGGGCAATCTTTAGTGTAGTGAGGTCCTTCGCATTTTTCACATCCAACTTGGGCAGCATATGCTCTTTCATCTCGCTTCTTCATCTCTCTACTAATTTTATCCAATTGAGCTTGAATAGCAGCAATTCCATCAAAATTAGTGCTGCTCTTAGATCTAGTAGAGGTCCCATCGTGCCATTTCTGAGAATGATCAGCAGCTTCTTGGATCGCTTTCCTAGCATTAGTTGCACTCATCTGAGGTACAGCTCCCTTAGCATCCAAAATCTGTCTAGTAGGCACGTCCAATCCCTGATAAAACAATATTATTTCCTGCATAGGGGTTAGATAGTGTTGAGGACATTTTATCAATAAATCTTTAAATCGTTCCCAAGCTTGATAAAGGGTTTCATCAGGCTCTTGCTTGAAACTATTGATAGCCTCCATCTTCTTAGCAGTCTTAGCAGGTGGACAATATCTCTTCAGGAATTTGCTCTTCAAACCTTCCCACGTAGTGATTGAACTAGCAGGTTCATTCCTTAGCCACTTGTTAGCAGCCCCTTTTAGTGAGATTGGGAAGATTCTTAGCATGAGTTGATCGGTATTGACACTTTCGGTAGTAAACAAATCTGCAATCTCCAGGACCTTTTCAACATGCTCATTAGCATCCTCTTGTTCCGTCCCACTGAAAGCATTCTCTCTTAGTTCTTTGAGAAATTGTCCCTTCAACTCAAATTTTGACTTGTCATCAAACTTAGGTCTAGCAACTCCTGAAGTGTAATCAGCACGGGTATTGTTCATGTATTCCTCCATAGTAGTGTTTTCGCCCATTGTTTCTGTTTCAACTTCCTCTTTCTCTTCAGAAAAATAATCAAGCTCGAGTGAACTTGAAAGATCAAAGCTTCTTGTGTTGAAAAGCCTTTTAAGCGAATGTAGGGCTCGTTCAGGATCTTCGAAAGGTTGAATCAAGTTCTTCGTAGAACTCCTGGTCATGCACTTCCTGAAATCAACACAAAAATATCAGTAGGGTATGCTCGAGAAAGTAGTATATCAGATAATTAATAACGAAAACGGAATACGAAAAATTAAAGTTACTGATATCTGCAGACGATGCGCCGTATCCAAAAAGTTGGATACGCCGTATCTTATACGTTAAAATTTAATCAGATTTTTATTCAGAAAATAGATACGCCGCTTAGAATTTATGAATGCGCCGTATCGAATTGATCAAAAAATCAATTTATCTAATTAAAATTAAATGCGTCGTATTAACGAAAGTTAATGCGCCGTATTTTCGTTACGTTTAAAATAAAAGATTTTTGATTCAGTAAGATGCGCCGTATCGATAGAGATCGATACGCCGTATCTGTTTAATAATTCGCAAACTGTTTTTAATTAAAATAATAGATACGCCGTATCTTCAGAAGAAGATGCGTCGTATGGCGTTTAACGTTCAGAAAAAATTTTTTATCAAAATCAGATACGCCGTATCTTCAAAAGAAGATGCGTCGTATTACTTTATCGCTTAGAAAAATTTTCTTATTAAAAACAGATACGCCGTATCTTGGGGAAAAGATGCGTCGTATCGAATTAATTAAACGCGTTGTATTAAAAAAATTAAACGCAATACGCCGTATCTGAGAGATCAGATGCGCCGTATCGTTTGATTTAGCACAGTACAACGATAGCAGAGCAGAAAAATACGAAAAATAAAAACAAAAATTAAACACACAAACAAAAATAAAACACACAAAAATAAAAGAAAACAATTAACACACAATACAACAAGTATGCAAAATAGTACAATGATGCAATTAATCTAATAAAAAGAAAAATAACCTAATTAAAATACTAATCAAATTAACAGAAAATAACAATTCACTCCCCGGCAGCGGCGCCAAAAACTTGATGCGCGTGATGTGTCGTTGCGGTTTAGCAGTTTTAATGCCTACTCAAGTTTTAAATTTATATTTAGCCGACTTATCAATAACACACACACTTAACGAGCAGTGTACCCGGTCAGTATGAAGATAATGGTAAGTAGAGTGTCGATCACTAAGAGTGGAACGTATAATCTAGTTAATCTAATCAGTATTTTAATATCCTAACGCAAGGGGGTTTCAGCCTGAGAGACTGGCACAGATTTGTTTGCAATTAAATAATAAAATAAACAATAGGCACGAATCAGCAAGTAGCATACACGTACACAGATAGATACTTGAGACAATAAGAGGGCTGTCCTTATGATTAAGTAGATTGTCACTTGTTTTATTGATAGCTTTATATGAAGTGTATGTAATTAACCCTTTCTCGTTGGTCCTATTCTCATCGGCGAGTAAACCCTTAATGACGACTTATGTCTAAAAGTTATTCCTAAGTGATCAATTTAGAAACAACCGTGGGAGCCACACCTTGTCCCGCAGTCGGGTGCCCGCAAGCCACTAATAAACACAGAGGTGGTCAATGCACTAATAAGTAGTAACCAAAGACATCAACATATAAACTTTAATTGATGGGAAAGCAAGTATTAAAGGGAGTGCAATCTTTCCGTTGTCACATTACACAAGCCACCAATCCTGATGAATTAAAGTTTGCTAAAACAATAAAACAAAACTACTTAATGAATTAAATACATGCAGCACCTTCTTACAGCTCTTGTATCTTCGATTTGGGTGTGTCTTGTGCTACCTTCTTGACTGAATTCGTCCTTCTCCTCTGTTCGGTCTTTAGGTTTTCGAACTTCCGAATCTCCGAACTCTGTCTGGTCTACGGGGTATTTATAGTTTGTGTCTGAGGGAAGATGCGGCGCATCTACTTAAGTAGATGCGGCGCATGTACTTAACTTCGCGTGGGGTCCAAGATTATAATATTCAGGAATATTCGTACACCGCCAGAAGATGCGGCGTAACTCTTTATTAGATGCGGCGCATGTCCTCTTGTATCTTGGATCGTATCTGGTGATATCTTGATAGAGATGCGGCGCATGTTGATAGTGAGATGCGGCGCATCTGGAGCAGAATTGACTTGATCTTGTCCATGTCAGTAGACTTCCACTTTATGTACGTTTTGCTCCATTATTAGTCCAAAATCGCCAAGTTTCACCAAATGCTTGTTTTTACCTGAGAATTACAAAAGTAAACGATTAAGTATCAATCCTCATACATAATATAGTAAAACAAGTCAAATTAATAGGATAAATGATAGTAATAAAATGTACTTATTTGAGTTCATCATACAGCGTATTACATTCCATGTATGCGACGTATTAATCTCAAGACTTCACCAAATAATCTAAGATTCTGAAGGACGATGTGCCGTATGAAGACTGAAGCTGTGCCATATCTTATGACGATGTACAAATATTCCAGAATATAATAATCTTGGACCCCACGCGAAGTTACCTAGATACGGCGTATCAACTTAATGGATACGCCGTATCGACCCTGTCATCAGAAAGTATAAATACCCCATTCGACAGCCACATTCGACACACATACCAAGGTAGAAAAACCAAACAAATTGGCAGTACAAGACAGAACCAAAAGGACGAATTCAGAGCAGTAAGAAGGTCTTGCTAGTATTCTAATTCATAAGAAAACTTGTTTACTTGTATTAGCAATCTGTTAATTGTTGAATTAGCGTATTTTTCACTATTTAATCGAACTTAATTGTTTCCAGCTTTTACAAAGAGTATTTGATGTTTGTTTGGTTTCTTAATGCATGTGCTTTGATTATATATTGAGTTTATCGCGTCTTGTCAGCGTAGGCTCGTGCAATTACTTCATTAACATCGTTTTCATAGTTAATGTAAGCCTGTAAAAGGGATAAATAATACATAAACTTAGTAATCAAACACGCCTGTGTTAAGAATTTCACTGAGAGAGAATAGATTTTAGCACTCATCTTATACAGCTAAGCAATTAAACGTTTGACAAGTTTTCCTACTATCAGTCAGCTCTCTTATCTGTATCTGTTTTCTATTTGTGTACGTGTGTGTTATTCGTTCCCTTGTTTTATTTACTATTTACTTAATCTACACAATCGTGCCAGTCTCTCATGCTGAAAAGCCCCCTTGCGTTAGATTAGGGCATTAGAATTAACTTAGGATTAAAATATTGATAAATATCTAGGTGTTAACGTTACACTCTTAGTTTTCGACACTCTACTTACCAACTAGCTACATTGATCGGGTACACTGCTCGTTAGTGTGTGTTATGGGATAAGTCGGCTAAATATAAATTTAAAACTTGATAATATAATGTATTCTACAACGATATACGCACGCATCATATGGGTTGTCTCCCAAGAAGTGCTTTTCTTTATTAACGAGCCTTGCAGCTAGACTCAAAGTCCTGCTTATTACGTGACTCCATCCTCCGTCACGTTCTCATGATCACCATTCTTATACAAGAAATAATGATGCCCCGCTGTGTATTGTTCCGTAGAGTCCCCATTTCTCCACTTTTCATTTTCCATCTCAAGTTCCTTGTAATTCTTAATTCTTGCTTCCCGTTAAAGAATTTTTTGCTTGACGTGATTACGGGGTGCTACAAAATCGACGTCAGGTTTCTCTTTTTCTTGTATTTGCTCATATAACGTGGAACCATATGGAATGTAAGTTTAATTTTACCCGCCTTAAGTATAATTACCCCATCTCCATATTTGACAGTTTCTCTTGCCGTTGCAGGGAACGGTGCTCCTAAGATGAAGGGCATATGTTCATCTTCCTTATCATCAACAATCTCAAAGTCAACCGGGTACACAAAACTTGCTACGTTTACTAACAAATCTTCTGCTATTCCTATAGGGTACACATAAGAGTGATTTGCTAAAGAAAGCCTAATGTTGGTGTTAGCTGGCTTATCACTAGTTAACTTAATGTAGGTCGATAGAGGCATCAGGTTCACATCGGAACCTTGATCGGCTAATGCATCCATATATTTTAGATCCCCTATGCTACAAGGTATCTCAAAATTTCCATAAACCATCTGCTTCTTAGCCACGCTCTTCTTAAGGATTTTATCGTATAACGGTCCTGCGGGTAGCGTATCATACATCTCTTCATCCACTTCTCCCGTAAAAGTTCTTCGCAATGAGTCGTTATACCTATAATTGTTTATCAAATCATTAACAGTTTTCTTATTTATGTCGTGTTTTAACTAGTATCCTAAGGGTTGAGACTTGGGTGTTTCCTCAATCGTAATTTTGCACCCTTTTTCTTCATCTTGAGTTGTTTTCTTTTCCTCCCTTAAGAACGGCATACAATTGACGACTTCCTAGTATTCGCAATCTCCGGCATCAACCATGTTTACATCGTTCTCATCATCATTCACATCATTGCCCACTTGTCCTTCAACCTCATTTTCATCTTTGTGGACAATGGATATAGCATTGACATATTTGGTGACGGGAGCGTTACCTTCTTTTCTTACCAATACCTTTTTCCAGAGTTTTCATCTTAGTATATTCCTTTAAGAAACTCATCATCTCCGCCATCTTCTCTTGCATCTCCTCTCGTTGTTTATAGACGGCTTCTTCAAATTTGGCCAATCTTTCAGAATGTGCTGACATATATTCTCTCATTCGAACTTCAAAATTAAGGTTAAGTTCGTGGGGAGGCAAAGGAGGATGTGCGTACTTTTGAAAAGACTCCGCGTTTTCTCTCCGAGCTGATTCTGATAAAGGGATGAGTTTTTGGTTCGAGATGGAATTGACCATTGCCTGGTTGGAATTTAACGGTTTCCTTTGTTTTTCAAGTAGGTAATCGACCCCTTTTTTCGAATTCACAAAGTTTTTCTTCGGAGAGGTTGGAGACTTTGTCAGGTGACGAGATTGCATTGACCATTTCATTCACATCACGAGGATCATCCCAGGATTTGTTACTGAAAAGGGCAAGTTCATCGATGATGTCCCATGATTCCTTCGGATCTTTCTCTCGTAATTTACCGCCAACCACTTGATCAATGGCACGCTTGGTGAGATAGTTGACAAGATCGTAGAAGATTTGGACTTGAAGCCAAAGATCTATGCCATGATGAGGGAGTTTTTGGAGTAAGTCCTTGAAATGAGTCCACGCTTCATAAAGAGTTTCTCCTTTACGTTGTTGGAACATCAAGATGTCATTCCTTAGCTTGGTAGTTCTACCCGGTGGGAAAAATTGAGCGAGGAAACGAGAAGTGAGATCATCCTAAGATGTGATGGATCCCGCGGGTAAACGCTTAAGCCATTGACTAGCTTGGTCACGTACAGAGAATTGGAAGAGATGCAATCGCGTTGTCTCTTGAGTGTCAACATCAAGGTCTTTGGAATCTATGATTTTGAGGAAATCCTTAAGATGTTGTTTTGGATCTTCGGAATGAAGTCCATGGAATGCACATCCGCTTTGCACCAACTGGATGGCGTCGGATCGCAAGGGAGACACATTGGCTCTTTGGGGGAGCCCAATGGTGTTCCGATAGCCTTGGTAGCTTGGTTTGGAGTACTCACCAAGAGTACGGTCTTGAGGTGGGTCTTGGTTGATTGGTAGGTTTTGGTGTTGTTGTTCTTGGTGGTTTGGTGGAGCTTGGTGTAGGTCAAAGATGCCTTCATTCACCATGATGGAAAATGAAGAAAAATACGAACAAAGGAACAAAGAAAAGATAGACTACAAGAAAGCTAATAAAAAGAAAATAAAAATCTCACATGATAGGAATCTAGTGAGTTGACCTAAATGAAATAAAAATTGAACCTAAACTATTAACTATTCCTCAGCAGCGGCGCCAAAAACTTGATGCGACGGTTGTAACCCTCGCAAAAGGTTTTACAATCCTCCTAGGCAGTGTACCTAACCGTTGTAGTGTAGTATAGGTAAGTCCAGGGGATTGATCGTTCTCTATATGGGAATAGTCTCACAATAGATGTGGAAATGTCAAGATGTATGACGAGATAGGTCTAGAGGTGAGGGATGATTCTTTTTGTATTTTTTATATTTTATGAAAAGCAATTAAAAATCTCGGTTTTGAAGGAGTGGGCGGAATTAGTTGTTAATCAACTAACCCAAAAATTAATTATAAAACTAAATTAAATAAAAATAAACTGAAAAAGTAAATTGGCGGTAACTCTTATGATAGAAAAAACGTGTTCACTTAGAATTAATTACTCCTTAGTTATCTCCTACTGATTTGTTGAATTGTCACATCCTTATTTTAGTTGAAGCGCAATATTCCTTATTATTGGTTGTGGGGAGGTGCCGAAGTCCACAATTCTATGAATCTTAGTTTCCACTAAATCGCTTAAAGTCTATTAAGTTTTCTAGGATCTACAAGCCGCAATTCACGCAATAAATACAACAAGAAAAACCAATAGTGCACTCTACGGTTGCGTTTTCTAAGACGTTCAAGCTAGTTACATATAAGAGGTCAGCCAGTTTTCTTAGTCTAACACGAGGCAATCAACTAAACAAGAGCCAACAAATCAAAATTCAATAACTAGGTTTCACTAGATCTAAGCAAACACAAATAAATCTAAGCTAGCATGTTAGATAGAAAAATATAAACAAGTAATCAAACAACACATAGACATATTGAATGATTAAACGAATAATTTATCTTCAATTGAACATGGATGAAAAAGGCTGAAAAAGACCTACAAAAGCTGTGAAAATCGTCTAGGGTTTTGTCCTCCAAAGTGTTACCCATTACAATGAAAAATTGCGAAAGTATATATAGTTTTACAACCCTGACGGCGTCACCTTATAGGTCGTGACGCCGTCAGCTCGCCGTGTTTAGGGTTTCGTCTTGTGCAAGTCGCCGTTCTGACGGCATCAGAAATATATTGAGGCCGTCACTTGTTAATTCTTCTGGGTCGTCATTTGTTAGCTTAAAATATGACTCCTATCTCCAATTTGTACCTGACGGCGTCAGGTTGTAGAATCTTCAAATTCCTCTGAAGCGTCACTTGATAAACTTGAACAAAAAATCCAGCTTCATAAACAAGGGATGGTGTCACGTTGTAGCGCGTGACGCCGTCAGATCTCCAAGTCTGACAGGTTTTTCGCGACTTCATCACTTTCTTCACTTTTTCATCCTAATACGTCCAAAAAGTGCCAATTTCCATAATTCTCGTCCCAAGTACTTAAAATACAAAAAGAAACGATTTGATGCAATATTTTATCATATTTATATATTTTGGGCTTAAATGACCCATTAAAAAGGTACCAAATAAATCCTTATCAACTACTGAAACACCAGTGAGCTTTCGAAAGAAGCCAATGTTTTCCCACTTGCAATCCAAAACCATCCGGTTGTTGCAAAACGGATGTGCATTCAACGGACTCTGATCCGAAGACCCGAACAAACACCTTAAGGATTACCTCAAAATCGTTGATTCAATTGACATTAATGGTGCTTCTAGAGAGATGACGCGATTGCGTCTACTCAAATTCTTTCTTTGCGATCAAGCTAGCAATTGACTTGAACGTCTACATGTGGGATCCATTTCGACTTGGGATGATCTCACTTCTCATTTCCTCGAAAAAATTTTCCCACCGAGGAGAACTACTAAGCTTAGGAATGACATCTTGATGTTCCAACAACATCATGATGAAACTCTTTACAATGCGTGGACTAGTTTAAAGGACTTACTTCAAAAAGTTCCTCATCATTGCATTGATCTTTGGTTTCAGATCCAAATCTACAATGATCATGTCAACTACTCAACTAAGCGAGCCATCGACCAAGCGGCTGGTGGTAATCTTCATCATAGAAATGCCGAGGAATCGTGGGCTATTATAGAGGACCTTGCCCTCTATAACAACAAAAGTTAGAATGATCCTCGAGAACTTGTGGGAAAATCGGTCAAGGCAATATCCTTGCCTTCTAACGTCTCAAGCATTTTCAATCGTCGGCTCATCGAGCTTGAAGATCAAGTAAAATACTTGGTTCTCATAATGCTCCTAAACCTTCAAATCAAGTGAACAAAATCGCTTTTTCATGCGAAATATGTAATGGTCCCCACGACACTCGTGATTGCATGAAAAATCCTGAGAAAGCTTTTGTTGATTATGCATCATCGCGTACCAGTGAAGTGGGAGGTAAGTGGTTCACTTCCAAATTTTGCTGATGTCTTTAACTCTGGGAAAGATCGGCCAAATTTTAAGTGGATTCAAACCCGAACCGATCCATCAAACAACTTTTATTACATAACTAATGGACCCCAATTTTACGATTCAAACTCAAAACATGCATCCAAAAATCCTTATCAATTTTTTATAGTCAACCTACTCTCGAAGGATGAGTATCAAATTTCATGTCATCTCAAGAAGCTCGTGTGTCCAAGTTTGAAGCCGATTTCAAACAAAAACAAAGTGAGATGACAAGTAAACTTGATGCTCTCTTAAAGGTGATTTCTGGCCAATGACGGGCACATCCCCTAGTAACCCCACCAAGAATACAAATAGAGTTAATGTTGTTTCATTTGGTCCTTCGACTAGTGAAACACCTCAAATAAATAAAATCCTTAAAGATCCATCCAAACTCTTTTCTCCTAAGTATTTGTCGCCTTCGTCATCTAAGGAAGGAGGATTTCAGGATCCCTCCTCCTCAAGACACTTTCATTTTGTTAACACCATCACCTTAGTTACAAACCCGAAAAATGACAAAGGGGAGGAGCATGAGATTTTAGTAGAGGAAGAGGTTAGTGAAGAGGAAGATGTAGATGAAAAGGAATTTGATGATATCGAGTCCACTATAGATTTAATCGATGAATCGGAGTATGATAAGTTGATTGATGAAACTGCATGCCTTGTGATAGATAAAGATTATAGGTTAAAAAGAGACAAAAGTTAAAGATACCATGCATGATTGGCCATAAATATTGTTATAATGCTTATGGCGACCTAGATTTGCCAATGAATGTTATGTCGCGGTTTCACTATAATGCAATTAGTTCCCGAGAGTTGGAATACAAAAGAGTAAACTTTTTAGGGAGTAGTAATGATGTGCACGTGTTTGTAGGTAATTTGACATACTTGGTGGATTTTACAATCTTGGAGGATATTGAGGCTATCATTGACCCTAGGTCGTTGTCCCATGTAGTGTTAGGAAGACCTTTTGTTGAGACTACTAACCTAATTTAGATAAAGCAAGAGGGATGATCACATTTACAGATGGAATCAAAAAGATTATCTATGGATTTTGAGGAGTTGTCTCGTGATACTCAGAATAGTTTGGTGTCACAATTGATACTTAGTGATGATGATAGGGAGAGAGGAGTTAAGAATACATTTGAATTAGAACTTGTATTTTATAAGGATATTACTAATTTGGACTCGAGGTATAAGAAATATGGTTTGATTATTGGGTTGTTAGTCCACGCTACTTGGAAAAACCATGTGAGTGTGAAGCTCAGGAGAATAAAGTAACGTAATAGGTTTGACTTTGAGTCTAGCTAAAAGACTCGAAAATAAAAAAGTGTTATGTGGGAGGCAACCCACGTTTATGTTTATCGTTTTAATTTTATTTTTAGTTTTGTCATATATGTTTAATTGTTAATTGTTTGCTTTTGCATGTTTTAAATAGTGTGTAAAAATGCTTTATTTTGTGTTTAACTTCATCTTAATGACATATAAAGGTATGTTTATTCGGTTTGATGAACGAAAATTCAAACATGTAAAAACTTGCAATTGATAATTAACATATACTTTATGATTTAAGATCATTTGAGGACCAAACTTTTTTTACATACCAAGGGACTAATCTCCACCCTTCATCTTTATTTGATCTAATGGATGAGATTAATCCCAACAATTTAAAAAACCCACTTTCATCCTTTTTTTTCAAATATTAATATCTTTCAAACCGTTAATCGTTAAGCGAAAAAAAATATGCCGTTACGACGAGCATTTAATTATCTTTCTATAGATAGGCAATTTGATATATTTTCGACAATTTTTTTTTTCTTCATTTTTTTACGTTTTTTTTCGTGGCCGAAAAAATCATATATGATATATCATATATGATATTACATATCATATATGATATATATGATATATCATATATGATATATATGATATATCATATATGATATATCATATATGATATTACATATCATATATGATATTATATGTAATATCATATATGATATATCATATATGATATTATATGTAATATCATATATGATATATCATATATATCATATATGATATGTAATATCATATATGATATATCATATATATCATATATGATATGTAATATCATATATGATATATCATATATGATTTTTTCGGCTACGAAAAAAAAGGTGAAAAAAATGAATTTTTTTTTTTGTCGAAAGTATATCAAAATGCCCGTCTATAGAAAGATAATTAAATGCTCGTCGCGATGGTGTAATTATTTTCGCTTAACGATTAACGGTTTAAGAGATAATTAAATTATAAAAAATGGGTGAAATATTAAAATGCTTTTAATCTCAACCATTGATTTATTTTTAGATGGATGGTGGGGATGAGTCCCTTGGTATGTGAGGAATCTTTGGTTTGTAGAATAACTCGACTCATACTTTATACTTATTTTGTTTCTTTGTTTGAGTAAAATGCCTGTTGAATTTTTTGCTGGAAAATAGAATTTGAAAACAGGTTTTTCAAAAAAAATTCCAGAAAGCAAAATGAAACATATATGTCAAGTCAACCTAACGGTGTTAGAATTAACACCTGACAGCGTCAGTTATTGAAGCACAGATTTTCTAGATTTTTGTGAAATGTTGAAAAATAATTTTTGAAAAATTTTCAGAATTTTTAAGGCACGTGATATACTGACCCTCCCCATTTTTGTTATACTGACCCTCCCCTTTTTTTTTTTTTTTTTTTTTTTTGATTTTTTTTTTTAATAATTTTGTTTATATCAAAAAGCTATAAACCTGAAAGTGCGGAACAGAAAATATAAAGTTTAATAAGTCAAACGCTTAAAACTGTCAGAAATACGGAACAGAAAACAGACAAAAACTGTGTTGTACTGAAAAAGTGAGGAGACAAAAAGAATAAAACATGGGGACCCACCCTGCAGGGAGGGTCCGGTTAACATAATTTTTGAAAAATTTTCCCATTTTTAAATGTACAATTTTCATGTATAATTTATTACAAGTATTCTATCTTTATTTGCTTAGTTGTGTTTAATGAATCAATGCATTGTATATTATCTTCCATCGATTTTACGTGATAAATTATTTAAATTGTTACATAAAAATGTCGGCTAACTCAATAAGCTCGTTGTTGAATAAAGCAATGTATCACGTGGTTTAGGTCAATAAAAATAGATGATTAAACAAAGAAGAAACTTGCGACGAACATCCATGTTACCTTCTTAGACCGAATCGTTAATAGCAAACATATATGAAATAGTAATTTTATTCTTCATGTCTTATCTTATATACGAATTCTTTTATTTATTTATTTATTTATTTATTTATTATTATTATTATTATTATTATTATTATTATTATTATTATTATTATTATTATTATTATTATTATATTTTTTATTTTTTTTATTTTTTTAGGATCCAATTGTCTGTAAGTTGGATTTCGTATGCATAAGTTGATGTAATTCTAATAGAATAATGCACGGGTTGTATAGTGCAGTAAGTGCACATGTAACACGTTGTAAATAAATCTTGATGACATGCATAATAGTTTAAGGTATAGAAGATGATTTACCTGACCTATATAATCTTGACTTTGATAACCATGCCGGATAAAATAAGTTTAACATCAATTCACATATCAGTAATTGACTTTGATGAGGGTGAAATGTAACACAATAAAATCAGTAGTTATTATTTGTGAGTAAATTAATATTACGACTTAAACATGTGTTATACGAAAACATGAACTATGAACTATTTAGCAATGTTGCAAAAATCGTGAATCGATAGCCGGGCGGTCGACCACCCTGCAGCGAGTAATCGGCCGAGGCGGGATTAATCGGTGATTAATCGGATTGGCATTTTTTGCATGTTTTGGGTATTTCTGAAGACCAAACTAAAGATCGTAACTGATTACAAGCCTACTATGTTTCCAAACCTCAATAAAAGGCTCAAATTCTGATTATGAGGCTCATTGTGCGTTATAAGTGAAATAAACGATCCCCAAATTAAGTAGAATGCCTAAATTTTTATTTTTTCAAAGTTGACCGATTTGGCCGATTCGGCCGATTTTTTTGCCTGACCGACTTTTTGGCCGATTTTTGAAATTCTACAAGTTATAGGGCCGATTACCTTGTAATCGGCGATTAATCGGCCGAGTTGACCGATTTTTGCAACATTGCTATTTAGAGTTAATATCAAAAATCGTCCCTATACTCGACCGGGTTTAACGAATTTCGTCCCTGTTTGAAAATTTTCACGGATCTCGTCCCTATACTTGCGACCCATCTCGGGTTTAGTCCCTTAACCATTAACCTGGGTTAAATTGAGGGGTAATTGTGTCATTTTGCTACAAATCCTTCCTTTATAACAACCACCACTCATTATTATCAGTCATGTGGAAAACTAGAAGGGGGGTTGAATAGTTTTACGTCTTTTTAATTTATTATAAAAGCTTTGTTTACTTTTAAAAACTTAGATTCAAGTTTGTTAAAACTTAAATCTTATTATTAGTTATATATGTATTCTTTTAAATTGATTGTAAATGTTTTGGTTTCTTGAATGGATTTTCAAATTGATCTTTATGTGAAGTCGATCTCTAATAAATACTAGCAGTTATATAATCCTATGTGTATGAATGTAATGACGATATAAGTAAAGAAGTAAATAAGGTATGGAAAGATCTAACCGAGACACGAGAGATTTATAGTGGTTCGGCTACAAGGACACCTTCCTTGCCCTACTCCACTCCCCGAGCACCGAGCTCGAGAGTTTTCTTCACAACTTCAATAAGCTCCCTTATGGCGGAGAAAACCTTACACGACTTTGGCTTACACCGGCTTAACGACACAAAGCTAAATGTCGAGTTCTAATCGTAGCTAGAACCAATCTCACAACTTCACAACACAACTGCTTCACGACTTATTCACGACTGCTTCACGACTTCAACACGACCGCTACACAACCTCTATGCTACGGCTTCACGACTTCAACACTATGTCTTCACGACTAAGACTTCACGACTTCAACACGACCGCTACACAACCTCTATGCTACGGCTTCACGACTTCAACACTAGGACTTCACGACTAGGACTTCAAGGCTTCAACACGACCGCTACACAACCTTTATGCTACGGCTTCACGACTTCAACACTAGGACTTCACGACTTCAAAGCTATGGCTTCACAACTTCAACACTAGGACTTCACAACTTCAAAGCTACGGCTTCACAACTTCAACACTAGGACTTCACGACTTCAAAGCTACGGCTTCACGACTTCTACTCTAGGACTTCACGATTTCAAAGCTATGGCTTCACAACTTCAACACTAGGACTTCACAACTTCAAAGCTACGGCTTCACAACTTCAACACTAGGACTTCACGACTTCAAAGCTACGGCTTCACGACTTCTACTCCGCGGCTTCACAACTTCTACACTATGTCTTCACAACTTCTATACCACAACTACTTATACAACTTCTTCACTACTTACATACAACACTAATCTACTATACACACCTTACACAAATGAATGAATGATTTACAAACTTTGTTAAACTAACAACTTAAGTAACAAGAAGATACTAAGTTGTAATACTTCTAATCTTGATTGATAGAAGTATTCTTCTTTTGCACTTGAATGAAGGAAGCTTGGATCACTTGAAAACCAAAGCTTAAGATTATATGATCAAAGGATTATTAGAAAGTATTTACAAGATTTAGATCAGAAAGTTTGGGGTGCAAAAGGTAAGTAAAAGTCCAGGAGAAGGCTGGTATTTATAGGAGAAAAATTGGACAGCTGGAGGTCTACTGGAGCGGGGGCGGTCCCCTTAATTATTAAGGGGGCCGCCTAGCAAAATTAAGGGGGCCGCCCCTACTGGACGTTGGCCAATTTTGTCCTTTTGTGGGGAAGGTTTTTCTGGAACATTTTAACTGATTTGGGTTAAAAATTTGAATTCATATTTTTATAAAAGATTAAACATTTTTATTTAATGCCAAAAATGTTTTTCAAAAATATATAAAATGTTTTTGATGTTTTATAAAAAATCTAGTTATTAAGAAAATATTCCTTTGATCATATAATGCATTAAGCATTAGTTCATTCATACCTTAAGTGATTTGAGTTGTAGAAATAGATATTTACAACTAAATACTTGTTTACGTCATAATTTTCCGATTAATGATTTTACATTTTGTGATTATCAAAACGTAGAGATATCGAAAAATATTAATAACGTGTTTAGGCATTATTTATATCAACAAGTCAATACATATTGGTTTTAACAAAAGCACCAACAATCTACCCATTATTATCAGTCAATACATATTTGCTACAATCTCATTATTATCAGTCAATAACAAACACCTCCATCAGATCTTCAAAATGACCAACAATCTCCTCATCTCCAAAACTGATACAAATCCACCCCGACACCAACAATCCCAGCAACACCCATTGGGACCTTAACCATAACATCCTTTCCGGCATTCGAAACAATGACACCCGCATACAAATCAAAAGCAAACTCCTTAAACTGATTTTCCCCAACAGTCACAATCTGATCATCTCCTTGATCATCATCATCATTTTGGACCACTTTTCGAAGCGATTTTTGTACTTGTGAACGTGTAGGTGGGGCTGTTACGTATTTTTTGATTAAAGGGATGTCGTCGTGTTGTTGGATTTGGTATTTGGGTATGCCTTGGAATGTTTGTTTGGAGAGTGAGAGGGTTTGGTGGTAGTGGCCGTTTTCTGGGTTATGGTGGTGGTGGTTTGGTCGTTTTGATGGAAGTGATGGTGGGATGGTGGTGTTGGTGGAGGTAGTGGCCAAGATCCGGCCTGACCTCAGCGGCGGTGGTGAGGATTTGGGGATGTGTTGTTGAGGATTGAGTTGGGTTGTTGTAGATTCGAGTGATAGTGAGGATTGAGGACTGTGTGTTTGGTTTTTTTGTTGTTGTTTGTATTTGGGTTTTTAAATCTATTCTAGATTCGCAACATGAACAAGGAAAATGAGTTAAAATCATGAAGAACAATTTGGGTTTCAAAGTGTTCGTGTTAAGGTATGGGATTTTGGATAGGTGCGTTTGAAAAAAATGGGTTCTATGGTGATCTGATAGAATTTCAAGGTTTTCTTATACAAGTCTTCTTTTGAATTAGTGACAATGAGAAATAAAAATTTATCAACTAACTTATTCTTTTCTGAAAGAACTTTGCCGGAATGAACAGCTTTTATGGTAATGATTTTTTTGGATGTGGGTTGTTGATGATAGATCGATTTGGATGATAGATAGATCGATTTGGATTGAGATGGAGGTGATGGTGAGATGGTGGAAATGGGTCTAACAAAAGCAGTTGTGATGGTGATGGTGGAGATGGAGGTGTTTGCTGGAGATTGTGGAAATGGGTCTAACAAAAGCAGTTGTGATGGTGTGATGGTGGGAAGTGTTTTTGATGATTGATCGATTTGGAAAGTGGGATGTGTTAATAATAATAATATAATAATAATAATAATAATAATAAATATGAGGGTAGTTTGGTCATTTCATTCAAGAAAGGGACCAAATTTGTTATGGCTCGCAAGTTTGGGGACTAAACCCGTGATGGGTCGCAACATAAGGGAGCAGATCCGGTAAAAATTTAACTCAGGGACTAAAAGTGTTAAACCCGGACGCATTTACAAACCATTTTTGATATTAACTCAACTATTTATCTTTCTATTCGTGCGTCGGGTATGAGGTAATGATACATTGAATGTGAAAGAAAAAGTTGACTTCAAATGGGGATATACATGAGGAGGTGACGATTGATCCAATGTAAATCTTAACTAGAGAAACATATTTAAAAAAAATTGTAAAATGAAAACTTGAGAAATTACTTGTATACCTTTGACTAAAAAGGATAGCATCATCAACCATTAAGTTAACAATTTACTTAACCTTCAAACTTTTATCATTTTTGGGTTAAATATACATATAGAACTTTTCTTCTTGCCATGGCTTCAACTCAACCTTACGATTTACATTAAGGGTCACACGAAAACCGCAAGTTTACAAGTATAACTATTTATTATTATACCCTGCTCTTATATATGCACAGGTACTCGCCTAATGTATATAAAGCAAAGTAACAATTTGTCAGAGATATTATAACGCGTATAAACAGCAAAATTTTCGATTCGACTTAAGCAAGAAGCTAAAAGAAAGGAAAATGTTTGATCGTCTATTTCGTAGTTAAAGACTTTCAGTTTTTGTTATATTAGTCTCTTATATCTTTACATTTTTATGGAGGATAATTTGTAGTAGCTAATAATCAAATGCAACGATTAGAAAAGTAAACGCTCAAAATGGACCCGTTTTGACAGAACTCTTTATTATTTTCTTTATCCAGTCAAAGCCTGTTTTAATTTGTTGCTGCGTAAAGATTAATTTCTTACGTGTATATAAAGTAATATTGCTCTCTAGCCCACAAAACAAAAAGATACATTTGCAACGGAAAGAATAAGTACGAAACTATCATCTCAATGTTTTATTACATCTATTAAGAAGCACTTAAAATTATCTGAAAGGATGGTTTCAAAAGCTTACACGAATGAACATTTAGTATCATAAAAAGAGTTATTAATCAAAAACTCCAAAAAGTAGTACTTTAAAAATCTTAATCGTTTCATTATTGCTTTAGAGCAACCATAATTCTATTTAACATCTATCTTTGGATTTAGCTCATATGTCCATTGTATTTGGACACTTTAATCTATAGCGCTTTAAACAAAGTTGGTGTTTTAAAAATGACAGATCGAATACAATTGTATATATTTACGAATAACTTTGTACTCGATGTGGATATACACATGCTCTCATATAAAAACATCACGACAAAGCCCATGAATGTATTTTTCTTCTTCAGAAAGAGAACCAATATTGATAGTTTGATGAAAATAGTTGATCGAAGAGTGTAATTAACGCTATAATTTTTGTACGCAAGTGGAAAGGTAGTCTAACTGGTTCTATCTTCTTCTTCAAAATTAAAGGTTCAAATCGGCAGATAATTAAACCCCAACTCCGTACACTTTTTGGTTTCGACCGACCCTCCCAAAAGATCCGCGCCAAGCAATGTTCAGTTGTTTCTTGAGAGCCGCGAAAGTTGGTAATTAACCATGACCTATTTCTTCAAAAGCCGTCCCTTTCCACTAAGCTACAATTGTAGGGTTCAAACTGGTTCTATCTTAATGCAAAAATAATGATCTTTTATGCCCTCTCATGATCGATGTACGAGTATGGACATATCCACTAGAAAGTCGTGTTTGGCACGGACTACTCTCAATTCTAGGTCATGAAATGTAAAAAACATTAATATGTGTTTCTTTTACGTGCAACCCTTTTTCAGACAACAAAATTCTTTTTAATGCCATATAGTACGTGTGATAAAAAAATAATAATAATAAAAATTAAAAATTAAAAAAAATAAAAAACTAAAAAAATAAATAATTGTAAAAATACCTTCTAAAAAATCTTAGAGCCAAAGACGTACATGTACGTACATTGTAATTTTTGTTCACAGATGTTAAACATAGGGTTAATAGACAAATATGTTACCAAAGTTTGCCAAAATATTCGCCAAAGTTACTAAAGTTTAAAACGTTACAAATAGGTTACTAAAGTTTGGTTTCTGGTTACATAAGTTACTGAACCTTTTAAATGATGACATGACTTATTTTTTAAGTACAAAACGGTCCTAGTCGTTAGTCGGGTTTCACGGATTTAGTCTCTATACCACTATTTTAGTTAGCGTGACCATTTTTATACGTTTTCATATGTTTTTACCCGTTTTCTTACGTTTTATCTGTTTTCGTTCGTTTTTTTCCGTTTTCGTCTGTTTTTCTTACGTTTTCGCCCGTTTTTATCCGTTTCTATATGTTTACATACGTTTTTATCCGTTTTCATCCGTTTTTATACGTCTTTGTTTGTTTTTCTTACGTTTTCGCCCGTTTTCTTATGTTTTCAAACGTTTTCGTCTGTCTTTTTACGTTTTTATTCGTTTTCAACAGTTTTTATATATTTTCGTTCAATTTTATACGTTTTTATTCATTTTCATCCGTTCTTATACCTTTTCATCCATTTTTATACGCTTTCGCCAGTTTTTCTTACGTTTTCGCCCGTTTTCTTACGTTTTCATATGTTTTTCGTCCCTTTTTTTTTACGTTTTTATCCGTTCTTATACGGTTTTTATGTGTTTTCATCTATTTTTATACGTTTTCGCCCGTTTTCTTATATTTTCATATGTTTAGTTACGTTTTCATAAGCTTTCTTACGCTTTTTTCTGTTTTTATACGTTTTCATAAGTTTTCTTACGCTTTGGTAAAAACATATAAAAACGGACAAAACATATGAAAACATAAGAAAATAGGCGAAAACGTATAAAAATGGATGAAAACACATAAAAATGGATAAAACGTATAAGAACGGAGAAAAACGTATAAAAATGTAAAAAAACAGACAAAAACGTATGAAAACATAAGAAAACGGGGAAAAAACGTAAGAAAAACTGGCGAAAGCGTATAAAAATGGATGAAAAAGTATAAGAACGGATGAAAATGAATAAAAACGTATAATAACGGACGAAAACGTATAAAAATGGTTGAAAACGAATAAAAACGTATGAAAACGTAAAAAAACGGATGAAAATGTTTGAAAACATAAGAAAACGGGCGAAAACATAAGAAAAACAGATGAAAACGTATAAAAATGGATGAAAACGGATAAAAACGGGCGAAAACGGACGAAAACGTAAAAAAAAGAATGAAAACTGTAAAAACGATAAAAACGGGTATAAGAAAACGGGCGAAAACATAAGAAAAACAGATGAAAACGTGTAAAAATGGATGAAAACGGATAAAAACGGGCGAAAACGTAAGGAAAACGGACGAAAACGTAAAAAAACGAATGAAAACTGTAAAAACGATAAAAACGGGTAAGAACATATGAAAACGTATAAAAACGGTCAAACTAACTGAAATAGTGGTTTAGGGACTAAATCCGTGAAACCCAGCTAATGATAAGGACTGTTTTGTAGTTAAAAAATAAGTCATGTCATCATTTAAAAGGTTCAGTAACTTATGTAACCGGAGATCAAACTTTATTAACTTATTTGTAACGTTTTAAACTTTAGTAACTTAGGCGAACATTTTGGTGAATTTTGATAACATATTTGTCTATTAACCCGTTAAATATACATTCTTTCTTCAACTTTGATGGAGAGTGGTTCTTAAAACAATGGAAAAAAAAAGGGAGAAGTTATTCAAGCCCCCCTATAGGGGGGGGGGGTGTTGACTTTTTGGATGCTGCCGCCGGTTGTATTGTATGCTTTAAAATTTGTACATGTTGATCAGAATAGGCGGAGCCCACATGGTAGGGGGCCTTGTATAACAATGAATAACCCAAGATAGTTAAACATACATTCTTATCCAATCAGATTTCAGATGTTTTATCTAAAATTTACATACGTACTATGATCATATCTTGTATCATGCATGCATGAATGCAAACAACTTTGTTGTTTTCATGTAAATGCTCACAGAGTTTAAAATAACTAAGGTTGGTGTTGTACTTAACATTCTACAATTAAATAAAACTGTGTGTGTGAACGTAAACAGCTACAGTATGTAGGTGTTTTATTGTGCATGTTCATAGCCTTTAAATGACTAATAGTAGAAGGGTTAAGGATATCCATATCACCCTTATTATTTCAATACCCTTTTAATTTTTTTCTTTTTGTAGAATTGTTTTTATTTTTATAACTTTGTTTTATTATAAAACTATGAAACAGAAAGTACCGAACATAAAATATAAACTTTAGCAAGAAATATGGAAAAAAAATTGATAAAAACAAAAAAACGAAACAAAAACTGATGGAATAAATTTGTCTTATACTGTTAATAAATTGAGTAAAAAGTGGGTCAAGAGGTAAAAAGGAGGAGGTAACAACACACATACTAGAATTGTGCTTTACATTCTTCATCAAGTAGTAGCCACGTTATATAAAAACTAGTCGGGTACCCGCATGTTGCGGCGTCAAGTACCGTTTAACTATTTTTTTTTTGCGAGTAAATTCTTTTGGATGATAATTTTTTCGGCTTTTGGATAGTAATTTTTTCGGCGACCAATTTTATCGGTTGTACACTTTGCTTGACAATAACTTTACGGACTATAAAGATTTTCGGTTGAAATAACGTTAAGAAATAGTAGTGAAGGGATTATATTCTTGAAATATTAAGTACAAGGATTACTAAATTACTCTTAAAACTTTTTCACATTATTAACCTATAAAGAAATAATTGAGTAATTTATTCTTATAGTTGTATTTTTCCTCACGATCATTTTCTTAAAATTAGCCTATTATTTTGTGTGTTTATTTTTATATGAGTCACTTTATTTTTAATACCCATTTTTCCTTACATACCAATGGACACATCTTGACCATTGGATCAAAAGAACATAAATTAAGGAAAAAAAACAGATATGGGCTAATAATGTAAATATTTAAAAAAAAACGGAGGGACTAGATATGTAAACTACATAATAACTATCATTATCTCATTTTTCCGCAAATCCCACACACTTCACCCAAATTTCTCTCTCTACCAATATTCAAACCCTAGCAATTAAAATCATAAATCAACCATGATTAAACGTACAAATCACTTAAAGAACACAAAAATGAAAAAATCAATGCCTACAAACATGAATACAAGAAAAAAAATGGTTCAAAATGAACTGATTGATGTCATCCTGTCCCATTGATGTCATCGAAAAAAGCATTCTTATTGCTTGTTCATACGTGCCATTACTCAGATTCATAAGATATAACAACTTTTATATATTTTTTTATATGATATGATGTCATGCATAGCTTCCTAAAATGTTGTGTATGGCACGTGATATACTGACCCTCCCAAAAAACTTTAACCGAATCCTCCCCATTTTTTATTTTTTTATTTTTTTATTTTTTTTTATAATTTTGTTTATATCAAAAAGCTATAAACCTGAAAGTGCGGAACAGAAATACAGGACAGAAACTGACAAAAACTATAAAACTGTCAGAAATACGGAATAGAAACTTGAAAAAAAAACTGTGCTGCACTGTAAATAATGAGGGACAAGTGGGGGACAAAAATGGCAGCCCTCCCTAGTAGGGAGGTTCCGGTTAATAGCCCGTTGTGTATACTTGTTTTGTAGGCTGTGATAGCATACATTGGAAGAAATTAAAGTGCTTTGAATGATTTCATTTACGATTCTCCACTTCTCATTGACATATTCAAATTTATGAGAGAAAATAAATCCTTAAGTAAGTATTTTGTTTCAAACAATATTAATAATGAATCGTTAGCTTAATTGGACTATTATGATGTGGCTACTACACATTTTTCATATTTGTATTTGGAAGAGGTGCCACTATGGGACCTAATTCTCTGGTAATTTTTCATATTAGTTTTTACTGATTAAATTTTGATAATTTGTGATGATGTGATGATTTTTGTTATAATATGAGAGATTAAAGGTTAGGTTTAACAAAACACAAGAGATACTCTGATGCATCTATTAGATTTGTGGTGGATTTTTCTGTATAATGGATAGATTAGGTATTGAAAACAATATTGATTATTAGTATATCTATACTACTTATAATAAAGGGATGTATCTCTCTCCTACATAGTCTGAAAATTCAGACTTACAATACATAAAGCATGATTTACAAACACTTTAATGCACACAATTTTCAGACTTACAAGAAATAAAGCATAGTGTACAACAAAATAAGCATAGTGTAATTTTCAGACTTACAATTAATGCTATTAAAATGGTCAATTAAAACACCCCATGACTAATATGTACAACTACCTAACCACAATGTACAAAACAATTAATCCTAACTTTGTTTCGTTCAAACAAAACATAAACCTACAATCGACCTTCTCGAAACAAAAAGAAATACTCTGTATAACTTTGTTTCGTTGCAAAACAAAAAGAAGAACACATGATCTAGACTGATGACCATTAAGACGAATTCGCAACAGATTCGAAACAACAAATGAATAACAAAAACCATCGTCGATCCTTTCGAAGCATAAACGTCTTTTAATATCCGAACCATCAAAAGAAAAGAACAAAAACAATTGTGTAAGCATCCTTTCTTTCCATTCGGTTAAAGTATAACCAAAAAATACCAACAAATCTTTGCACTCAAAATACCAACAAATCCCTTTGATCGATTCGTTTAAAGTAAGAAAGAAACGAAATAGATACGAAGATCTCAGATTTTTTCTTTGATATTTTAAGACCGTTAACGATCTTTGCACTCAAAGAAATTTTTTCATCATAGATCGGTGTGAAGCAAGGCTTCTTTAATCTTTTCGAACCATATAAAAGAAAGAACAAAACCTTTATTTTCATTCTTCCATTTTTGTTCGATTTAATCATAACAAGATATATAACAAGAACAAACAAAAAAAAAATGAGGCTACCTGGATTCGAGGCTTAAGTCGAGACAGTGTTAGTCCTGTTTTAAAAATACAAGCAAAACAAAAGGGGTGATTGCATTTGCTTTTCGAATTAATATTTCTTTTGAGATCCGGTTATTAGATACAAGAGAGAGAAAAAAGGTTAGATGTAAAGTGAGTGTGTTGGTGGCTGCAAATGTGACTGCGATTGAATATGGATAACAATAATAGCAATATTTTAGGGCAAGGGTTTGTTAATCTTGGGCCGGACGATTTGGTTGATTGGGCTGAGTGTGTTTTGTATATATACTAAAAAACGTTTAACAGTGATGCAAAATCACTTAGCTAAGGTAGTTCCGCAATTTTTAATTTAGACCTCTGAGGTTATTGATGCGTCGATAAATGAATAATGCACACGTTTACTGTTATTGAAGTCAATCAGAACCAGGTCACGCATACCGAATCAAAAAAAATTTCAATGTGTGTTAATATTTTGTGTGAAAACATAACTACCATGTTGCAAAACACTCTCGTAGCAACGCGCGGGTTACCCCGCTCGTTACTAACCTAAACTAGACACCCACTTCGATCCAACTAAATTACTAACCTAAATCCGATCCTCCTCTACTCACCATCAGTTCCACAAGACTCAAACAGAAAAAAGAAGAATTTTTTTTAAACGATCTCAGTTTCTTTTCGTGTTTACAAATAACATATTCGACCCTAAAGATCAAAACAACACGATAAGACTTCTTCATCGATCATTATTAAAGACTTTGCTTCATTTATATCCGAATACAAAAAGGAAATGAAATATAACAACTATGTTATTTTCCATCCTTGGTTCGTTCAAAGACACAAGAATCTTGAACCCATGATATGCTTTGATGATGTCCGATTCATAGGGCGCTTTTGATGAGGAGATGAGACCAGTGGTTTGATGGAGATGAGATGAGTTGGGAGAGATGTGTGTGGTAGGCGGGTTATACTATTGTGTGCTAGGGTTAAGATAAAATGAAAAAGAATATTAGGTATACACAAACTTATAATACAGTGTGTTTGGATCGGGTCTATTTTGAGTGTAGAATGGATTGGGTCGTGCATTTTATTTGTTATTTTTGGATTGGAAGTGTTTATTGGACTGGAATGCTTATTGGGCAGCACACTTTGGGATATAGATATAAAGATTTTATTTGGTGATGATTGAAGAGTGGCTACAAGATTAAACGGGCCAAATGTTTTTTTTTTTTTTTTTTTTTTTTTTTTTTTTTTTTTGAATAGTGTCATCAAAAGGACAAAGTTTGGTTGAACTAATTTTCTTTGGGCTTTATTATCCTTAATCCGAATTTTAGTTGGACTGTTGAATTTTAACTTGGCTTTCCTTATATACGAAAATTATAATTATAAATATAGATTAAATACCGTTTAAAACAACGTAGTATTGCTACATTGACAAACAGTGTTGCGGCTTTAAAAAAAAAATTGAAACGACATTTTGACAAAATAAGCACAAAACGACATTGCCAATACGACGTCGTTCGTAAAAAGTGAAAAAAAAATGCAAGAGATACCCCTAGCTATGCAACAGCTTACAAAATAGACATTTACATAAGCAAACGGTTTTGGCAATAAACACAGGCATGGGAAACTAAACAACAAAAAAAACCGCCGCATGCACCTTGCTATTTTATATGAAATAGCTTGATATTTCGCAAAGTTATTTTAATCTAAAATTCTCATCATCCGTAAAGTTATAATTACGAAAAACGTATAATCCAAAAAAAATCGCTCGCCAAAAATTTTAGTTACAGGGTACCCGCCGTCGCAACGCGCGGGTACCCTGCTAGTCACCTGTGATATAAGAGTTAAATTATTGTTGATTGGTAATATATCTAATGTGATGATGAATAATATTTTGTTGACATATGATATTGAAAAGAGTGAACCATTCGCACATTAATAAAAACTATGAAAATATTTTGATGCAGATTTGAATGAGAACTGTGAAGAAAAACGGCCCAATCAAAAACTGCAGTTGTGGTTGAAAAAAGAACAACATATCCACAAAATAAACTGAAGAAACTCAAATACCTGGATATCATCTGTGCTATCACCGGTCATACACAATTGATATCATCTGCGATAGCACATGTCATATCACCGGTGATAGCACCTGTGATATCAAATCGGTGATAGCACATGCTATCCACCAGTGTTCAAATCCATGACAAAGCGATACAAGCATCTACCACGACAAAGCCACACACCGCCATCACCTAAACTAGAAGGTGAGTTTTTAATGGCGTTAGTTTCGGAAGACGGAGATGATGACCTGGAGTCGGTGGTGACTGTAGCAACCTATAGATTTCCCCAGTCATTAGTAACGTTAATCCAGTATTAACCCATCATTACAGTTCACTTAACCATTTTTACGACCAAAAAATTTTGTTTATTACATTACCAAGAATCATAAACGTTGTTACGTGATTCACGATACTTTGGAACGAGCTCACACACGCACCAAGATAATCCATTTCACAAATAACAACCAAACAGATCCTTAACTCTTATTCTAGGCTTGTTACTATTCAAGCCCAACACAATTTCAACCCAAATTTTCATTACTTCTTTTATTTTCATTCGAATCAACCTCATTCACTTGATCTCATTTATTCTAAATTTCGACACGAAACATATGCTACATTTTTCACCATTCGATTCTTTACATTACAAGGATTCAGGAATGACAAGTCTCATTGTTTATTCGAACATTTGATCTTACAACAAGCTCCAAAGCTAACCCATTCGACCACATGTACTAACTCATTCAAATATAACCAACTCGACACAACTTAATTTCTACCTAAGCCATTGAGTATTCCCTAGTAAAAAACAATCCCACAAGCCTTATACATATTTCCTAATCATTTTGGACACGTCTAGAGGTCATTGGACCCAATGTATATCGAATATACATTTATATATGCCACTCGACCCCTTGTTTTCTCTAAACCGAAACTCACATCCACTTGGGCTGGTTCACTCAATTACTATACTTTTATTCCCTAACTTTTCTACGAATAAACTCTCTAACTTTTCCATAATACTATTGACATAAACTCCAACTTGGTCATAATATCATATTCATGCATACATATACGTATACATGTTCACACTCATTCACTCTCAAAACTATACACACACACATATGTTCTAAGTCATTTTTCTCTCCTGCCAAGCCTATTCGAAGAGAAACAAGGAACATTTCCTAAGAATTCGAATTATTTTTCCAACATTTAATGTTGATCTCGATTCTTTTGTTATAGCTCTAGCGTGTAATGTGCTAAACCCTTCATTCCTAGTACAACTTGACGAGTTCTCACCACCATGTTGGTGTTGTAAGTCATCCGTACTCATATCCATACATATATATGTTTTTCACTTAATCATACTCATTTTTATTTCATTCGGTTTCATTTCTAGCTTTCATTCATTTATTTCGAATTCTTGTTATTTAATTTTCGTTCATATTCGACCTCCTATTCGATGGATGGCTAGGAAATTAAGTTCTATAATCATTCGACACATATAACATCATATTAATGCCTAACGAGACTCCTTTTGAACATGTATTGCATATTGAACGTACCATATGTCATTTCTACATTTTGGACCTTTTGTTTATTCGACTAGAAAAGGACCCATATAAATCATTTTTATACATATAACATGTCGAATAAATTTCATGACTTGTTTGTCTATAAGCCAATCTAATAACCTTTAATCATAAGCTACTTAAATAAGCTCATTTAACCTCTTTTTGAACCCCTTAATAAACCCTTATCGAGACAGTTTTAAAAACTATAAACATATCGAGTGGGCTTTTTAGCCCATTAAGCACAAAATAAGCAAATCTGATAAGCAGTCTTTATAAGCAGTTTGATTATGTTTTTAGGACAATAAAATAAGCCCAAGACCAAGCCCAAATCCTTTTAAAACCCAATGGATCATAAACGCTTATTGGGCCTGTCTTTAATTCGCTAAAAGCCCAATAAGCTATAAATAAGCACTTTTCAGATTATAAGCAGTTTTATAAATTTAAATAAGCTACATGAGACTCAAGGAACTCTCGGAAATTTTATTATATAAGTTTTTTTTAATTTTGGACTTAAAATGCAAATTTTATTACTATTCGGGTTAAAATTGTAACTTTTGTTTAAACTAGTGAAAAACTGTCAATTTAATAACTTATGGGTAGAAAATGATAAAACAATAACTAGAAGCCATAAAATGTCATATTGGAACATTTTGGACTAAAAGTGTAACTATTTTCTAACCAAGGACTAACGGTGCAAAAGTTTCACCGTTAGGGTTAAAATTGTAAATTTCATATAACTACAAGGACCATACAGTAACTTGATTTTACTTATAATCCCACTAATGTTTTATGCATTTTTGTTCTTAAAATCCATTTTACATTTCTTACACTTTATTTATTTAACAAACGTTATGTTTATATTTATATAACGTGATTTTTAACGAATACACATAACTTATCATCCACCAACTTTCGAAGAGACGATATTTACGGATTCAACAAACATAAAAACATGATAATATTATATATAATATTATTTTTGAACTTTAAGCATTTTAAGCATATCATCCATTCTCATCACGAACCAATTCGTTATCCGATATTTTCCACAATCATTATTCACATCAAGCCAATCTTAAGCCATCGAAATCTCAGACTTACCTATTGTTCAGGTCGTGTTTTGGAGCCATTCCCGTGTTACATTTTGACATCACTTTACCTTGACTTTTACAGCTGAGGTGAGTCATAGCCCCACTCTTACTCTTTAATACTCATTTTAAACTACTTGGGGGAGATACATGCTTAGAAATACTTTATTCGCTTGATTTACATACACGATTTGCATTTACATAAATACTTGCATACATACTTGATTTCGTTTAACATGATTGCTCTATTCTTGATTACATTGGCAACTGTGACTAAACTTGATACAAACGTACATCCTAATATTGCGGTATTGGAAGGCCATTAATTTGGATACATCCTAACATTGAGGTGTTTTAAGGCCATTAATTTGGGTACATCCTAACATTGAGGTGTTTGAAGACCATTCATTTGGACACATCCTAATACTACGGTATTGGAAGGCCATTTATTTGGATGATACATGATCGATATACTATTTACATACTCAAAACGTTTATGCATTTAACTACTATGATGCACGTATACATGATTAACATACTATTTTAGCAGTGGTTTGTAAACACACAGGTTACAAGTCTTGTATGGGCAGAGCTTGGGACTTAGTGGATTTACAATGCCTTTGCTTTGGAAACTTTATTCAAATGCTTTGTAATTAAACTAAACTCTATGAACTCACCAACCTTTGGTTGACACTTTTTATCATGTTTATCTCAGGTTATTAAGGCGATAGTGGATGCATGGATCTTAGAGTCATTTGCATACTTTGGATACTTATACCTTTATCATTTACCATTCGATGCATCTTGAAAACATTTATGTAATCATATCTTTGGAACCTCTTGTATTAACTCTGATTTAAATAACTCGAATGGTAACATTTCAAAACGTCTTATTTAGAGGTCATTTTCTATACCTTGTTCTATATTATGAAGTAATACCCCATTGACACTATCGTTCCGCTGCGGTAATTTGGGGGTGTTACATATTGGTATCAGAGACTTGGTTATAGAGAACTAGGTTACATTTAGTGCCTAGACTATAACTACTATATATGTTGAGACTCTCCTCCCTATCGCCTTGCATACTTAGAACTTTTCCATTTATATCCACGCTGTTGGATGTTATAGTACTTGTACTGATAGGGAAATCTCATAATTTAGTCGAGTCATCAAAAGTGTGGAGCTCAGTAATAACTGGCTATTTAACTTGATCTTGTGACAGTTCTTGTTTGATGAGACATGAGATTGAGTTAAATAAAGGTTATTACTTAGCTGTAGAAATTTGATGATTTTGCTCGAGGATGAAATTTCTCTTGAGGATACTTTTGAGGAATGATTATAAACTAAACTCTCCGTGACTCAAACACTTAAGAAAGATCACTACGTTGATCGCTGAGATATGTGTCTTTGGTGATATGTACACGTGTGAAAGGAGGCAATTATAATTATGGTGGCCAACATAATTATAAATGCATCACGACTCACGTGGACCTATGTAACCATGCTTACGTTAATCGGCATTGGCACCCTTTAGGAAACAGCTTGTGACATGGTTTTGTGAGAACGTTAAGTATAGATTGAATATTCAATGGTTTTTCCTCATCTCTAACTTTCGCTAAATGTCCTTCCATGTAGAGACAATGGCATCAAGGAGGTCAACCTGCAACACTAGCCAAGGAGGTGCGACACTAAAGGGTGGAAAGACTAGTGAACGTGGAGGTAAAGGAGGTGGTCGCGGCATTAGTAAGAATGATAACAATGATAATGGAAATCCTGATTTTGCAGCCCTCATCGCTCAACAGCTTCAAAACTTGCTTCCTACTATTATCACCTAGGTTGGCAATCATATCAATAACTCGAGAAACCACGGAAGCAGAAATGACGACACTAACGATGTAGGTGGGAATGGTAATAACAACAACACAACTGGATGCACGTATAAGGAATTTACGGCCTGCAAGGCAATGGAGTTTGACGGTAAAGGAGGTGCATTGGAGTATACCCGATGGATTGAAAAGATGGAGTCAGTGATCGACATTAGTAGTTGTGGAACACATCAGAAGGTGAAGTATTCTGCATGCTCGCTGTCAAGAAAAACATTAACGTCTTGGAACACACAGATTCAAGCTAGGGGTAGAGAAGCAGTTGTGGGTATGACGTGGGACGACTTTAAGGCACTACAAAAAGAGGAATATTGTCCGGACAATGAAATGCAAAAGCTGGAAGGTGAACTCTGGCATCACACTATGATAAGGGCTGGTCATGCAGCCTACACAGATCGATTTCATGAGTTAGCCAAACTAGCTCCTCATCTGGTTACCCCTGAATCAAAGAGGATTGAGAGGTACATCTATGGTCTTGTCCCTGAGATTTGTGGAACTGTGAAAGCAACTGAGTCGTCTACAATTCAGAGTGCAATATTGAGTGCGGAGACTCTAACAGATGAGATGATTAGGAATGGAATTTTGAGGAACGGTGATAAAAGAAAAGGGACGAATGAGTCAGACAAGCAAACGGTCCCCATGATTGAGAAAAAAAAGACAAGAACCTTTATGGTCACTGGTTCTGGTCAAAGAGTATATGTAGGCCCACCTAAGTGTGCTAAATGTGCTTATCATCATCAGGGGTCTGTGCCCTGCCGTATGTGTACTAATTGCAACCAGTTGAGTCATTTTGCAAGTCAGTGTAGAGCACCAGTGAATGCAGGCAACATGAAGAATAACCAAAGGGCATGCTATGAGTGTAACAACCCGGATCACCTCATGAATGCGTGTCCTAGGTTGAATAGAGCACCTAGACAAAGACAGGGTAATCTAGCTTTAGCAATTGAAGGAAATAACCCAAACCCTGGAGTCCATATAAGTCCAACTCGTGGTCGAGCTTTCTATTTGGGTCATTTGGATGCAGCTAACAAATAATGGGTACGTTTTCCCTAGACACTTAGTACTCTACCACATTATTCAACTTCGGTGATAACAAAGACTGAATATCGGGACGAGATTCAAGATAAGGGGTAGGTACTGTAGCAACCTGTAGATTTCCCCAGTCATTAGTAACGTTAATCTAGTATTAGCCCTTCATTACAGTTCACTTAACCATTTTTACGAGCAAAATTTGAAAATTTTGTTTATTACATTACCAAGAATCATAAATGTTGTTACGTGATTCACGATACTTTGGAACGAGCTCACACACGCACCACGATAATCCATTTCACAAATAACAACCAAACAGATCCTTAACTCTTATTCTAGGCCTGTTACTATTCAAACCCAACACAATTTCAGCCAAAATTTTCATTACTTCTTTTATTTTCATTCGAATCAACCTCATTCACTTGATCTCTTTTATTCTAAATTTCGACACACAACATATGCTACATTTTTCACCATTCGATTCTTTACATTACAAGGATTCAGGAATGACAAGTCACATTGCTTGATTCGAACATTTTATCTTACAACAAGCTCCAAAGCTAACCCCATTCGACCACATGTATTAACTCATTCAAATATAACCAACTCGACACAACTTAATTTCTACCTAAGCCATTGAGTATTTCCTACTAAAAAACAATCCCACAAGCCTTATACATATTTCCTAATCATTTTGGACACGTCTAGAGGTCATTTGGACCCAATGTATATCAAATATACATTTATATATGCCACTCGACCCCTTGTTTTCTCTAAACCAAAACTCACATCCACTTGGGCTGGTTCACTCAATTACCTAGCTACTTTTATTCTCTAATTCCTTATCGTATCTCTGCTACTATCGAATAAACTCCCAACTTGGTCCATAAAATATCATATTCATGCTTACATATACGTATACACGTTCACACTCATTCACTATCAAAACTATACACACACACATATGTTCTAAGTCATTTTTCTCTCCTGCCAAGCCTATTCGAAGAGAAACAAGGAACATTTCCTAAGAATTCGAATTATTTTTCCAACATTTAATGTTGATCTCGATTCTTTTGTTATAGCTCTAGCGTGTAATGTGCTAAACCCTTCGTTCCTAGTACAACTTGACGAGTTCTCACCACCATGTTGGTGTTGTAAGTCATCCGTACTCATATCCATACATATATATGTTTTTCACTTAATCATACTCATTTTTATTTCATTCGGTTGTATTTCTAGCTTTCATTCATTTATTTCGAATTCTTGTTATTTAATTTTCGTTCATATTCGACCTCCTATTCGATGGATGGCTAGGAAATTAAGTTCTATAATCATTCGACACATATAACATCATATTAATGCCTAACGAGACTCCTTTTGAACAAGTATTGCATATCGAACGTACCATATGTCATTTCTACATTTTGGACCTTTTGTTTATTCGACTAGAAAAGGACCCATATAAATCATTTTTATACATATAACATGTCGAATAAATTTCATGACTTGTTTGTCCATAAGCCAATCTAATAAGCTGTAATCATAAGCTACTTAAATAAGCTCATTTAACCTCTTTTCGAACCCCTTAATAAACCCTTATCGAGACAGTTTTAAAAACTATAAACATATCGAGTGGGCTTTTTAGCCCATTAAGCACAAAATAAGCAAATCTGATAAGCAGTTTTTATAAGCAGTTTGATTATGTTTTTAGGACAATAAAATAAGCCCAAGACCAAGCCCAAATCCTTTTAAATCCCAATGGATCATAAACGCTTATTGGGCCTGTCTTTAATTCGCTAAAAGCCCAATAAGCTATAAATAAGCACTTTTCATATTATAAGCAGTTTTATAAATTTAAATAAGCTACATGAGACTCAAGGAACTCTCGAAAATTTTATTATATAAGTTTTGTAAATTTTGGACTTAAAATGCAAATTATATTACTATTCGGGTTAAAATTGTAACTTTTGTTTAAACTAGTGCAAAACTGTCAATTTAATAACTTATGAGTAGAAAATGATAAAACAGTAACAAGAAGACATAAAATGTCATATTGGAACATTTTGGACTAAAAGTGTAACTATTTTCTAACCAAGGACTAACGGTGCAAAAGTTTCACCGTTAGGGTTAAAATTGTAAATTTCATATAACTACAAGGACCATACAGTAACTTGATTTTACTTATAATCCCACTAATGTTTTAAGCATTTTTGTTCTTAAAATCCATTTTACATTTCTTACACTTTATTTATTTAACAAACGTTACGTTTATATTTATATAACGTGATTTTTAACGAATACACATAACTTATCATCCATCAACTTTCTAAAAGACGATATTTACGAATTCAACAAACATAAAAACATGATAATATTATATATAATATTATTTTTGAACTTTAAGCATTTTAAGCATATCATCCATTCTCATCACGAACAAATTCGTTATTCAATATTTTCCATAATCATTATTCATATCAAGCCAATCTTAAGCCATCAAAATCTCAGACTTCCCTATTGTTCAGGTCGTGTGTTGGAGCCATTCCCGTGTTACACTTTGACTTCATTTTACCTTGACTTTTACAGCTGAGGTGAGTCATATCCCCACTCTTACTCTTTAATTCTCATTTTAAACTACTTGGGGGAGATACATGCTTAGAAATACTTTACTCACTTGATTTACATACACGATTTGTATTTACATAAATACTTGTATACATACTTGATTTCGTTAAACATGATTGCTCTATTCTTGATTACATTGGCAACTGTGACTAGACTTGTTACAAACATACATCCTAATACTGCGGTATTGGAAGGCCATTAATTTGGATACATCCTAACATTGAGGTGTTGGAAGACCATTAATTTGGGTACATCCTAACATTGAGGTGTTTGAAGACCATTCATTTGGACACATCCTAATACTACGGTATTGGAAAGCCATTTATTTGGATGATACATGATCGATATACTATTTACATACTTAAAACGTTTATGCATTTAACTACTATGATGCACGTATACATGATTAACATACTATATTAGCAGTGGGTTGTAAACACACAGGTTGCAAGTCTTGTATGAGCGGGGCTTGGGACTTAGTGGATTTACAATGCATTTGCTATGGAAACTTTATTCAAATGCTTTGTAATTAAACTAAACTTTATGAACTCACCAACCATTGGTTGACACTTTTTATCATGTTTATCTCAGGTTATTAAGGCGATAGTGGATGCATGGATCTTAGAGTCATTTGCATACTTTGGAGACTTATACCTTTACCTTTTACCATTCGATGCATCTTGAAAACTTTTATGTAATCATATACTTTGGAACCTCTTGTATTAACTCTGATTTAAATAACTCGAATGGTAACATTTCAAAACGTCTCATTTAGAGGTTGTTTTATATACCTTGTTCTATATTATGAAGTAATACCCTATTGACACTATCGTTTCGCTACAGTAATTTGGGGGTGTTACAGTGACGGCGTCGGAATGTGAATTCATGTTACGAAGAAAGGATATTCCGGCTAGTGTTGTCAATAAGAATATGAGAATAACGTTTAATTCACACTGGTTTCTTATATGTTGTGTTACGGAGAAAGATTTTTTTTCTTCTTTTTTTTACTCTCTCTATAAATTAGTTTAGTTTTTTAGTGTGAGAAACTGTTGTTATTTGGTTGAATGAGATTAAAGCATTGTTTTTCATCATTATTAGAGTATATGTGTTAGGTGAGTGATGAACATGAAGAATAAAAAAGTGTTGTTATTTGGTTAAATGTATGTTATTTAGTTAAATGCATGTTATGATATCACCTGTGATAGCACCTCTCATATCACAGGTTCCTTCATCACCACCACTGATTCAACAAATAGAAGAAAGCTGAAACACTTGTGATATCACCTGTGATATCAAAGGTTCCTCCAAAAGCTTAACAAATGAGAATGAGATACAATGCAAAGATCCTTTTCATGAAATGAATGACCAAAAGCTTTATAAACATCTTTATAAACAAACTGAAGAAGCTCAAACACCTATGATATCACACATGATATCACAAGTGATATCACCTATGATATCACATGATATCACAGGTGATATCACATGTTCCTTCATCACTACCACTAATACAACAAAAAGTAGAAGCACTATTATCACTTGTGATATTTCAAAAACATAGTTAATGGTTGAATCAGCAAACTAAAGAAGTTATGGTTGAAGAAAGAAGAACCTCTTTATAAACAAACTGAAGAAGCTCAAACCCTATACCAAAAATCGTAAACTCCTAACCACTAGGTATAATATCACTTTAGATATATGCCTAGACCCTAAACCCCTAACCACTAGGTACAATATCACAACTGAAAAATGATATGATCAATGGTGGAGATGATTATGATCTAATATCACAAGTGATACATACCTAAACCATAAACTCATTGCTCTTTTATTCATGCCATGTCAACTATTGTATTTATCACAGTAGATAAATCAAAAGTAAAAAGTTACAGTTAGAAGTCTCCAAAAGGCCAATTGGAGAGTGTTGATAGAACTTTCTATTTGATTTATCAGCTAGATTACATTTCAATTGTCTGTCTTAGTCACTTAAGAGTAATATCACAAGTGATAAAGCAATAAAATGTGACATTAATTTTAGTATTTTACATATGAGTAATATTAAATGTGATAGAGTAATGTAATTTAATTCTGGTATTATACATATGAGTAATATCACATGTGATAAATCAATAAAATAGCCAAAAGTAGACATCATCTATGTGACTTGAATATTTTCTTCATTTTAATGTAATATCACTTGTGATAATCAAGCTACAAAATAAATAAAGTATAATATCACAAACGATAAATTAATGAAGCGTCACTTGTATTAAATATCACTTAAATCTATGTTTAATTAACACCACAACCACTACTTGTATCTATGTTTCTGGAACCAACCTATAAGAGCACTGATCAATCAATTTACTTTTCTACAAGTAACACCATCTAAAATAAAAGACAACTTGTGTGCCATTTTTATTTTATTTTTTTATTTTATAGAAAGGCAACATATATATATAAAAAAAAACCCCAACAAGAACAAAGATACAATACAATGCATTCATCCTTAATTAACAAGCTACTTAAAATAGGAAGGGATCCAAAAGAAAAAAATGCAAGAAAACAAGACCAAAAAGCTACCATTGTATACTAATAGCCCAACAATCTAGAACTGAGAACAAAATGTTATGCTAAAAGTCCAACAATCTAGAACTGAGAACAAAATGTTAGACTAAACTAAAACCTCACATGAAACTAAACACACTAAATGTTATACTAAAATCCCAACAATCTAGAACTGAGAACAAGTTTCACAATATAATATACTTGTAGCAGATATACTACCATCATGCTCAAAGGACCAATCACAACCTTTTACCCTTTGCAACCATAAAAAAGTCAATAAGAACTACATATCAGTGAAGGTTTGTACCCATGTTGGCAGACATAAAACCAAACAGTACCATTATACCAAAATAAATAAATAAATAAATAAATAAATAAATAAAAACTTGCAGCTAACTGGAGCACCAAAATATCAGATACACACTAAAGATGTGGCCCTCCATGACCTTAACCGATCAAAAGTTGTAATCTACAACTGAGAACAAGATTTTTCAGTCACACATTTTATCAAACACTTGGCGTGCACCTCAATTCAACTACCAATATGGTAGTGCACACGAACCCCTGGTGGAGCAACTAACTGTTTACAAAGGGATGATGTCGGAGATTCGTCATTCCAGCAACAACCACCAGCAGAGACGGAGCCAGGAATTTATATTGAGGGGGGCTCAAAATTTTTTTTTTCGGGTAGTAACATATACTGTAATTCTTTGTTTTAAAAGCTGGATTGAAGCTTAAATCGTTCAATGTACCGGCTTAACGATATCTTTTTCGATAGTAACATACAAACATAATTACTTGACAAGGAATTTTTAATACAATAAAAAAGACATCTTAACTTATTTGGTGAGACTTTTAACAAATACGAACCTATAGCATTCTATAGTCATATAACACGGTACAAATTTTAATGTGTAAACATAAAATAAGTAAAATAAACTAAAAAATCAAAATGGCCACTCCCATGCGTCCTAAGTTCTAACAACCCAACCCCACACACGTGACAATCAAATATCTTTATACTTTACCCTTTTTAATATTTAATATAAATATAGTACACTTCATCTTCCCCAATTTCATCTTTCCCAATACACTTTTCCTCATTTTAACATTTATGCTTCAGAAACCTTCTTACAAATCCGAATCAAATGCTTTCTAAACTGATTTTAAATTTCAGATCATAGAATTTAAGGGGGGGCAGATTCTGAAAAAATCCCAAACACCCTATGAAACTTCGCTGCTGTCCACGCTACAAAATGACTAGTTGGGCCAGTTGGGGGTGGCCGAGCACCCTCCAGCCCCCCCACTGGCTCCGTCCCTGACCACCAGTAAGTCACCGGTCATATTATCGTTATAAATATCAAGCACTTCTAAAAGCTTAAGGTTTGACAAATTTGGCGGGAAAGTCTCGTTAAAGATGTGGTTTGACAAGTTAAGTGAACGGAGAGTGATGACGTCGGTAATTTCCGGCGGGATAACTCTGGCGAATTTATTAATGGCGACGGTGAAGTTGGGAGAAAATACAAAGGAACCGTGTGAAAATAACTTTGGCAAATGAAAGAATAATAATAATAATAATAATAATAATAATAATAATAATAATAATAATAATAATAAAGGCTCTATATATATTTGGACAAGAAACTATGTTTGAATAAATAAATCTTACATTAATTCCCACCATGCAATTGATATTTACACATATGAATTTGATTCATACACATAAATAAAATTGTATATTGACCATTATGCCCTTCAAATAATATATGACTAAAATATAAAGGAGGGCATAATGATAAATTTACAATGATATTTATGTGTATGAATCAAATTTATATGTGTAGATATCAACACCCATAGATCAAACTAAATGGATAGTGGAGATTTGTCCCTCAGTAAGCACCAAAATAAGAGTAAGCAAATGAACATTTCTCTTTTTATATATAAATTGATAAAATTAAAGAAATGAATCATGACAAATTAATTGATCTGTAAATTTTTAAAAAAAGGGCATCATGGTGATTTTATGTTGTTGCCCAAATAATGTAAATATATTTTTTTAATTAAGGTTGATTTATTATTTTTCGTTAGTTTTTCAACAATGTCATATGTCTATTATATATATAGATATACATACATGTATTTAAATACTAATGTTTATGCTGAAGTTTATTAATTTTTGCTCAAATTATCTTTAAAATAATCATGTAATTTTATTATAAATAAATTACTAAGGCTTAATGCAATCTAAGTAGTTAACATAATGTAAGTATATTTTCCCTGGTATAATTATTAAAAATTATTATTGCAAGAGTTTTACCTTTTAATTATGCGACATAAAATCTTTTGCTGGTTGTGCTTACGAAAAGTATGCAAATAATGTTGTTAGGCTGTAGATATCCATTTCATATGTTCCTATGTTAGGGTTATATTTTTACTTTGCTTTCATTATGTAACTCAGCCTTTAATCCTTTACACTACTACAAAACCAGGCTAATGTAATGAAAATTTGCAACACTAGATTTCCGTTGCAAATTTGCAACCGTAATGCAACGAATTACCAACCGAATAGCCACGAAAAAAAATGTTTGCAAATCCGTTGCAAAATCTAAACTAATTTCTTTACTTTTATTTTTATTTTTTCCGTTGCAAATACGTTGCAAATTATAAAAATTTGCAATGGAAAAGCAACCCAAGGCGGAATTTAAATCTAAAAAGAAAATATCATTTGTTTCTGTTGCAATTCGGTTGTAAATTTTCATAATTTGCAATGTAATAGCAATAGAAGACAAAATTAAAATCTAAAAAAAGTCATTTGCTTTCCGTTGCAATTCGGCTGCAAATTTTTAAAATTTGCAACAAAAGACAAAAATTAAATCTAAAACAAATCATCACTTATTTTTTGGTTGCAATTCCGTTTCAAAAAATTGAATTTGAACGAAATATTACTGAAAGACATACTTTAAATATAAAAGAAAATATCATTTCTTTCCGTTGCAATTCCGATGCAATTTTCAAAATTTTGCATTGCAATAGAAGATTACAATAAAATTTAAAAAGAATTATTTTTTTTATTGTTGTCGCAAATCACTAGTGTAATTATCAAACTACAAAAATCCATAACCACCCCATGATCACCACGAACCCTAACCATCTTCAACACAACAACAACCACCCTTATCACCCTTCGATGTGCCTTTGAAAACTATACGACAACACCACCGACCATATACCATTGACTATATACAACCATTCGTTTGTTATTTATTAATTTCATGTAGATTCACTTTTTATAAACGATAAAAATTTCTATTAAGTATGTAATTCACTAATTTGTAAGTGTTTTGCTAAACAATGCTCATTGGGCAATGCTTAATATAAATATAAAAGGAAACATAGACTTTGTTAAATAAAAAATGGCATATATTTAAGTTAATTTTTATGTTCATTTATTGTGCATTAAATGCATAATTACTTTAAATATGGAAAGAAAAGATTGTTTAATGCGTTTTAAGTATTGCCCAATGGGCAGTGTTTAGCAAAACCCAATTTGTAATGTATGTAATTCTGCATTTAATTATGTTAAGTTGTTTGTTGGAAAGTTGTTGGTGAAATATTAATTTTGTAATGATAAATTTAGAAACTATATGACAATATTGAATGACAATTATGATGTGTAATCTATCTAATATAATAAACGGGAGTTTTGTACCAGTCATTGAAGCACACTTTGCAATTAATTAAATGACGTGTCTCAAACGTGATTGGTCGAAAAGTTTGGAATTTACAACTGCTATGCAATACTCCACTCTATTGAACACGCACAATAGCACACACTTCATGATTCTTCTTCTACACGAATCATTGAAAATCCTTCAAACACCATTAATTACTTTCCTTCTATTCCAAATAAGTCAAATAAGTGAAACCTAAACAATTAATTTTGTCAAATTCAAATACACACACGAAATTATATTTATGGTATTGGTTCCTACAATCAATCATAATAGATATTCTTTTGCTGTCAACATTGTAATATGAAAATGGTTTGTTTCTGTCATTATCGTAAAAATCCCTAAAGAAGTGCAGAAAGGTCAAAGGGTTTTAAGAACATTGTAAGTTAATTTTTTTGTATTTTCTTTGTAATTATTATTGTTATATTGTTTGAATCGATTGATTAATTGTCGAATCGATTGTAATTATTATTGTTATATTCTTAGAAATCGTTAATTAACAATTGATTTTAAAAAAAAATACAAAAACCCTAAAAAATTATTTTGGGTAAATGTTTTAAAAGATGGTAAAACGGATTTTGATAACTAATTTTAGGAACGAATGTGCTATATGAATAACCGATTTGTTTTAATTAAATACCTTCTTATTATTTTGATAGCTAATTTTAGGAACTTTAGTGCTATATAATGAAGGCACATTGTGCGCTAAATGTACAAAACACATCTTCCTATTCTCACTGTCAAATACTGAAACAAAAATGGCTACCTTCGTTTCTGGCTATATCAAAGATCTGAGTGCAGTGAAAGACAACATTTTGTTGCGTGTTCGAATTCTGCGAACATGGATGCAGCCCGTTTATGGGAAGCCACATGTTATCAACATGGAAATGATAATCATGGATGAACAGGCAAGTATATATTATGAACATATGTTTAACTTTTGATATAAAGATGTAAAAATTAACCAGTTAAACGTAATGTGTATATATGTTTGGTGCAGAATACTAAGATGCAAGCAACAGTAAGGAGTGCTTTAGTCAACGGCTTCAAGCATCAATTGGAAGAAGGAAATGCTATGACTTTACAGCGTTACAGTCTTGGAGAGATAAAGCCTCAGTATCAAATGGTCAACCAAAGACTCCGGCTTAGTTTTCTGTCCAACACTTTAGTGGAAAAGTGCACTGATTTTACTGGATCAGTCCACGACTTTCAATTTCGTGATTTTAGGACAATAACTGATTTAATTGATGAAGAAGTGGGACAATTTGGTTTGTGTCTTTATTTTGCTAATTAATATGTTATTTCTATCTAATATAATAAACGATCGAATTCACACCGTATATTTGACTTTTACAGATGTTATAGGCCAAGTTGTGGCGTGCGCTGAACTTGACAACTATGACAAGAATGGAAAGCCTAGAAAGAAGAAACCGGTCACTCTCATCGATGCTAAGTAAGTAATTAACCAAATCTATTTGTTTTGTTAACCGTCAAAATCTAAGTATACACATGTTAATCTCCAAATTCACTTTCCAATATCTTTGTAGGGGTAACGAACTAAATGTAACTTTGTGGGGAACTTATGCGGAACAATTTTGTGAATTTCTTGCCTCAACCACTGATCATGGTAAAATAATTGCCGTTATTCAGTTCGGGATGATGAAATTCTGGGACAGTAAGTTTTACATTCTATTACTAACAATAAGTGTGTATAAAATTGATTTCATATACACCCATAATGATGCTTATTTCTTTAATATCATTGGTAATGTAGAGAAAATGTGTGTGCAAAACGGGTACTTTGGAACAAAGTTACATCTTTTAAATGGCGCTGATGCACCTGAGTACAAGGACATTGAAGATTTTAGAAAAAGGTATGTCCACAAATCCCCTAATGTCTAATATTTATGTTCAATATAATCATATGTTATTGTTAACAGTATGTTATTAACTACTATTAGGTTGCTTGAAAATCAACAAGCAGCCAAATCAGAGAATACGGCTTCACGTATATCCACCGCTGAAAAAAACTCCACCATGGATGAGTTTGTAGGGAAATTCCCCATGAGGAATATCGCTGAACTTCTGGATGTTGGCCAGGTATAACCTACTAATGCTGCCCGTAACCATGTTTTAATAATATTATTCATAAAAAAGATTTTTGCGCAACCTTATTTTGTTATGTTTATCAACGTAGGGTCTTACTTCTGTAATTGTCGGAACCATCTATGCAATTCAAGAAGAAGAAGGTTGGTGGTATGTCGGATGTAGAGTTTGTAAAAAGAAGGTTGTCAAGTCAGCCGATATTGTCGATCTTGACTCTGAAACTCCTCCAAAACCAGCTGGTGGCCCAACTGAATGGTACTGCTCAAAATGCAAAAGCACTGTTTCAAGCATCAAAACAGTGTGAGTATTTTATTTCTTTGGATATTCAGTTAGCATAAACGAATACCATGGAGTGTTTCTCATTCTTTGGTTTTTAGGTTCCGTTTGCAAATTAGGGTCCAGGATGAAACAGGTACAATATCATTGTCCCTTTTTAATGATGAGGTGCAAGCTGTTGTCGGGAGGTCTGCATATCAGTTGGTCGATAAATATGGAAAGGTACGCTTATCTATAATTGTAATATCATATCAGTGTTGCACAAAGCCGGTTTTACTGATTCAATGTTTACAATATACATGGTCCTTATAGGTCAATTTTAGAAATTTCTTTTAAAGCTACTTGAATAACTAATACCGGTTTGTATGCATATGAAGTGTTCTAAATATCAGCTTTAGAACATGAGGGCATCCCTTTGTTTTAAAATTTGTCAATGATATTGACTATCTATATCTATCTAATATAATAAACAAGAGTTTTGTACCACCTAATAATGCAGCCATTGCAATTAATTATCTGATGTGTCTTTGGTGTGATTGGTCAATGATATGAAGTGTTCTAAATATCAGCTTTAGAACATGAGGGCATCCCTTTGTTTTAAAATTTGTCAATGATATTGACTATCTATATCTATCTAATATAATAAAGCCGGTTTTACTGATTCAATGTTTACAATATACATGGTCCTTATAGGTCAATTTTAGAAATTTCTTTTAAAGCTACTTGAATAACTATCTGATGTGTATGCATATGAAGTGTTCTAAATTAATTATATGATGTGTATTTGATGAGGTGCAAGTTATTGTCGGGAGGTCTGCATATCAGTTAATTATCTGATGTGTATTTTAGAAATTAAATGTGTCTTTGGTGCCATTGCAATTAATTATCTGATGTGTATGCATATGAAGTGTTCTAAATATCAGCTTTAGAACATGAGGGCATCCCTTTGTTTTAAAATTTGTCAATGATATTGACTATCTATATGAGTGTTGACGAAACTAGAGAAATTCAGATACATTGTTATAACCTTTTATTTTACAAAACGTAAACAGTTATGCAGGTCAACCAATCCACCCGTCCTGTTTTGACCAAAATACCCGTTTTGTTATGTTACTAAACTTGCTCATTTTCCCCACCTCTGTTACCTACTCCTTTATCAGTTACTTACAGCTAAAAGACACGAGGACCAACTATATGATGAATAGATATGAATGCATGAAGTGATATAAAGTTACCAAAAAAGCACAGAGATTTAATTCTGTAATTTTAGTAGTTTAGGTCCATCTAACTGCTCAAGTCAAACGATAATTCTGTAATTTTAGTAGTTTCGGTCCATGGATAAACCCGAAAAGCTTTATGTTCAACTTTATATTAATTTAGGAGCACCTTAGCTATCTTATTTTGACTTCAATGTCTTTATATTCTATAGCATAGTTCTTCCTCCTCAAGAGCATTTTATTGGATTTTTGACATCCTTGAAATTTGTTTACAACCATTTCACTATTGGGCATTGGGCAGGCTCTTTTATTTTGTAGAATTGGTTTATTCGGGTTAAACTTAGCGCTTGGAATTTTTGGTTCGTGTCCAATTCTTCTATATACATATATCCAGGATGATATAATAAGGTTGATTTTTATGTACTCATGTTTTATTTAAATTTTATTAATGGTTTTGTGTTTGCAGTCTTTTTCATTCGCATGTTAATATATTAACTACTTTGAAGGGCTGCTTGGGAAAAAAGGTGCTTACATCAGAAGCTCCTCAGTTATATGGGCTATTTGGGATTGCTTATAAAGGACTGTTCAGGATTGCTCGATAGAAAAACTACTTTGAGGGAATGATTGCTTTTAGAATAACTACTTTGAAGGGTTGTTTGGGAGTATCCGAGCAATATGGAAGAAGTATCCGACGAAGAAGTCACTCTTGACTGACTACATGTACCCGAGCAAATCCGTAAGTGTCAAGTTAATTTCCCCGTTTGAAGGTGAATATAATAGGTTAATAATAATTTTGGGAAATAACGGATGCTAATGTGCTATGAATGTTGGTAATATGGGTAAGTTGGGTGACAAATAATAAGGTGTTCAATTTTTGCAAAACTTAGGAAAATCAAATCTTGAGAATTTGTGATGATTGCACCCAAGCTATTTAAACTACCATTTGAAGAGGAGTTCTGGAGTAGGGAATCGGCACATGTGCAATATTTAAGCACAAATGTACAAATGGTATGTTTATTGATCACGTTAATATGGATACTTGTGGTTGCTCTTGAAGTACCCATTTGTGAGATCAAGTAGCACTGCAATATTAAACTTTTGTGAAATCAAACATGGTCACATAACACTGCAATACTAAACTTTTGTGAGATCAAGTATTAGCTAATGTGGTATTTGTTGTAATACAAACTACTTTTTTCATTAATTGTAGGTGAAAGCTTAATGTTGAGAAGCCTAAAGAAATCTTCTTTCTTTTCTTCCTGTACAGTTTGTAGCAATATGTTGTGATTGATACCTTTTAGGTTTTGTTGTTGCAGTATGTTGATAATTTGTAGGTGAGCTGTGATGATGTAGTTCAGAATGAATCAAAGCAGATTTCACCGTATAGCAAATTGACAATGAGGAAGTCTGTTTACACTTAGGTGGAGCAGCTGCAAGCTGGAACCGATGCTTACAATTTGGCTCTGAGAGTTGTTAGTTACGCTAATGTGAGCTACTGAATGCTTGGTTGGATATGATACAAAGGGAGGAACTTTAGTGTTTACTACAAGGAGCCTTAAGTGTAGTAATTTACTGTAATAATTTGTATCTGGTACATGACAGAAGGGATGGTAATGTTACGTGTAATCATGTACACGTAATGGACCTTTTGTTGAAGTGTTAGAATGATCACTGCATACATTTGCTTCTGAAGAAAAACATGTTAGAGATCACGAGGCAATGAACGTTTATTACATAGATATTTACAAGCATTGTATGTTTTAATATCATTCACTTATAACTTATTATTCCTTTACAACAAAATTTCATAGTGTTTACGTTCATTGCTCTTTGTTACTTTATTCACGTACTTAATTTTTTGATGCAAAAACCCTCTAAAATCCCGTGAATTTCACGGGTCTATAAGCTATTCAGATAATATTCAAAGGTATTTAAGTCATTTGCTCGTGTTGAATTTTCAACAATTTAACAATTTTAGTGTTTTATATGTAGGATAGTTGATTTGACTAATGCTCTACTAAATTTGTTGGGTGAGTAATTAATAGTTGCAGATAGATAAACTTGATTTGAGATATTTTTACTTTATAGACTCGATCTTACCTTATTCACTACATATGTGATGTAGAATCTTCTTGTACTCTGGTAACTGCTAGCTAGCTCTAGTTTTTTTAATAAATTTTCCATCGTCAACGAAAACTTATACAATATTTGCTATGTATATATATATTTTTTCTAAACTACAACCCTATAACTAATTACACTCTAATTTAATAAAATGTACCATAGATGTTAAATATAACATGTGTAGTAGCTAGTGTATACTACATTCCTTACTATCTTCTTACTAAACAAAAAATAAGAAGCACACCCAATAGATTTTACTTATGATAATTGTAACAATGGTGAATTGCATAATGCGATATTCAAAACTTGTCACATTTCTAATACAACTGTTTTTTTAATGAAAAAGTTAGCAAATCACATGATTCATGAGACCTGCCTATGAAGAAACACAAACGATGATTTAGGGGCCGTTTACTTTCAACTTAATGTCCTGTTTGGTAACAAAACTGGCTGGAAACAGGAAACTTTGGTATTTCTTTTTAACTTATTGCAAAAGAGAATCCTTAATGTGGAAGGGGGCAAAATTTGATACTGTTTCTATTCAGGACGTCTTAATACGATTTTTTTCCCGAACTAGTGTAGGTGGAAAAAATAAATTCGAAAAATTTAGAAAACTTCGAAAAAATTTATAAAAATTCAAAAAAAATTTAAAAATTCGAAAAATTTATAAAAATTCGAAAAATTTATGAAAATTCGAAAAAATTTATAAAAATTTTAAAAAAATTCAAAAAATTTTAAAAATACAAAAAATTTATAAAAATTGAAAAAATTTATAAAAATTCAAAAAATTTATAAAAATTCAAAAAAATTTATAAAAATTCGAAAAATTGATAAAAAATCAAAAAATTCGAAAATTTTATAAAAAATTTATAAAAATTCAAAAAATTTATAAAAATTCAAAAAAATTTATAAAAATTCGAAAAATTGATAAAAAATCAAAAAATTTGGAAATTTTATAAAAAATTTATAAAAATTCAAAAAATTCGAAAATTTTATAAAAATTTATAAAAATTCAAAAAAACTTATAAAAAATTTGAATTTATTAAATTTTTTTTCAAATTTTTATAATTTTTTTTGAATTTTTAAAAAATTATAAATTTTTACAAATTTTTTGAATTTTTAAAAAATTATAAATTTTTATAAATTTTTTGAATTTTTTAAAAATTTTTATAATTTTTTATAAAATTTTCGAATTTTTTGAATTTTTATAATTTTTTTGAATTTTTAAAAAATTATAAATTTTTACAAATTTTTTGAATTTTAAAAAAATTATAAATTTTTATAAATTTTTTGAATTTTTTAAAAATTTTAATAAGTTTTTTCGAATTTTTATAATTTTTTATAAAATTTTCGAATTTTTTGAATTTTTATAAATTTTTTGAATTTTTAAAAATTTTCGAATTTTTTTAAAATTTTTATAAATTTTTTCGAATTTTCATAAATTTTTCGAATTTTTATAAATTTTTTCCACCTACACTAGTTCGGGAAAAAACTCGTATTAAGATGGTCAATTAAGCATAAAAAAGAAACAACATATATCCACACAGGACCTAACTAGAAACAGTACACATATATCCACACAGGACCTAACTAGAAACAGGAAAAAAAAGAAACAGCCCCTTAGTTTAAGTGTACATTGCAAGTTAATTGTTTGTAAGATGTCCAAATACAATGAATCTTTATGTTAAACCATCTAGAGAAACATGTCTAGGTTCATTCGAATCATGTCGATTTTCTATTCATTAAGATAAATAGGAATAAATCATGGAGCTGACACTAGTGTCATTACATAATAACTTTGAATATGCAAAGTTTAACATGCTCATTGATGATATGGTGGCGTTTGATGATATAAACAAGTAACTTAACTAAAATAGAAACCAAATCTACGACTAGCTACTACATTGGTTGATGGTTGATAGGAAAAAGAATGAAAAATGACATAAAGTGAAGACAATGAAATAGTGAAAATGGAAAAAACAAAACAAAAAACTAACGAACTAGAAGTTAAATTGGTATTAAGCATTCGATACTTCGATGATATATACATGCTTGTAATAGCATTCACCATGATTATAAAGAACATTTAAACATAGTTTGAACCCCGTTTTATGTTACATGTTTTTTTATCATTGGGTTATCATCGCATGGACTTGTTTTGTAGTACTACCACCTGTTATTTGCTGCATTCTTTTTTATTAGTTCATTTTCAAAATTTTCTTAATTTATGTAATTTCCTTCAGGCGTTTTCACTAGTTTGAAGTTTGAACAACTAAACTATAGCTCAAGGAAGTTTTAACACGACTTAGGTTCGAATTATTGCATAATTGGACATAGCACATATTGTAAAAATGGTAAAGAACTCACAACAACTATCAATTACACCCAATCAACAACCCTTTGGTGTATCTTTTATTAATCAAAAATGCTACAGCAGATAAGTCCCAAATGATTTTTACCAAACAATACAAAAGACAATGATTAATCCCCTTCAGAAGGGCACCAATCTAAATACTCACTTACAAGAATCACTCAACACTCAGATCACCCAAATAAAGAGATTGGGTGATGAATACAAGACCAAACAAGACTAACAGATATCAAGATTGATATCAACAGACTTAGAACAACACAAGAGAGAAAACTATAACTGTGTGTGTACAAAAATGAGAAGTTATCGAACCTAAGATTCAGAAGAGAGTATATATAGCCATAAGTTCCATTTTAGCCCTTCAAGATCCACACTCCAGCTAAACTCAGCTGAAACTTAAAACATCTTTAGAATAACCATCCTTAGCCCCTGAACTTGACAAAACTAAGAGTTGACCTTCAGTTTGACCATGCTAGCTAACACCCTCTCTCAAACTGAACCTGGGCAACAATACTAAACCAAACCCGCAAATCACTTAGCAAACATGTCAAATATGTTAGTGCAAATATTACGATATTTAAACTAAACGGTTTCTTCGGTTTTAATAATGACAAACATGTAACTTGTAATAAATAACGTAAAATGTGCAAGTTACTTGTAAACACAAAACATCAATGCATATTTACATCAACACCTCCCGACGTCTCAAGTATGCTTCAACGAAGTCGTAGATTTCCGTCCCGACATAAATCACTCAAGGTATGGACAAACAAATCTACTACTTGACAAATGATCAAAGGATTTTATTTTTCTAAACTTCACATTTTTAATGTAACAAAACATTTTTCAAAAATATATTTTACAAATTATTTTTGAATTAAAAAGAAATGTTTTATTTTGAAAAATAAATTTGAAAACTCCCAACAGTCATTTTCCCCCCCAAAACAGCTCCAACTTCCCCAAATAAACCTTCCCCATTAAAGACAAACGAAGGAGCGTCTACGACACCATTAAATAGGTACGGCTCCATTAAATTTAACGGAGCCGTCGAGTATTTAGTTGAGCCGTGGGTCTGTAACGGTCAGATTTTCCTTTGCCTATAAATAGTGGACCATTCCACACTTCCAACTTGATTTTCCAGTGAGTTTTTCTCTGGTATAGTCCACCTCACTTAAAACACTTTCCTTGATCATTTGGAGAGTCTTAGGTTGTTTAAGAGTGATCCAATCTTCCACTCAAGTGATCCTCTTCATTCCTCTTGATTAGCAAGAGAAGAACACAAAGTATCCAAGTAGATACAAAGTGTTGTCATCCCTCTTGATTGGCAAGAGAAGAACACAAAGTATCCAAGTAGATACAAAGTGTTGTCATCCCTCTTGATTAGCAAGAGAAGAACTCAAGGTATCCAAGAAGATACAAGAGTTGGAGTTGTTAGGTCTTGTAACATTTGTTACACTCTTGATTGTATCATAGCATACATCAAGATTATTTTTTCTTTTGTGAGAGAGAGTGAGTCAAGATCATTGTGATCTTAAGAGATAGTGAAGATCTCTTGAAGCCATTGGGCTTGTGTGATTGATCATGTGGATCAAGGGTAGATCGGGTAGATCGTGGTAGATTGGTGCTAGCTAAGATTAGCACTCGACATCTAGCTTAGTGTCGGAAATAGGATAAGCCACGTGTAAGGTGTAGATCGGGTAGATCGTGGTAGATTGGTGCTAGCTAAGATTAGCACTCGACATCTAGCTTAGTGTCGGAAAACAAGTTAAGCGACGTGTATGGTTTTCTCCGCCTGAAGGGAGTTTGTTGATTAGTGAAGTAACTCTCGAGTTGGGTACTCGGGGAGTGGAGTAGGGCGAAGAGGAGCTTCGTGACCGAACCACTATAAATCACCGTGTCCGGTTTGCGCCTTCTAACTTATCTCTTTACTTTCATTTTATTCTTTATCGCTTTATGTTTATATTTGCATTGTGTTTATGCTTGTGTGGCTAGTTGCTTATGTTATGTATGTGTCACGGTTAATTGTGCTTGTGTTGTAGTTTAATTTATTCATCCCTAGATGATATATGATCATTGTTGACACTTTTCATATTACGTCACACTTGATCGGGTGTTTGATACAAAAAGTTTTAAGTTTTTAAATGGAAACGTATTCACCCCCCTCTACGGTTTCCACAATTGGTACCAGAGCCACGTCGCTCAAATTTTTAAAACAAATGGTTTTCAAAATTGAGTACGATCCATGTATCAAATTACCCATGAATGTGATAAAATATGAAAAATATTTAGTTGCTTAATACTTACAAGTTTTGTTGTTAAGTATACTTTGTCATACTAGCTTGAAGGTTTTCTTAAACCACTAAAAGAATAGTGTTTTTAAGTGTCCGGTCATGTTTTCAGAACGAGTCATTATGTCATGCAGTTCTGAATCAGAAAACAGACCACGGTACCACTAAATATGGTACGGTACCGTTATATTTAATGGTACCGTGAGTCATTTAATGGTGTCGTGCATCTGTTTATCTGTTTTTCACTTTTGGTTCATTTTCAGAAATCCATATAAAATCAACCATAAGTCTGTACAAGTCGTGTCGCCCATTATTTTAAACAATGATGAGTCTAATTTCATTTGAGAAATAATTTTATGAATTAGTTCTAAATGAAAGCATGATAAAGTCCTTGATTTTCAACTAAAGGTCTTCTGGTCATACAGTTTGCGTAAATTTTTGGTCAAACTGAAAAAGGGCGATTCAACTTTTAAACCTTGACGTGTTTTCAAAGTGACTCAGCAAAAATCTTTGAAATGGGGAGGAAATCAATTCGTTTTCAAATAAAATCAAGCTTAGTATACATTGTTATACCTAATACACAAAATGACGATAAGTATTTCTGTGTGTTAAGCTAAATTGCTATTTGCTTATTATAGTTTTCCGGTTTATGCGTTTATAAGGCTCATGCTAAATCACTTGCACTATATTAAGTAATTAGTTTGCATTGCATATAGGCATCAACCATTTGTCTTGCATTTGTTGCAAGTTCTTAAAATGGTTTAGTAACTTTCTTAGGAATAGAAACTAAGTTGGTAGATCATGTGTGTCGAAAGATATTGTCTTACACAATTATTTTTCCAAAGGTTTAAGTGTAAAAAGTACATCACCCCAAAATACTTAACACTTTCATAAAATCCGTAACATGATCTCTAAAACATTACATCGTTTGTCTTGTTTGACCATGGGTTGTCTAAACAAGATAAAAGGTCATTTTAATACATTAGTATTTAAGTAAAAGAAAATGTATTAAACTTGCATTAATCTAACACACATACAAAATGTTTTTAAACATTTAGTATTTTACGTATGCTGTATAAAAATAGTTAAGATAATTATTTTTATACTAATGAGGTGTCGAAAAACTAAAAGTATTATACTTAATAATATAAATAGTTTTTCTCAAATAAAAATTAATGACAATATCGAAGTAGTAACTTAATATGTTATTAACCTCACACATACAACTAGTATTAGAATAAATGGAACACACTCCTTAAATTTTTATTTTATTTTTAAAAGGAGTGATCGTGAGGGTCAAGAAAGATTTCGAGTACATATAATTCATTATTCAAATTATGATTGATATCATCATCGAATCTAATTGACAAGTTTTCGAGAGTGGACATGAAATTGGAGTCATTATTTGTCCAGCTTCAAGATAACATCAAAACATGATGAAATATATTATCTTGAATCTACATACTCAATCACACTCGATTGTTATGAAAATAATGACGTCCTCTCAAGACGAAAATAATATGCATCGGATCATAACTCACACTTGTGTTGAAGATGCTATGTTAAGTCTTGTTGTCCAATGGTTGTGTTCCTAACTTTAAACTAACATGTTTAAAAGATGCATAAAATACACAACCAAGTAGGATTGACAACTTGGATGTTTCATCCGAAATATACAAGTAATTTACATTGCAGTGCAATTAGTAAATGTGTCATTTCCGAAAGACCAAACACGAGCAAACAAACAACATATGTAAACTTTGCTCATGAACGACTCAACACTCAAAGTCACATGTCTAGTAAAAGTGTCACACATAATATGTTATTAACTATTATGTAAGTCATCAATCTTGAGAATATCACATGTATTTCTCTTATCAAAAGATTGACAATGGATAACTTATATCCTATGCATCTCATTTTCTTTGTAACATGAATGGTTATGTTACAAGAGAATACATTGCATCATGTTAACAAATATAGGATATTAGAGTTGAATAATAACCTAATAGGACATGTGTCATTGCATAAACAAGTAAAATTGGTCATACATTAAAATACTTGTTTCACAAAGTATTCTTAAGAGTGATAAGTTTCCTCTTAGAAAAGCATACTTTTTGAAATAAACAGTATGTCTCATTTCAAATAAAATGCTCACAAGATCTATTGAGGTAAGTAACCTTCAATAGATTCTCACTCAAGATATGCAAAGGAGCATTCTTGAAACACACACGATGTAGTAGGTTCTACATTGTATCACATTAGAGTGTCTCTTGGTTCTAGGAAACCAAATCATGTTAAAATAACATGTAACAACTCAACAAACAAAGATGTTGTCCAAGAGATCATAAAATACACCATCTCCATCAAACAACCTTTAAATCTCAAACACGAATTTAAAACATCTCGCTTGCCTTTGTTAGGAGTTGTGTAAGACATGTCATTTTCTTAACCGACTTTCAAAGTATGGTTAATTAAGTCATATTAGGCCATGTATAAGCAAAGCAAGATAAAATCATCTTTGCTATACTTCGATAGGCAAATATAGGAATTCAAATTCTTCTAACATGAGAATGACTACTGGAGAACCTATTGCACTAGAAATTCAATTTGACCTAACGGTTGGATTGCTTCCAGGAGAGAAGTTGGGTTGGTGTATAACCCGTAAAAATGGTCATGTTTAGCCTTAATTGAGCACCACTAGTGATAGTCTCATACTCGTTCTCTAACTTGAAAAGTTTTCATTCCTACATTTGACTAGAGATAGTTTACATCGGTGAAACTTTATCTCCCGTTAGGATCTCATTTTGAACAAGTAGTAACTAGGATCTTCCTTAGCAAACCTAGATTGCTTGCATCCCACATATGTGTTTCAAAATGATAACATGTTTTCATAAGATATGATTAAATGTCTTCGTGATCTTAAATGCTAAATGATTATCATGTTCTGCATGATGTCTGCAGTTATTCGTTATGTGCATTTTACATGATTTGCTTGCACCCACACTAGGTCATTTTGACACATTAGGAATTAGGTATGCCTATCACTATGAACCCTTAGAGGCTATAGAGTTATACACTAGTGTCAAAACCTATAAGTTAGAGTAGTCGCGAAGTTGTGCTAATTCCCTAGTTATCACTTCGCCTTCTTCCAAGTAATACACCCTTTTGTCATGGGAAGGTTAGATACAAACCTAGTAGAACTCGGAGTAGGATTGACAACTTAAATATTTCGTCCGAAATATTAAAGTAAGTTTAACTTACGATCGCAATTGTTAAATGTCATATCCGAAACATCATACTCAAGCCTTTTAACAACATATGTTAAAACGCTCATCCAAAGGACTCACGAGTTACTATATAAGTAATTAGTAGTTCCTTTCATCCTCGTGTGAATATACACGTCTTAAGATCCCAAACCCTGCTGCGAATCAGCACCATAGGCTTTGCTTTACGTCTTTCAAAACCCCATGAAACACTCGTGTGCGAAGCACATCAAAATCCGTAAATCAACCAAACCTCTCAACCGAGAATCCCCTAACCATCTTCATCTAGGTCTAGGAATGATGGAACATTTTCCATAAATCTTATGACTATTTAAACATTTCACTGGAAATATTAAAGTCATCCCTTGTACCCTCTTATGACTATTTAAATATTTCACTGGAAATATTGCAGTCATTCCCTCTATCTCGTCCCATGACTGTTAGATATTTCATTGGAAATGTCAAGTCATATCCTGTGTCTCGTCTGATTACTTTTTAAATATTTCACTGGAAATATTAAGTCATCTTTCACATCGCTCTAATGACTACCTATGTATTTCCTCGGAAATATAAAAGTCATCTCTTCTCGTCCAGTACCGTTCAAAGAATTTATTGGGTATAAATTCTTTCCTCGTGTCGAAAAGTCTCACTGAATCAGCGAGATTTATTCGTGAAATCATCTTAAACTCCGATGACTACTTAAATATTTCATCCGAAATATTTAAAGTGTATTTAATTTGCGAAATGCAATTAAATGTCATCTCTCGTTCTCGATCAACGTTTATCGAATCTCGTTGGATTCATTCATAAAAGAATTTATTCGATATAAATTCTTTTAATCTAAAGTCCAGAAAAATCACAACATATGTGAAATTTCTTTGTCAAAAATCTTGCTTTCAATTCTCACTAACTCCATCAAAACCCATTTGATGTAGTCTTGAACCTAAAACCATCTCCTATCAGAATAGATTGTATCTATCATCTGATTCCTTAGCCTTTTCCCTCACACTTCCGCATGGTACTAAGCACTACCAATGCTTCTGCATCCCACTCACCTTCCACACACCTCAAATGAAGAACCGCTAGGATAAGTTGAGATAATCCCACTAGAACCTTGTCACCAACCTCACAGCTCTGAAGATTTTATCTTCTTAACCCTTAGGATATCTCCTAGTAATCACATGCCTCATCATATAAATATTCTATGAATATTCACAATGATTGAGAAGAGCTACGTGACTTCAAAGGTGAAGTTTATCGCATGCTATCCACCACTTGTCATGATGTTACTAAGCTCATCGCTTTCGTCAACGTTTGTCTTCCTCTTTATCTCTTACATCTTGTCTGGATGGTCATAGATTAAGGGGGAGCGAAAACACATTCATACAGTCTTTCACCAAACACTCTCAAGAACACACAAATGTGGTTCTTATTCCCTAGGAAACTTCCATTTAGCTGCCCAGAACTAGGCTGCACAGGAAAATTCGTGACTTCCAGGTCACGGTACCGTTAAATAGGCCACGGTACCGTTAAATTTAACGGTACCGTGTGGTATTTAGTGGTACCGTGCCTATGTTTGACGAATTTTCATTGTTTTCTTTAGATCCCTGCATCCCTAACCTCAAACCTGCAAAATTTTGAAAACTCACATACACCCTAGGATTCTTTCACTACACCATAGGACTCTACCACCAACTTTTAGTTTGAATCCCACAACCCTTACCTATAGAAGGCCTCACTATTGCAAGCTTATCTTGCATCATCACACTCAACCCTCATAGCTACACTTCACTCTTGACAGTGATAGTTAGTCTAAGAACCTTAACCCATAGATCATCACACTCACACCTTACAACCTTCAACTCATCGATCATCACACTCAAACCTTACAACCTTCAACCCTTATATCAATCCCACTCAAACCTTTTAGCTACACTTCACTCTTGACAGTGATAGTTAGTCTAAGAACCTTCAACCTATATATCATCACACTCAAACCTTATAACCCTCAACTCATCACACTCAAACCTTACAACAACCTTCAATCCTCACAAACACATGAAACCCTTCATGCACAAAATTATCTCTAACACACAACTAGGATCATCCAACCTAGAAACCTAGAACTTCGTTACCTTAACCCCGTTAGAGATATCCACCAACAATCCTGTTAGGATCACATACACCTTTTCTTTTTCCCTTTTGAAATATATCATGCATCTCATTGTCAGTGCAAACGATATATTAACCTAAACCATCCTTTCCCACCTTTCCTCAAAGGGCAAAACCAACATCTCCAACCACATCATCATCATCCTCCACCTTTAGGATTCCTACACCCTTACCTCCACCAAGTCCACCACAACCTTTAGCTATCACACTAACCCTATCACCATCAAACCTCTTTGGACTTGGCACCAACACATCATCCTTATCACTATCACCATCACCACAACCACTAATGGGTCATCCCATTATTTATCCCCTACAACCACATAACCCAAGTTGTCCTTGTTGTCACCACAACCAACACTCTCCTACCTTATGGAATCATTTAGGTATAACCTCTATCGAGTCTACTTTATGGCACGACTTGTCATAATAGTAATCATTTAGAGTATGTCTTATCAACAAACTATCCTTAACATCAATCATCTTAGGTAGATGATTATGTTGTTCAAAAGGTTTGTTAGAACTTTCTTTCCCAATGACAACTTGGAATAAGTCATTTAGTGCGTCAGTCAATGAACGAATCTCGTTCTTGATTAGTGTGATTGAGTGAACAATTACACCTTAGGTTTTCGGTCGGGTTGTGACACTTACGTGTTAACATAGTTTAACGCATGCATGTCTTGCTATGTGTATTCTATCCCTATAATGTTGCTCCTATACTGTTATATATTATGCTGCACGAAGCTAACCCTTGATGAAGGAAAAGCCTTTGTAAGAATTTGATCCATGGATCCGCTAGATACTAAGGTAAATAAACAAGGGGATTAAGTCACCATAGGGGAGCATTGAGCTAGGGGGAGCTCGGGAGTATTTGAATACATAGCATGGAGTCGTCTTCACAAGTGTTGATAGAAGGCTTCACTAGGATGATGCAAGCTCGCCTTTCTGGGGAAAAAGGATAGTAGTGCAATAAGGGGGAGTAGGAAGTAAATCCAAGGAAGCGCTCGAGGCAACTACCTTTTTGATTCGACAAAAGGGGGAGAAGGAAGTGTAAACAGGTAACTTTTACATTTTACTATGTCTTAAGGTTTACATATTTGTCATTATCAAAAAGGGGGAGATTGTTAGTGCAAATATTACGATATTTAAACTAAACGGTTTCTTCGGTTTTAATAATGACAAACATGTAACTTGTAATAAATAACGTAAAATGTGCAAGTTACTTGTAAACACAAAACATCAATGCATATTTACATCAACACCTCCCGACGTCTCAAGTATGCTTCAACGAAGTCGTAGATTTCCGTCCCGACATAAATCACTCAAGGTATGGACAAACAAATCTACTACTTGACAAATGATCAAAGGATTTTATTTTTCTAAACTTCACATTTTTAATGTAACAAAACATTTTTTCAAAAATATATTTTACAAATTATTTTTGAATTAAAAAGAAATGTTTTATTTTGAAAAATAAATTTGAAAACTCCCAACAGTCATTTTTCCCCCCAAAACAGCTCCAACTTCCCCAAATAAACCTTCCCCATTAAAGACAAACGAAGGAGCGTCTACGACACCATTAAATAGGTACGGCTCCATTAAATTTAACGGAGCCGTCGGGTATTTAGTGGAGCCGTGGGTCTGTAACGGTCAGATTTTCCTTTGCCTATAAATAGTGGACCATTCCACACTTCCAACTTGATTTTCCAGTGAGTTTTTCTCTGGTATAGTCCACCTCACTTAAAACACTTTCCTTGATCATTTGGAGAGTCTTAGGTTGTTTAAGAGTGATCCAATCTTCCACTCAAGTGATCCTCTTCATTCCTCTTGATTAGCAAGAGAAGAACACAAAGTATCCAAGTAGATACAAAGTGTTGTCATCCCTCTTGATTAGCAAGAGAAGAACACAAAGTATCCAAGTAGATACAAAGTGTTGTCATCCCTCTTGATTAGCAAGAGAAGAACTCAAGGTATCCAAGAAGATACAAGAGTTGGAGTTGTTAGGTCTTGTAACATTTGTTACACTCTTGATTGTATCATAGCATACATCAAGATTATTTTTTCTTTTGTGAGAGAGAGTGAGTCAAGATCATTGTGATCTTAAGAGATAGTGAAGATCTCTTGAAGCCATTGGGCTTGTGTGATTGATCATGTGGATCAAGGGTAGATCGGGTAGATCGTGGTAGATTGGTGCTAGCTAAGATTAGCACTCGACATCTAGCTTAGTGTCGGAAATAGGATAAGCCACGTGTAAGGTGTAGATCGGGTAGATCGTGGTAGATTGGTGCTAGCTAAGATTAGCACTCGACATCTAGCTTAGTGTCGGAAAACAAGTTAAGCGATGTGTACGGTTTTCTCCGCCTGAAGGGAGTTTGTTGATTAGTGAAGTAACTCTCGAGTTGGGTACTCGGGGAGTGGAGTAGGGCGAAGAGGAGCTTCGTGACCGAACCACTATAAATCACCGTGTCCGGTTTGCGCCTTCTAACTTATCTCTTTACTTTCATTTTATTCTTTATCGCTTTATGTTTATATTTGCATTGTGTTTATGCTTGTGTGGCTAGTTGCTTATGTTATGTATGTGTCACGGTTAATTGTGCTTGTGTTGTAGTTTAATTTATTCATCCCTAGATGATATATGATCATTGTTGACACTTTTCATATTACGTCACACTTGATCGGGTGTTTGATACAAAAAGTTTAAGTTTTTAAATGGAAACGTATTCACCCCCCCCCCTCTACGGTTTCCACAAAATAAACTCAATTGACTACACAACTTTTTATGCTGCGCAGTACCAAGAGCTTTAGTTAAAATATCAGCAGTTTGATCAGCAGATGAAACTTTCTCAGTCTTAATAATACCAGCAGAGACTTTTTCTCTCACCACATGAACATCAATTTCAAAATGTTTTGTTCTTCCATGAAATACAGGATTTGCAGCAATTTGAATTGCTGAAATACTGTCACTATAAAGACTGATAGGATACAAGCTCTTAACTTGCAAACTGTGCAAAACATTAGAAATCCGAATAACTTCACAAGTAGCACTAGCCATACATCTATACTCAGCCTCAGATGAGGATCTAGAAACAGTAGCCTGTTTTTTACTTTTCCAAGAGATCAGTGTTTTACCAAAAAAATACACAAAAGCCTAAAACAGACCTTCTGGTTTAAGACACTTAGCCCAATCTCAATCAGTAAAACACCTCAACTTTAAATCATTTTCTTTAAACACTTGTATTCTAGTACCAGGTGAATTTTTAAGATACCTTAAAACTCTTAAGGCAATTTTCAAATGAAACTGTAAAGGTGAATGCATATGCTGGCTAAGGCAATGCACAACATATGATATATCTGGCCTAGTATGAGTCAGATATATAAGTTTTCCCAAAAGTTTTTGATATTCACCAATATCTTTAAGAAACTTATCAGACTCTATTTCATCAACAACCAAAACACAATTCTCATGCAAGGGAGTAGTAACTGGTTTTGCTGCAAGTAAACCAAATTCATGCAGCAATTCCAGACAATACTTCCTCTGAGACATACAAATACCACTTTCATTCTCCAAAACCTCAATACCCAAAAAATATTTAAGGATACCAAGATCTTTCATCATGAACTTACTACTGAGATAAGACTTAAACTCATCAATGACACTCTTATTGTTACCAGTAACAACAATATCATCCACATACACCAATAGAGCAATAAAAACATCATCAGTCTGCTTGATGTACAATGAATAATCATGTTTGCTCTGTTCAAAGCCATGCTCAACCAAGGCATATGTGAGTTTAGCATTCCACTGCCTTGGGGCTTGCTTAAGGCCATACAATGATTTATTCAATCTGCACACCTACGTTGGACTATCACTTTCAAAACTCAGAGACAAAGTCATATAGACTTCCTCTTTCAAATCACCATACAAAAATCCATTATTCACATCAAGTTGGTACAAAGGCCAATCATTAGACACAACAATGCACATAAGACATCTAACAGTAACCATCTTAACAACTGGACTAAATGTTTAATCAAAGTCTATACCCTCTCTTTGACTAAACCCCTTAGCCACCAACCTAGCCTTATACTTATCAATCTCACCATTAGCTTTGTATTTAAAAAAAAAAAATCCATTTACAACCAATTGGAGTTCTACCAAAAGGCAACTCAGTAATATTAAAAGTTTTGTTTCTATTCAAAGCTTCAATTTCATTATCCATAGCCTGAATCCAATTAATGTCCTTAACAGCTTCTTGATAAGTAGTAGGCTCAACAGACTTATTTAATGTAGTGGCAAAACAATAATTCACAGAACTCAGTCTAGCATAATTCACATGTCTTTCTATACCATATTTAACTTTACTTTCAACCACACAGTCATTAAATCTAACAGGAAGCTTAGAAGGTCTAGTAGACTGCCCTCTGTCTGTGACATCAGGTTGATCAGAATCATAAGAAATGGTGATAGGACTTTTAGGGACATTGCCCTCAGAGAAGTCACCAAGTTGGGTTTCAGGCTCATCCTCAGAATACATAGTATCTGTTCTAGAGGATGAGTGACTGCCATCCACAACTGGTGTAGCTCCAATATCATCATTGGGACTTTAAGATATTTTGTAGTAAAAAAATGTCAAGTGATCAGCATCATTTGTGATCAAATCATCAACTGAATCATTGACTGATTTAGATTTCGTTTTAAAAGGAAAAATAGTCTCATAAAACCTCACATCTCCAGAAAAGATAATACTTCTGTTATTACACCCGTAACCCGATGAGGTATTATTTTATAATAAAGTAAAGGTAATAAATTATTTAGAATGTATTTTATAAAATACATGGTAAAGTTAAAAACTTGTATCAAGTAAGTATTAAGTTGTATAAAGATGTATGGCTAAATTAGGAAGAATAATACTTGAGGGGCCAGTTTTGCTATTTGTGCAAAGTTAAATAAATAAATATCTATTACTAGATAATTAAAAAGAATTCCAGAAAATTTTAGAAAAGTGTGGCGTTGGTGTCGCTCCAGGAAGAAAAGAAGAGAGGGAAAGAGCAAATTTATGTTATTGTGCTAATAATCAAGGAATTAAGTAGAGAATCAAGCCCTAAACCCTCTAATCCTCATAAGACATCTCAAGTAAGTAATTTAATGATTTTGTAATTAGGGTTCATGAGTTGAATTGGGGAAAATTGATTAAATATTGATAATTTATTGAATTAATGTTGAATTAGGTGCTAATTAAGATTAATCCCCTTATGGGAAACAATTGAAGATAAAGCTTTGAATTCCCAAGTAGTGAGCTAGTGAATTATTGAGGTAAGTATATTGACTAAACTTGTTAATGTTTCATAATTTCAATTTATATTGAATTATGATGTTCTATGATGTAATGATCAAGGAAATTGTTAATGTTAAGTAGCTTGGATCCAATGCTAGAACGTGTGTAATGTTAGCATAGTAATTATGCTTGATTAAGGTATGTTTAATGTTTGTGAATGTATTCCTTGATATGTTGTAGCTAGCAAAATTGTTAGTTATGACTTGTTAATGCTAAGTTTATGTCATATACTTACTAAGCGTTTTGCTTACGGATAAGTTTAATGATGTTTTGTAGGTTCGAGTGTTGAAGGCAAAGGTAAGTATATGGCTTAGGCATTATCCATGGTAGGAGCTTAGCTTTTTGGGTTGGTAAGTAGAAGACCTCGTTTCTTGGACCAAGTGTGTCGAAAGTTGGAAGCCCCAGAAGTGTCGTTTTTCAACTAGGTATATCTTTTGTTTCATTTGGTCATTTTGATGTTGTTGTCTTTAAATTGTGTCCAAGTCATGTATTATAAATGGTAGTAAATATGGTCAAGTTCTAATGGTTAAATGTTAATGGAGTTGTAGTTTAAGGGTGTTTGGTATTAGCCAATTTCACCCATTTTGGAATGTTGTGGGTTAATATTATGTAAGAACGTTTTGTTATGCTTTGGTAATGTCATGTCAAATTGTGTTAAGTATTGTTTTAGTGTGTAATGTAGAAATTTCTGGGTATAAGAGTGTACGGGTCAAATGGGTCATATGGTGTAATTCCCTCATTTTTGTAAATCACGTATCCGAGTGTTGTAAATGTCGAAACTTTACGTTCTTATTAAATATATGATGTCTTAATAAGTTCTAGAAGTTTTAGTGTCTTTCCGAGTAATAGAAGTCGTTTTTCGAAAAATCGGTCAAAAGTGTACAAAAGAGGAATGCAGAAAAGGGGTGTTTGGAGTGCATAATGAAATTTCGGTTTGGAACCGAAATTTGGAACCAAAACTCCAAATTTCGGTTTGGAAGTGAAATTTGGAACCAAAACTCCAAATTTCGGTTTGGAAGTGAAACTGTGAACAGATTTTGTCAGTTTTTGAAAAATCATATCTTTTTAACCGTAAGTCGTCACGAGTCGTGCCACCCATCATTTCGAAGGTAATTGAGTTTAGTTTCATTTGAAAATAGTCTCAAGGTCTAGATATTTATAGATTTTTGTCAGCTTGTAAAAGAGTGACAGTGGGTCAGTTTTCTAGCATACTTTTTGTGAAAAATTTACACGTTTTTGGTCAAGTCGTTCAAGGGGTGTTACAACTTGGTATCAGAGCCTTGGTATCAGAGCCTTGGTCTAAGAGATTTAGGATGTCACATAGGGATTTCCTAGACTTAGACTATATTAGGCGCGTTAGTGATAGTGTTTGTTGTTAGTGTATTGTTTAGACGATTTTCGGAGATACATACGTAGAGTATTTTTAGGACTACGCCTGGCCACCGCAGTGATGAAAATATGATACATATGTATACTCGAGGTCGTTGAGACTATACACCGCGGAAAGCTTTAGGCTAGTTAAGTATATAAGTATTTTATACTATTCATGTCTTGTTTAAGTGTGTTTTGATGTTGACGATTAAATTTTCATTTTCAGTAAGAAGAAAAGATGGTAAACGTGCATCACAAGGAAGCTTTGAAAGCTTCAACTTCCAAAGGAGCCGAGTCTTTGGCTAGTGATGCGGATTATAATGAAAGTGATGATAGGTCTTCTTCTAGTTCCGAGAGCCTCAATCTTAGAGGATTCACGGAAGAAGAGACAAAAGAATTAAATTCTATAATCTCTAAGAATGTAGGAAAGGCGGTTAGGAATGCAATGCCCTATTATATCAAACGAACAATGAAGAATCTTAGAGAAGTGATACATAAAGAACTAGAAGATTTTAAGAAAGAAGGCGTTGTGAAAGAATCTAAGAACGAGAAAGCCACATACCGTGACTTCGCGGCATGTTAGGAATTAAATGTTCTGAAGATTAGTATTGGGAATTAAATGTTTACAAGGTTAGTACTGCTAAGGGAAATACACTAACAGTACTAACTGCTAAGTTAGTACTGCTAGTACAACCAAAGGTACTGCTGGTGCAAAGAAGGAAAATACTCTAAGTGTCATACTACTGTAAGTGTATTCCATTCTACTGCTAGTATTGGAGATTCTACTGCTGCAAAAATACTACTGCTAGTGTATCAGATACTACTGTTAGAGTGACTCATACTACTGCTTAATGGATAACAGTCGCGTATACTACTGCTGAATGGATAAGTATGAAAAAGATATTTTGTGTATAAAAGTCAAATATATACGGTAGATAATATCTTTGATAAGTGATCAGTCAACAAGTTGTAAACATAGAACAAGTTGTATCTTAGCTACTGACACACTCAACAAGCAAGTAGTTGACAAGACTTGACAATATTGTAAAGATCTCCTTTGGACTCAAAAGAGTAGATATTACGAGTGCTTAAAAAATCATATATCTGTTAGAATAAGTGTGCTAAACTAATCACAGAAAGCAACCAGTCATAAGTCATAAAAACATAGAGATTCAAGGTTTTGTAACCCTAGTGATAGTGAAGATCACTCGTATTATTCTCAATAATATTGAATCGTTTGGTGTTATACTTTCTGTGTTCATTGTTCATCACAAAGCATTACTGTTCCATTTCCATAACCAATATCCTTCTAAGTGTGGTTAAGTAGATTCCGCATACTTAATCATATTCACTCAAAGTATCACATACACGTTATACAGGACTAACATCCTAAGTGTATCATAACGATCTCTCACAAGTGGTATCAGAGCTAGGTTTGATATCTTTGATTTAGAAGAAGAAATGGACATGGAGTCTACTCAAACGAATGTGGCTGCTAAGTTGCCAATGCTCAAGCAGAATGAGTTTGATATGTGGAGGTTAAGGATAGAACAGTACTTCCAGGTGCAAGACTATACACTCTGGGAAATTATTGAAGAAGGAAACTTTTACAAACCTACAACCACTACATCAACAGTTGAGGGTAAGGTGGTGACAACTGTGAAGATCAACCCAACAACTACAAAAGAGAGAGTTCTAAAGAAGAATGACCTCAAGGCCTGAAGTATGCTGATGATGACCATTCCAAATGATCAACTTTTGAATTTCAGCAAGTTCAAGGATGCCAAGACATTGTTTGAGGCCATTGTTGCTAGGTATGGTGAGAATGAAGCCACCAAGAAGACCCAGAAGACTCTTCGCAAGCAGAACTTTGAAAACTTCTCTTCGACAAGCAATGAATCATTAGACCACATGTTTAACAGGCTTCAGAAGATTGTGTGCCAACTTGCTATTCTTGGGGTGGATATACCTCAAGAAGATCTAAACTCCAAATTTCTGAGAAGCTTACCTGAAGAGTGGGCTATGCATGTTGTTGTCTGGAAGAACAAGCCAGACATTGACACCATGAACCTAATGGACTTATACAACAGCTTCAAAATTGTGGAACAAGATGTGAAGAAGACTGGAGGATCTAGTTCAAGCACTGGGAACATGGCCTTTGTGTCATCTCCTAGTAACTCAAATCCAGTTGAAGATGTGAAGATTGATGTGGGAGTTAGTACTGCTAGTTCATCAAGCAGTACTATTGGTATTCTGGATGAGAAAACATGTTGTGTCTTCCTAACAAGCCAGAATGATGGGTCTATGCTTACTCATGAAGACCTCCAGGAAATCAATGATGATGATTTAGAGGAGATGGACCTCAAATGGCAAATTTCTCTTCTTAGCATGAGGGCTAAGATATTCTATCAAAGAACAGGGAAGAAGATCACTATCAGCAGCAATGATACTGCTTGTTTTGACAAATCAAGGATAGAATGCTATAACTGCCACAAGATGGGGCACTTCTCAAGGGAATGCAGAAGACCTAGGCAGCAAGATGGCAAGAGCAAAGGTTTTGGAAGCAAGACCAAGGCTGTGGAGGTTACTGAGCCAAATTCAAAAGCTATGGTAGCTATTGATGGCTTAGGATTTGATTGGAGTTTTATGGCAGATGAAGAAGAAGCTTCTACTCAGATGGCTCTCATGGCTTTCTCTACTACTGAGGTACAATCTGATAAAGTTTGTTCTAATACTTGCACTGCTCTTAAAGAACTAGAAACTTTAAGAAAACATTATGATGAACAAAGGATAGAACTAGACAAAACTCATAATAACTTGTGGAATCATAAGAGAGGTTTAGCTATCCTAGAGGAGCAGATCATACAAAATACTTCTTAACAGGGAAATAATGTTTAGAGATGCTGAAATTAGTAATTTGAAAGCTGAGTTGGATAGGATTAACAAGGCTAAAGAAAACATTCAATTAAGTGTAGAAACATTAGAATATGCCTCTAAGGGTGTAACCAACTTAATTGAATGTCAAATAATCAACAAGGCCAAGTCTGGGTTAGGATATAATAATGTTCCACCTCCTTACAGAGGAATTCCTGCACCCCCAGGGATAGACCTAGAGCATACAGGCTTGTCTGAATTTCAACTACCAAAGTTAGAATATGGTGTTAAGCCAAAAGAAAATGTAGTTGTTGATAAGCTTGAAAGTAGAAGTGATACTTCACTTCCTGAGGACAAGGTGTCCTCTGGTAGGAAATCAGATGGTCCAATCATTGAGAACTGGACATCTGATGATGATGAGGAAGATCAGGCTATTGTTAAACTGATACTATAAGGAAAAGGAACAAGTGTTCCTAAAGTGGTCAAGAATAATACTGTTAGGCCTAAAACAATGTAAACATATTAGGCAACCAGTAAGATATTGTGAGCAATATAGAACCACAAACAAGCCCAGAGGTAACCAAAGGAATTGGAACGACCTCAAGTCTCACCAACTAGGTGATGACTTTGTTTTCTATAACAAAGCTTGTTACACTTGTGGAAGTTTTGACTATCTTGCAGCTTACTACAACAAAAGGGTAACTGGGTATTCAAATCATAGGGTGAACTTAGAAAGGCCTCAATTTCACTCTAATTTTGGTAGAATGCCACCCAGAGCAAGTTTATTAAAGTCTGGCCCAAAACAAGTTCCTACTGCTAGACCAGCAGTTAGTACTGCTAGACCATTTAAGCCTGTTTACCCAAAATCATCGGTTAAAGGTGCAAAAACAACTTTAAAACAAGCACCAACAACTGCAAAAAGGCCTATTAAACCAAAAGCAGTGGTACAAAAACAAATTTGGACGCCAAAGGGTACTGGCAACATTAAATATACTGCTAGGGAAAATAGGGCTAATGCTGTTAAGGCCTCAGCATGTTGGATTTGGAGACCTCTTAAATCCAATGGTGCGTCAACCATCCTGAAAAGATTTAACTACATTGATGCACGAGGCAAACTCAAGTCAGTAATGGCTTGGGTTCCCTAAGGAAACTAATTTCCTTATTTCATGTGCAGGGACATTCACAAGCAGATAATGAAGATCAAGGATATTCAGATAGTGGTTGTTCTAGACACATGACAGGCAACATGTCCTATCTTTCAGACTTTCAACCATTGGATGGAGGATATGTTACCTTTGGGGGAGGAATAAGAGAAAGAATTACTGGTAAAGGTACTCTTAAAACCGGTAAATTGGATTTTGAAGATGAGTACTATGTGCAAGAACTTAAGTATAACCTGTTTAGTGTCTCACAAATGTGTGACAAAAAGAACAAGGTTCTTTTTACTGACACTGAATGTCTTGTGCTTTCTTCTGATTTTAAGCTTCCTGATGAAAGTGAAGTATTGTTTAAAATTCCAAGAAAGGGCAACATGTACAGTGTTGATATTAAGAAAATTGTTCCTAAAGAGGCTCTCACTTGTCTTATTGCAAAGGCCACATTGGATGAATCTATGAAATGGCATAGGAGACTTGGTCACATTAATTTTAAAACCATAAATAAAATTGTCAAAGATGGTTTGGTAAGGGGCTTGCTGATTTGATAGTTTTTGAGTATATTATTTTCCATGGGTAAAACTCAACGTATGCGTTTTCCCCGGGTCGTGTCCCAACGAAGGTCGAATATCGAGTTGTCGTTACGTGTCGAATACGTGTGGTGAATGTGTGTGAAAAAAGTGGTGATTTGTGATTTTACACTACGAACAATAAAATAATAAAAGTAAACAACTAATTAAGCTAATGAAACATTTAAACTAAGCATGTAATCCTAAAAACGAAAAATTGAATTTTAAAAACGTTACGCGACGAAATTTAAAACGTAAATAAAAATGATTTTGCGAAATTTAAAACCTAAAAATATAAAAATACTTTTCCTATATTAAATCTGATAAAAGAAAATTTTTGGAAAAAGAAAAATATTTTTTTGACTTTTTAATAATTTTTTATGAATTAAAAACTAATTAAAACAATTTAAATGATTTAAAAATAGTAAAACACTTTGGAAAAATCTGAAAATTTCTGAGTAAATCTAAAATTAAGTTTTCTATCTATGAAAAATAAAATCAGAACTAAACTACACCTAAATAAGCAGATCAGTCAAATAAGCACTTGCAATAAGCACTAAAAATAAGCAAATCTGATCCAGAAATTCCACAAAGTTCAAATCCCAACAAACTCACTTTATAAAGCTCAAATCAACTTTTGGAAAACAAACAAGCACCCAGAATTAGCAAATAAGCACTTGAACAGTTGGATGAATGAGACAGAAAATGGGGCTAAACAGCCAACTTGACACCCCAATTAAGCAGTCCAATTAAGCAAAATACTGAAACCTAATGGGGGCAAAAGACTCCCAATACTACTAGCTACCCAAAACCACTTTAAAATCCAAATTCCAACCTAAATTGCTTATCTAAATTGACCCTTGAAAAGATGCTTATTGACTGAAATTGAAACAGGTTATAACAGACCAAAAAGAAGCCAAATTCAGACCTGGAAAAAGCTATCCAAATAAGCACAAAACTTAAATCCCAGATATCACACCAAAAGCTTATTATATTAACTCACTATAAACTAAATTTCAAGGCAAAAGCTTAATGAAATAAGCTACAAAGTAGCTCAGATCAGCAGTGCAGAAACAAGGGGTCTGCACACAAATTTTGACAGCAGTGAGTACTTTTTGGCGCAAAACTTATTGAAATACTTGACCACAACAAACAAGCCTTTGGAATTTGACCTTAGCAACTACAAGCAACCTAGAAATGCTAAAGAGAATTACTGAATAAGCTCTGCTTATGCTGAGCTTATTGAGAGCAGTTAAGTCCTATAAATCAAACAATGGGCAATTCTCTTCAAATGAGCTATAAACCTCAAACCACTTATGGATCTGTGCTTAAATCACCTAATCTCAGTTGTAACAAACCTTGAAAAGTGCAATAGAACAGTACATAAGCTAGCAACACAACAAACCAAACATCCCTTTCAATATCAAACTTTGCAATTTACACTAGAATTCCACATAGTAATCCATAATTCATTCAAACTATGATCAACTAAGCTAATATTAATCTAATAGAAGCAGAAATAAGAGTCTAATAAGCAATAATCTAAGCTGATCACAAAGTAAGCAATTAATAAGCTAATATGTAAATTTGAAACTCACAAGTGTCCAACTGATTGTTTTTGAATGATCTCAGGAACTTACACTACCCAGGCTTATAATAAGCCAACTATAACCCCAAATCTAGCTTATGAATCCACAGCTTATTACCACAACTTATTTTCCCCCTCCGTTGACTTTTGTTGACTTTGGAGGATTCTTAAGAACTGATTTGAAATTGATTCAACCAAAATCTCACAGTAAGCTATCAAAGCTTATATGAGCTTATGCAATGTGAAATTAGCTTGTTGAAGCTGGAATTGTAAATATTTTTGTGTTTTTTCAATATATTTGGAATTATTTTTTTTTGGATTTTCAAAAGAGATTTAACAAAATGAGATTAAAACAGAAATAAGATTGAAATGATTAAAATCAACTAATAACAACTTTAAATAACTAAATTCAGACAAACAAATGAATTAAGACAGAATCAAATTAAAACTAAAATGAAATTTTCATTAATAAAAACTCAAAGATTACAATAGAAATTTAAAATTAAAAAACAGAAAATAAAATTGGCAGAGTAACACTACATAAAAAACTAACTAACTAACATGAAGATTGAGATCCTATTTATAGCCGAAGGGAGAACCTTCTGGGATGTCCACGTTGGCAATCCATGCGTGCTTGAGCTCAAATCCACCCTTAGATCTTCCCTTGATCAACAATCCTCTAATCCAAGCCGTATGATCAAATTTGTGACGCGTCTTGACCAATCAACAGCTGCCACGTGCCCATTTCTGTGCTTTCTCTGACATCTGACACACTATGATTAGACGTTTCTACCCTTAATTGTGGTAAATTCGTGGTACGGTCAATCTAGGGTTCTTGTGGTAATTTGGGGAAGAACTGGGTAAAAGGCGGGGTGAGTGTGGGTTGTGTGTTTTATTTTATTTTTGTTTGACCGAAGATGTTTATCTTTTGACGGGTATATGGGTTTATTTGACCCGGGTTTGTTAAGGGTTGGGTGGATACGGGTAAGTATGGGCTTGGGTTAGATTTTTGGGTTTTAGTTTGTGGATTGGATTTGGTTAGTTGGATTTAAGGTAAATCCGGGTAAGGTGTAGTGGTTATAGGATTTGTGTTTTTAGTGATTTTAAGGATTTAACTTCAAGGGACCAATTGTGTACTTTCTGGATTTTTGAGGGACCAATGCTGCCATTATTTAAAAGATAATCCAAGGGCTGAATTTGACAACTTCTGATAGATGAAGGACCTCGGTTGACTTTTTGACCATAATTTCTTCCCGGCATCGGCTAAAAATAATACTTCCATATCTCGTGCTCGTTTTTCCGGTTCTTTCTTGATTTTTTGTCCTTTTCTTCGATATCCGTGCCTGCATATGTAAAAACACAAAAACACAATATATTTGGCATTTTGGTCGGGTTTTTGGTCTTTTTGGTTCCGGTTTTGGTCTAGAAATGGTATGTGAATAAGCACATACCACTTGCCTCAAAAAAAAGATTTGAAAATGACCAAACTTATGTTGCTTGTCTCAAAGGCAAACTGCATAAAGCTTCTTGTAAGCCCAAGCTTTTTAACTTTATTGATCAATCATTGTTTATGCTTCATATGGACTTATTTGGACCTACTTCTGTGAGTAGTATTAAGCATAAGAGATATTGTCATGTTGTTACTGATGACTATAGCAGATTTACACGGGTTTTCTTTTTAGGTTCTAAGGATGAGACACCTAGCATTCTTAAGACATACATTACAGAGATAGAAAACTTAGTGGACAAAAAGGTAAAAGTCATTAGATGTGATAATGGGACAGAGTTTAAGAATAGAGTTATGGATGACTTCTGCAAAGAAAAGGGTACTAGAAGAGAATTTAGTGTTGCTAGAACTCCTCAGCAGAATGGAGTTGCTGAGAGAAGAAATAGGACACTGATAGAAGCTGCTAGAACCATGTTAGCTGACTCTAAGTTGCCCATCACTTTTTGGGCTGAAGCAGTTAATACTGCTTGCTATGTCCAGAACAGGGCTTTAGTAGTTAAGTCTCTCAATAAGACACCTTATGAGCTCTTTAGAGGTTGAACTCCTGCAATAGGATTTCTTAGACCTTTTGGATGTCATGTGACAATTCTGAATACCTTAGACCATCTAGGCAAATTTGATGGTAAAGCAGATGAAGGATTCTTGGTTGGATATTCTCTCAATAGCAAAGCATTTAGAGTATACAATTCAAGAACTAGGAGAGTTGAGGAAAACCTGCATGTGGAATTTCTAGAAAACAAATCTAATGTTGCAGGTGAAGGTCCAAAATGGCTATTTGATCTTGAGACACTAACCCAATCCATGAACTATGTGCCTGTTGTTGCAGAAACTAATGATTTTGCAGGTTCAGATTCTGATAATGCAACAAATAAAGCAGGTTTGGGAAAGGAGAAAGATCAAGATTATGTGTTGATGCCAATATGGTCAAGTGTGGATTCAACTTCAATGCATGGTGAACCTTCTTCTGATGAAGCTAAAGAAGGGATTGACGATGCAATCAATATAGATGAGACTGAGGAACAAAAGAATCAAGTCAGTAGTACCAATGATGATGCTACTGCTGAACTCCAAGGTTCTACTGCTGAGCCAATTGATCCTACTGCTGGCTCATCAAACTCAAAAGAAGTAGAATTCTTAGAAGATGAGGTAGATTTCAACAATCTCCCACCTCATTATCAAGTTCCTTCTACACCACACACAAGGATTCACAAAGTCCACTCCCTGGATAATGTGATTGGTGATGTACAATCCGGAGTGAAGACAAGGAAGCAACTTATGTCTCCAGAACAACAAGGGTTACTTGATGCTCTTTATGCATCAAAGCAGCATGAAGATGCACACTCTTGCTTATTTGTATGTTTCCTCTCACAAGCAGAACCCAAAAATGTCCTCAAAGCCTTAGATGATTCAAGCTGGGTAGAAGCTATGCAAGAGGAGCTTCTCCAATTTAAGATTCGGAAGGTTTGGGTGTTAGTGGATTTACCCAAAGGTGTAAGGGTAATTGGCACTAAATGGGTCTTCAGGAACAAAAGGGATGAAAGGGGCATAGTAATTAGAAACAAGGCTAGACTTGTTGCCCAAGGGTACACACAGGAGGAAGGTGTAGACTATGAAGAAGTTTTTGCTCCAGTAGCAAGAATTGAATCAATTAGACTATTCTTGGCTTATGCTTCATTTATGGGCTTCACAGTTTATCAAATGGATGTCGAGAGTGCCTTCTTATATGGTACTATTGAAGAGGAGGTTTATGTCTCACAACCTCCAGGTTTTATTGATCCAGAACATCCAGATAAGGTGTACAAGGTTGTCAAGGCTCTTTATGGCCTTCATCAGGCACCAAGGGCATGGTATGAAACATTGGCTTCCTATTTGACAGAGAATGGATTCCAAAGAGGCAAGATTGATTAGACATTATTCATCAAGAAACATAAAAAGGATCTTTTGCTAGTTCAGGTGTATGTGGATGATATCATCTTTGGATCTACATGGAAGGAGATGTGTGTAGAATTTGAGAAACTTATGCATGATAAGTTTCAGATGAGTTCCATGGGGGAACTTACTTTCTTTTTGGGTCTACAAGTTAAGCAATCAAGTGAAGGCATATTTATCAGTCAAGATAAATATGTGGCAGAGATTCTAAGGAAATTTCAGTTTGTTGATGCTAAGGTGGCAAGCACACCAATGGATCCTGAGAAGCCTCTTCTTAAAGATGTAGCTGGAGAAAATGTTGATGTTCACACATACAGATCTATGATAGGATCTTTGATGTATCTTACATCATCAAGACCTGATATCATGTTCTCTGTTTGTGCTTGTGCAAGATTTCAAGTGACTCCTAAGGTTTCTCATTTAACAGCAGTCAAGAGGATCTTTAGATATCTCAAGGGTCAACCTAGGTTGGGTCTATGGTATTCTAGGGAATCACCTTTTGACTTGGTAGCATATTCAGACAGTGATTATGCTGGTGCAAGTTTGGATAGAAAGTCAACAACTGGAGGATGTCAATTCCTTGGATGTAGACTCATTTCATGGCAGTGTAAGAAGCAAACAATTGTAGCAACTTCAACAAATGAAGCTGAATATGTAGCTGCTGCTAGTTGCTGTGGTCAAGTGCTTTGGATTCAAAATCAACTTCTTGACTATGGGTACAATTTCATGAACACTGTTATATATATTGATAATAGCAGTACAATATGTATAATTAAAAATCGGTGCAACACTCTAAAACAAAACACATAGAAATTAGACATCATTTTATTAGAGACTGCACTGAGAAAAAGTTGATTCAAGTAGTTAAAATTGTTTCTGATCAAAACTTTGCAGATCTTCTCACAAAAGCTTTTGATGTTGGAAGGTTTCAATACTTGGTAGCAAGTATTGGGATGCTTAATCCTTAAATTTTTCAAACTGTATGGTTTTGTATATAAATTGGATTTGTACTGCTAGCTTTGTCAATTGGTACTGGTATTGAAAAGTTTGTACTGTTAGTACAAATTTATATTGTTTTGTTCATACTGTTAGTCATATGATTATACTGCTATGAGACAAGTGCTTTGCACTTTGTTCTCTTGGTTTTGGACTAACATTTTCAGGTATGAAAATTTGAGCACAAAGGAAGTTTCAAGTGCCATATGTGAACAAACAAAAGTTGGTGATTCAAGTTGCTGACATAATAGGTTAATGATGGACAGAGTTTGGGAATTCATTAACAAAGGCTTATACCTAAGTTCATCAATTCTTTAAAACTTCTCTCTTGAAACTTATTATGATGTTTCATTTTGAATTAATGGCTTAGTTGATCAGACAGTAACTGACTCAACTCACTTTCTATCATTTTATACTTTAATTAGTAAAATCAGTTAGTCTAAGGACATCCGATAGAAAGAACAGCGAGCAAATGTGAATCTAACACTTGTGTTAGAGGCAACACCTGCCACGAGCTGGAAACCCTGTCAAGAAAGCCCTTTGAATGGGTTTATCTGTACACAGGCAGTTATTTATAACTGAATACATTGGTTCTCACACAACCAGAGGTTAATTTAAACCGAAATCTTAATTAAGTGTCTGTTATTACACTTAAAACCTTCAAAATGGTTGTTAGCAGTAAAATTTTTCATTAAAATCAAGTTCATACTGCTAAGTCAAAAGTTTCTTAAAATCTTTTGAATTCAGGATGGCTCAGAAACCCATCTTATGATGGATTATGAGTCAATGCCCCATGATTCACCTCTCACAGGAGGTTACACACCTGGAAGTGATGAGGGCAGAGTGAAACTTAAGAAATTGATGGCTATATGTACAAAATTGTCTGATAAGGTATCCAAATTGGAAGATGATCTCAAGAAACTTAAAAGGAAAAAGATCAGTTAAGATGATAGTTTCAACAAGTCCTTCTAGTTCATCAAAGGTGTCAAGTTCAGATGATGGTGAGAGATCTTCCAAACAGGGGAGGAAGATAATCAGGGGAGGAAGATTGCCCAAATTGATCAAGACCCAGAAGTTTCTTTGGTTCAAGAAGTGCATGAGTCGAGTAAAAACATCATCATTTGCTGTTGTCAGCTTTTTGAGAAGCCAACATGTCTTATTATTCGGCCAATAATAAGAACAAGCTCCAGTTTCAGTTGATGAATGCTGGGAATAAGCTCTTTCATCTCTCTTCTTCGATTGTTGATATTCAAATGGAGAAAGTTCTATCTAGGGTGCACATTTCAGTTGCATATTGCATCTGCTACCTCAGTGGAGGCAAGAAGATCAGTTTCATGATGATACTACTACTTTTGGCTCTTTCAGTTTCAATTTCAGTTCACTACGTTTGTTCATCACTTGCATGGCTTGCTGAGAGATGACTGTGTATCTTGGATGCTTGGAGCCTGAGCAAGGTACTGCTAGTGTTAAAGACAAATAAAATGGCTGAAGAGTTTCAAGCTAAAGAAAGAGCAAATTACTCTCCAGAAAAACAAAATGATGTTATTGCTGAAAGTGATTCACAAATGGCAGATGAGGTGGTCAGAAAGATAATTAATCTTGTAGAACAAAGGAAAGCTCAGATCAAGAGTCTGTCTATGTAGTGTTTGGAAGATTCTCACAATCCTCATTTAATTCAGAAGAAACTTGATGATTTGGGATAAATCACAAGTTTAGGGGAGGATTGTTGGGAATTAAATGTTCTGAAGATTAGTATTGGGAATTAAATGTTCACAAGGTTAGTACTGCTAAGGGAAATACACTAACAGTACTAACTGCTAAGTTAGTACTGCTAGTACAACCAAAGGTACTGCTGGTGCAAAGAAGGAAAATACTCTAAGTGTCATAATACTGCTAGTGTATTCCATTCTACTGCTAGTATTGGAGATTCTACTGCTGCAAGAATACTACTGCTAGTGTATCAGATACTACTGTTAGAGTGACTCATACTACTGCTTAATGGATAACAGTCGCGTATACTACTGCTGAATGGATAAGTATGAAAAAGATATTTTGTGTATAAAAGTCAAATATATACGTTAGATAATATCTTTGATAAGTGATCAGTCAACAAGTTGTAAACATAGAACAAGTTGTATCTTAGCTACTGACACACTCATCAAGCAAGTAGTTGACAAGACTTGACAATATTGTAAAGATCTCATTTGGACTATAAAAGGGAGATCTTAGCTTAGATATCAAAAGAGTAAGTGCTTAAAAATCATATATCTGTTAGAACAAGTGTGCTAAACTAATCACAGAAAGCAATCAGTCATAAGTCATAAAAACATAGAGATTCAAGGTTTTGTAACCCTAGTGATAATCAAGATCACTCGTATTATTCTCAATAATATTGAATCGTTTGGTGTTATACTTTCTGTGTTCATTGTTCATCACAAAGCATTACTGTTCCATTTCCATAACCAATATCCTTCTAAGTGTGGTTAAGTAGATTCCGCACACTTAATCATATTCACTCAAAGTATCACATACACGTTATACAGGACTAACATCCCAAGTGTATCATAACGATCTCTCTCACTTTGCGGCATGTAAAGTGCCAACTTTTACGGGAACTCCCGACCCCATTGCTTGCACACGTTGGCTTACCGCCGTTGAGGGTGCTTTCTGCCTTTCCGCACAAGTCATTGTGAGGAAAGAAACAAGGTTATCTTCGCAACAAACTTTCTTCGTGATAGTGCCAAGATTTGGTGGGAAGGTAAAATATGTGAGAAATATGAGACTTGGGTTGAAGTGTGCACATGGAATGAATTCAAGGAACTATTCAGAACGGAGTTTTCCCTGGCCGAAGAGGTTGCTAAAATCTGAGAAGAGTTTAAATATCTTGTGCAAACTAAGGAGACGGTAAATGAGCTTTGGATGAAGTTTGTTGATATGGTTCCTTATTGTCCTGAATACCACAAGAATGAAAAGCTTAGAAAGGTTCCAAAGAATGCTTCGTGAAGATATCCGGGAGGAGGTATCACCTTTCAAGTGTACCAGTTTAGAAGACCTCTTAAGTAGAGCCCGTGTGATGGAGGCGGATATACTAAGGAAGAAAGATATGGAAGGGAAAGACAACAAGAGGAAGCAAGATTTTGTTGATCGAGATGCTAAAAAACCTAAGCAAGATCAAGGTCGAAAGGGCGGTAGAAATCAAACTAAGTCACCATGCAAAACGTGTTATAAATTTCATTTTGGAGAGTGTCGGGCGAACTTACCGGGTTGTTGTAAATGTGGTGCTCTAAGCCACATGAGTAAAGATTGCAAGAAACCGATGATTATGTGCTATGGTTGTCATGACTTAGGGCATAGGATTAATGAATGTCCGAAGATAAAGGCGATTGAGGCGAGGCCCTTAAAATCGGTAAAGGAATAAAAGATGGAAGTTCATAATACCAAAGCCCGAGTGTATGTTATGTCTGCCGAAGAAGCTAAGTTGGTGCCCGATGTCGTCTCAGGTACAATCCTTGTTAATTCCTTACCCTCTCGCGTGTTATACGATTCGGGTGCAAGTGTCTCTTTTGTATCTTATGAATTTAGTAAAAACCTATCCACTCCATTAAATAAACTTCCTTTTCCCTTTGAAGTTGAGATAGCCGATAGTAAAATTGTAGTGGTATCTAATGTTTAACGTGATGTAGAGATAGAAATTGTTGACAACACTTTTAGGATAGACTTGATCCCTATCATGCTTGGAGAATTCGATATCGTGATCAGCATGGATTGGCTCGGTAAACATAATGTTGCCATTCTATGTAGTCAAAAGCTTGTGCGAGTTGTAAATCCTTAGGGTTGTGAAATCCTTATTTATGGATAGAAAAGGAAGGGTGAACTTAGGTTATGTTCGGTGATGAAAGCTAGGAAATATTTGTCGCATGGCTGCTATGCCTTTATGGCACATGTGATAGATACTAGTCTTGATAAGAAAAGTGTTAATGAAGTTCCGGTTGTGAATGAGTATAGTGACATATTTCTGGAAGATTTGTCGAGTATTCCACCCGAAAGGCAAGTCAAGTTTCGTATTGATCTTATTCCGGGTGCTACTCCTATCGCCAAAAATCCTTACCGCTTAGCTCCATCTGAAATGAAAGAATTAATGAGCCAACTCCAAGAATTACTCGACAAAGGCTTTATCCGCCCTAGTAGTTCACTGTGGGGAGCTCCAATCTTGTTTGTTAAGAAGAATGATGGTAGCATGCGAATGTGCATTGATTACCGTGAACTGAATAAAGTCACGGTGAAAAATGTGTATCCTTTACCAAGAATCGATGACCTCTTTGATCAACTCCAAGGCGCGAAATGGTTTTCAAAAATTGATCTTCGCTCGAGTTATCACCAATTGAAGGTTCGGGAAGAAGACATCCCTAAGACAGCTTTTAGGACCCGATATAGACATTATTAGTTTGTTGTCATGCCTTTCGGCTTTACAAATGCACCCACGGTTTTCATGGATCTCATGAACCATGTGTGTAGGCTGATGTTGGACAAATCCGTTATAGTGTTCATTGATGATATTCTTATCTACTCTAAAAGCAAGGAAGAACATGAAATGCATTTAAGGGAAATTCTTGAAACGTTAAGAAGAGAAAGATCGTACACCAAATTTTAAAAATACGAATTTTGGTTACAAGAAGTCCAATTCCTTGGTCACGTTATTAATTCGAAAGGTATTAAGGTTGACCCGTCTAAAGTTGAAGTCGTGATGAATTGGAAAGCAACAAAGAATGTTGGTGAAATCGGAAGTTTTCTTGGACTCGCGGGGTATTACCGTAGGTTCATTCAAGATTTTTCTAAGATTGCGTCATCATTAACATAACTCACCAGGAAGAATACTTCTTTTGTGTGGGGCAAAAAGCAAGATGAAGCTTTTAATACCCTGAAGAAGAGGTTATGTGAAACACCTGTTCTTGTACTACCCGAAGGAACCGAAGATTTGGTAGTTTATAGTGATGCATCTTATTCCGGCCTTGGGTGTATCCTTATGTAACGAGGAAAAGTGATCGCTTATGCCTCAAGAAAATTGAAGAAGAATGAGGAGAATTACCCGACTCATGATCTTGAGTTCGCTGCCGTAGTCTTTGCCTTGAAGATTTGGAGGCATTACCTATATGGTGTAAAATTTACAATTTACACCGATCATAGAAGGCTACAATATTTCCTACAAAAGAAGGACCCAAATATGACGCAACGAAGGTGGCTAGATTTACTAAAGGACTACGATTGTGAAATTCGCTACCATCCTGGTAAGGCGAATGTAGTAGCGGATGCCTTGAGTCGTAAAGAAAGAGAAAAGGTTACAAATATTCATCCGTTACGGATGATTGTCACATCTGATCTATTCGAGAAGATTAAAGCGGCTCAAGTGGAAGCGTTTATGGAAGAGAATTAGGAAAAAGAACGTATTGCATCATATATCCCGCATCTTGAAGACGATAATCGAGAGATCAAGACTTGGCATGGAAGAGATTACATTCCTTTCCTAAGAAATGTTAAAGAGTTACTCTTAGACGAAGCACATAAATCAAAGTACTCTATTCATCCGGCAGCTACAAAGATGTACCTCGATTTGAAGAAAAATTATTGGTGGCCGGGAATGAAGAGGGATTGTGTAAAGTGTGTGGAAAAGTGTTTAACTTGTTTAAAAGTCAAGGCTGAACATCAAAAACCGTATGGGAAGGTCCAGCCATTAGAAATTCCGGTTTGGAAATGGGAGAAGATTACAATGGATTTTGTTAACAAATTACCAAGAACGGCGAAGAAACATGATGCAATCTAGGTTATAGTATACCGCTTGACGAAAAGTGCTCATTTTATTCCAGTCCGAGAGAATATGCCTATTCATAAGTTGGCAAAGATTAATGTCAATGAAATTGTTGCACGTCATGGTGTGCCCATTTCTATTATCTCGGATAGAGATGGACATTTCACATCTAATTTTTGGCAAAGTTTCCAAGAAGAATTAGGAACAAAGTTGCACATGAGTACGGCGTTCCATCCTCAAACGGACGGACAAAGTGAACGAACAATTCAAACTTTAGAAGATATATTACGAGCTTGTATGATAGATTTTGGAGGCAATTGGGACGATCATCTACCTTTGGTAGAATTTGCCTACAATAATAGTTACCATGCGAGTATAGATATGCCGCCGTATGAGATGCTTTAAGGAAGAAAGTGTCGAACACCGGTATATTGGGAAGAAGTAGGGAGTAGAGAATTAGCAAGTATGGATATTGTTTTGGCAACAACCGAGAAGATAGAAACAATCCGGGAAAGATTGAAAGCGGCACAAGATAGGTGGAAAAGCTACGCCGATAATAGAAGAAGGCCGATTGAATTTAATGTGGGAGATTTCGTGATGTTGAAAGTTTCACCATGGAAAGGCGTGTTTCGGTTTAAAAACAAAGGAAAGCTTAACCCAAGATTTATAGGACCGTTTAAAATTTTGAAACGGGTTGGAGAAGTGTCTTATGTTTTAGAACTACCCGAAGAGATGAGAGGTATTCACAATACCTTTCATGTATCATACTTGAGGAAGTGCTTGTCGGATGAGACTAGTGTGATCACTTTGGACGATATCGAGATTGATCCAAACTTAACCTCTCAAGAAGAACCGAAGGCGATTCTAGGAAGAAAAATGAGACAACTTCGCAATAAAGAAATTATGTTGGTAAAAGTGCAATGGAGGCATCGTAAGGGTACAAGTATTAGATGGGAACTGGAAGAGAAGATGAGGAATAAGTATCCTCACTTATTTCAAGAGTAGATTTTGGGGACGAAATCTCATTTAATGGGGGAAGAATTATTACACCCGTAACCCGATGAGGTATTATTTTATAATAAAGTAAAGGTAATAAATTATTTAGAATGTATTTTATAAAATTCATGGTAAAGTTAAAAACTAGATCAAGTAAGTATTAAGTTGTATAAAGATGTGTGGCTAAATTAGGAAGAATAAGACTTGAGGGGCCAGTTTTGCTATTTATGCAAAGTTAAATAAATAAATATCTATTACTAGATAATTAAAAAGAATTCTATAAAATTTTAGAATAGTGTGGTGTTGGTGTCGCTCCAGGAAGAAAAGAAGAGAGGGAAAGAGCAAATTTGTGTTATTGTGCTAATAATCAAGGAATTAAGTAGAGAATCAAGCCCTAGACCCTCTAATCCTCCTAAGACATCTCAAGTAAGTAATTTGATGATTTTGTAATTAGGGTTCATGAGTTGAATTGGGGAAAATTGATTAAATATTGATAATTTATTGAATTAATGTTGAATTAGGTGCTAATTAAGATTAATCACCTTACGGGAAACAATTGAAGATAAAGCTTCAAATTCCCAAGTTGTGAGCTAGTGAATTATTGAGGTAAGTATATTGACTAAACTTGTTAGTGTTTCATAATTTCAATTTATATTGAATTATGATGTTCTATGATGTAATGATCAAGGAAATTGTTAATGTTAAGTAGCTTGGATCCAATGCTAGAAAGTGTGTAATGTTAGCATAGTAATTATGCTTGATTAAGGTATGTTTAATGTTTGTGAATGTATTCCTTGATATGTTGTAGCTAGCAAAATTGTTAGTTATGACTTGTTAATGCTAAGTTTATGTCATATACTTACTAAGCGTTTTGCTTACGGATAAGTTTAATGATGTTTTGTAGGTTCGAGTGTTGAAGGCAAAGGTAAGGATATGACTTAGGCATTATCCATGGTAGGAGCTTAGCTTTTTGGGTTGGTTAGTAGAAGACCTCGTTTCTTGGACCAATTGTGTTGAAAGTTGGAAGCCCCAGAAGTGTCGTTTTTGAACTTGGTATATCTTTTGTTTCATTTGGTCATTTTGATGTTGTGGTCTTTAAATTGTGTCCAAGTCATGTCTTATAAATGGTAGTAAATATGGTCAAGTTCTAATGGTTAAATGTTAATGGAATTGTAGTTTAAGGGGTGTTTGGTATTAGCCAATTTCACCCATTTTGGAATGTTATGGGTTAATATTATGTAAGAACGTTTTGTTATGCTTTTGTAATGTCATGTCAAACTGTATTAAGTATTGTTTTAGTGTGTAATGTAGAAATTTCTGGGTATAAGAGTATACGGGTCAAATGGGTCATATGGTGTAATTCCCTCATTTTTGTAAATCACGTATCTGAGTGTTGTAAACGTCGAAACTTTACGTTCTTATTAAATATATGATGTCTTAATAAGTTCTGGAAGTTTTAGTGTCTTTCCGAGTAATAGAAGTCATTTTCCGGAAAATGGGTCAAAAGTGTACAAAAGGGGTATGTAGAAAAGGGGTGTTTGGAGTGCAGAATGAAATTTCGGTTTGGAACCGAAATTTGGAACCAAAACTCCAAATTTCGGTTTGGAAGTGAAATTTGGAACCAAAACTCCAAATTTTGGTTTCGAAGTGAAACTGTGAACAGATTTTGTCGGTTTTCGAAAAATCATATCTTTTTAACCGTAAGTCATCACGGGTCGTGCCACCCGTCATTTCGAAGGTAATTGAGTCTAGTTTCATTTAAAAATAGTTCAAGGTCCAAATGTTTATAGATTTTTGTCAGCTTGTAAAAGAGTGACAGTGCGTCAGTTTTCTAGCATAGTTTTTGCGAAAAATTTACACATTTTTGGTCAAGTCATTCAAGGGGTGTTACATCTGTTGTCAAGATTAGAAAGTTTGTAAGCCTTTTTTACAGAAGTGTACCCAATAAGAACACATTTGTTAGATCTAGATGTGAGTTTATCATGATTATTTAGAACAATTTGAAAACATAGACATCCAAAACATCTCAAATGAGACAATTTAGGTTTTTTCTTATGAACCAACTCATAGGGACTTTTACCATTTAAGACCGAAGAGGGAACCTGTTAATCAGATAAACAGCAGTAAGAACACAATCAGACCAAAAACATAAAGGAATCTCCCTGATTGCTTACTTTTGGTCAAACGGTTCACAAGTCAAACCTCTCACTGAAGAAAAGTCAACTTGAAACCATTAACGCAAAAACAATCAAGTTGTAATTAACCGGATAAGCGAATACCCGGGTCGTAGTCCCAACGAGGCGTGAAATTTAGGATATCGTTTTCGGTTTAGAATTAAAATGCTTGAAAAGACAAGGGTTGATTGGTTACTAATATCTACTAAAACGAAAATTAAATACGCGAACCGGTAAACTAAAAACGAGCATAAACGTCAAAATATTTAAAAATTAATCCTACGAGTACCAAAATAATTTTCCTACGTCCTAAATGACAAAAGAAAATTTTGAAAAAAAAGAATTATATTTTTTTGACTTTTTTTAAAAAAATTTATGAATTAAAAACTATTTAAACTAATTTAAATTACTAAAAATACTAAAACTATTTCTAAAAATCTGAAAAATTTTCTGAAATTACTTTGAACTAATTAAAAGATAAGAAAAAATAAAATTGGGGAAAAAACAATTCGGGATAAGCAGAAATAAGCTAAAACAGCTTAAAATAGGCTAAAAGGATATGAAGGCTATGTTAACTAATTAATTTTGTAATACTTATCTTAAACACAACAAGAGCATACTGGTAAGTTGTGAGTTTTTGAGTTGAAAGACCCAGGTTCGAACCCCAGGTCTGTCAAATCTTTGCTTTATTTTATTTTTTTGGAATTTTCTTTTAAAACTTGAAAAGCATACTAAGAAAAGCAACAATTATAACTTAACTCTTTTTAAGAAAACTGAAATAAGCTGAGAAACTACCATGGGAAACAGATCAGTGGGCAAAAAGGAAAGAAAATAAGCTAGGCTACTGGACAAAAGGACTAATAAGCTATGAAAAAGCCAACTATAAGCTGAAGAAAAAGCTAAGGGACTAACAAAGAGATAAAATGAAAACTAAAATAAGCCATAGAAAGAGGAAATAAGCACTGACAAGCACATAATAAGCCAAGGCTTATGAGGTCTGCTGCACTGTTGTGCAGGGCAAATTCAGTCCTTAAGGCACTATTTGAGCTAAATAAAAAGCACTAGGAACACATCTAAAAACTACAAAAGCTGAGAAATCCTAAAGTGCACCTATCAAAGTGTTTAAAAACTGAAAATCATACCCTAAGGAGCTTAATGAGGGCTTATGATGGGCTGCAAATTGGGACTGATTAGGGTATGCAGGCTGCAAGTTCAGGTTAGGCCTAAATGGTCAAAACAAAGCAACTTCTAATAAAATGATCCTAACTCATTTAATCCTATCTTGTAAGCTAAAAATGAACTAAGAAACACCAACAACTAACATCAATATAGCTTAATCCTATAGTAAGCAGTTTGATCAGACTTTGATCTTAATTAAGCAAAAATCAACTTAATCTAACAAAACTACTTAAAACAGCTCAAAAGCTCCTAAAAATTACTCACCTAGAATGATTTAAACAAGATCAAGCTGCATCTAAAGAACACATGAACAGTAACTGTGGTTTTGACCCACTTTGAGACCTTAACCCAAACAGTCCTTAAGTGGGGCTGTTTTGGAGATTAAGCTAAGAAAAGCAACAAATAACTAGAAAAAGCAATAATAAGCTGTGGGAAACTAGAAGGGGGGGGGGGTTGAATAGTTTTAAAAACTTCTTTTAAAAATCTTGTTTTAAAAGTATGATATTGGAAACTTTGATTCGAACACTTATATGTAATCAATCAACACCAATATGAACTAGACACTATTCTAACTAATGATAAATAATAAAAGTAAAGAGTAGAGTTGGAAAGATCAAACCGAGACAGAGGATTTATAGTGGTTCGGCTACGAAGCTCTTCTTCGCCGTACTCCACTCCCCGAGTACCACACTCGAGAGTTTCAAGCACTATGTCAACAACCTCCCTTAAGGCGGAGAAAACCGTACACGTAGCTTATCATTTTACCGACACTAAGCTAGATGTCGAGTGCTAATCTTAGCTAGCACCAATCTACCAAGGTCCACGTGACCAAACACACAAGCCCAATGGCTTCAAGAGATCACCAAGATCTCAACACGATCACAATGATCAACACTCACTTCACTCTACTCAACTAATACTAACCTAATGACCCTTGATCTTCTTGATCAATCACACAAGCCCAATGGCTTTAAGAGATGTTCACTATCTCTATAGATCACACTTGATCTTCACTCTCACTCACAAAAAGAAAATAAACTTGATGTATGCTAAGACACAACAAGGTTGTAAAAAGTGTTACAAAAACCTATCAACTATAACTCTAGTATCTTCTTGATTACTTGAGTTCTTCTCTTGCTAATGAAGAGGGATGACAACACCTTGTATCAACTTGGATACTTGTGTTCTTCTCTTGCTAGTGAAGAGGTATGAAGAGGATCACTTGAAGGATGATTGGATTACTCTTGAAACAAAGAAAAACTAATCTAAATGACCCTAAGAAGTGAAAGGTGTGAGAGGATTTAACTAAGGGATTTTTCTGTGTGTGAAGGGTGCCTAAAACTGTGAAAGAGGTGGGTATTTATAGGCAAAGAAAATCTGAACGTTACAAAGAAATTCTGTACGGACGGCTCCGTTAAATACCATACGGCTCCACTAAATTTAGTGGAACCGTGGAGCTGTGGTAGACTAGGATGCTCCAAATTTTGTCTTTTCTGGTGAAAACTTATTTGGGGAAGGTTGGAGCTGATTTTGGGGGGAAAAATAGCTGTTGTGATTTTCAAACTAATTTTTCCATTAAAACATTTCTTAATATTTCAAAAATAATTTGTCATGTGTATTTTTGAAAAAAAAATGTTTTGTCCCATTTAAAATGTGAATTTTCAAAACATGAATTCACTTCTTTGATCACTAGTTCAAGTTGTAACTTTGTTCAAGAGTGATTTGCGTAGAAACGGGATCTTCCGATTAAAAACTTGTTATCGTTAATTTTAACGTAACGTGAGTTCACATTTTGTCATCCTCAAAACGTGAAGTAATCGAAAGATATAAATAACGTTTTTAGAACATTATTTGCATCAACAATCTCCCCCTTTTTGATGATGACAAAATATAAACTCATTTTAGGTTAAAATTAGTTTTAACAAGTTTTTAATAAGTTTACTCCCATTTCTCCCCCTTTTTGTCAAATCAAAAAGGTGGTTAAGGCTCCCCCTTGATGTGTACTCCCCCTCATTTGGAGAACACAAAGGAATCGAGCAATGGATCGTGCTACAAAACAAAGTTAGACGAAAAATATACAATATCTAACAAGTAGCACATTGTGACAAATAACCAATCCCTTAAAAGGAAAACCTCCACATAAAAACATTCATTCATAAAACAAACAAGTGTCATAGTAATGTATAACTACATAGAAAGCACAAAGGAAGATAACAAGAAGCCTAAATTCCTAATGACTAGAGACAAGCTTCATTTCCAAGAGGGGTCCTAAGAGTTTATTGTGGAGGACTAAACAAGCAAGTGTTTAGTTGTTTTGGTTAGGAGGTGGTGGAGATTGGGGCCCCATTTGAGGTGGTGGAGGTGTCAAGAGATGTTCTATAAAGTAGAACATGAAATGAATCTCGTCTCTTAAGAAGTAGATGAGATTACGGTTATGGAGACAACATAGGCAATTAGCACTATGTAACTCAAAGGGATATGGTTGGTTGGGTTGTGGCATGATAGGAGATGGTGATTGTGGTAGGTTTGTTGGAGGTGAAATTGGCATGGCATTGTCCAATGGGGTGAAGGGGGATGGTGTGTACTCCATTGATGATGTAGTGTAATAGGATGATGAAGATGTTGTGTAGGTAGATGATGTTTTAGATGGTGCATAAGGTGGTGATGGTGTGTATGGAGTGGCTTGGGAAGGTGGTGTCATAGCTTCATCATCTCTTGTGAGATCCACAAAGAGTGGTTTTGAGGGTGGTTTTACGGTTATCCTAGGTTTCTTGGAGATTTGAGAGGTTGAACCATGTGTGGAGGACATGGTGTTTGTGTGATGGGAGGTTGAAGGTGAAGTGCAAGATAAGCTTGCAAGGGTGAGGCCTTAAATAGGCAAGTTGGGTGAAATTTGAATTAAAGTTGATCCTATGGTGTAGGAGGGGAATCCTAGGGTGAATGTGAGGGTGCAAGGTTTGCAGGTTTGAGGTTAGGGTGATAGGGAAGTAGGAGCAATAGGAAAAATCCGTTATACAGGGTCACGGCTCCGTTAAATACCCCACGGTACCGTTAAATTTAACGGTGCCGTCCCTATTTAGTGGTGCCGTGACTCTGCTAGCACGAAAATTTCTTTGCAGGCTAGTTTTGGGCAGCTAGGGGGAATTTTCTAGGGAAACTAATTCCTGGAAATGAGAGTCCCTCAACTCACTAGGTACTTATTTTCCTAATATATCCATACAATGCTACATCTAGCACATAAGGATGATCATGCAATGTTCTCAAATAATCATAAGCATGCAAGCATAAAAGGACAAGATAAAACATCATTCAAATATCACATAGAATATTCATGTAAGCATGTAAGATAATTTGAACATTAATTCCTAAAATTATCTATTAGTAAATACCCTAGTGAGAGACATAAATCTCTTCCTAACTACTTATGACTTGAGCATTCCTCCTTCTTGTCACACTCTCGTCTTGAGTATTTGTCTCATTCTCATGATTAGGATCATCAAAGGGTGCATAGTGGGTGGTGAATTCGGAAGTGAGGATGGTTGAGACATATGACTCGGTTATGGGTTTCATGACAGGTGTGAACAGGGAATATTGAGGACCATGAAGGTAAGGGTGAAAGGTCATGAAGTGATGATAGAGACGGGTTAGGAACATCCCATAGGGTATCAATTTATTCTTGTTACCCTTGAGATGAACAATTCGCTAAGCGAAGAAGTAAGCAAGATTGTAAGGTTGTTGGGTTAAGAGACAGTAAATCATATGAGCACAACACGCCGGGAGTTGCTCACGATTTCCTGTGAGACTTAGAACATTTTCTCGCAGGATGACTGCCCAAGAAAGTAGTTCATGACGCACTTCTTCCAAACGAATTTTCGTTGGATGTGGGTGAGGGCGAGTACGGATGATTTTGGTTAGTTCGGTTGGAGAGGGTATGTACGAACAGTACGGACTATTCTCCTCATGATAGTGAAAGAGAGACTCAAGACACCAATCTTCAGTATAGGCACATTGCCCATGATTGGGTATTCTAAGGATTTGAGCAAATTGCTCAAGAGTTAGAACGTATTTGAAGTTTTTGACCCAAAACCAAAGTGACAAGGATTGATCCTCGTTACGTACGAGTTCAACTTGTCGGAAGAACTCCAACACAAAGCGAGGACAATTGTACTCGTTAATGTGGAGTAGACAATCGAATCCTATAGCTCTAAAGGAAGTGTTGATGTCCCGGTGGTAAACTAAGGATGGATCAACGACACGGCCTTCATGAAACCGACGGGTTTCAAGATTGACATAGGCACGAATGTGGTTACCGGGTGTAGTGGGTTCACGTGAGATTTCGGGTGTATAGGTATCGGTTAGGAGATGATCAAAATCATATTCATGAGACATTTTTGTGTCCTATAAGAAAATTTTAAGAAAAATTTAGAATAAAAACAGTTGCATACAATACGTGCCTAGTGTATGCCTATATGCAGACTATGTGGAGGTGCGGTAATCTCGACTCAAAAGAAAAATAATGAGATTATCCAAACACTCCTGATTTCACTTTAGCTCAAACAAATATGTCGAAAAGTACATATTGATTATGTAATTCGAATAATATTTGTGAGATCATGAATGCATGAAAAAGTGTTTTTAGTTTGCATCAACAATGCATGAAAAAGAATAATTTCATGATCCTAATTTTGTGAGATTTTAAAATTGATGGAATTGGGGTGTTTTAGTGTTGATGACTTCTAATTTTGAAACATTCCTAGAGAAAGGTGGAAATCCCCAATTTAATTTTCATCAATGAACAAACCCTAGACTCAAAATTAGAAATAAATAAGAGTAAGATAACTTACAACTTATGTAGAAAATGGTAAATTGATTGAAGATCTTGAAATCAATGTCTTGAATATGATCTTGAAGAGGTGTAATTGAGTTTTGGGTTGTGAGGTTAGGTTATGACAGCAATTGCTGAGATTGAGAGGGTTTGTGATGAGTAATGTGGAAAAAGGGGACTGAAATCCTGAATGTTCCAGATGCACGGTTCCACGGTACCGTTAAATTTAACGGTGCCGTGCCACATTTAGTGGAGCCGTGATCTGCTGGGACTGTTTTCTGTCCCATTTTGATTTTTGACGAATAAGTCTCGCTGTTTTAGTGAGATCTTATGACACGAGGAAAGAATTTGTACCTAACAAATTCTTATGACTAGGGGTTCCTAAACTTGACTAGACGAGATACACGGGATGACTTCAAGAGTCATGAGATTTATGTAATATGTTCCATCATTCCTAGACCTAGACGGAGGTAGTTAAAGGATTCTCGTTTGAGAGGTTTGGTTAGTATGTCAGCGATGTTGTCCTGAGAAGGAACTTTCTCAATGGAAATATTTCCTTTCTGAACATTATCGCGAAGGAAGTGGTGGCGAATTTCAATGTGTTTAGTACGGGAGTGTTGGACAGGGTTTTTGCTCAAGTCAATAGCACCTTTATTGTCACACATAATAGGAACATCATCCAAGTGTATGCTATAGTCGTTAAGGGCTTGTTTCATCCATAGTGCTTGTTGACATGCCTTTCCGGCGCTTACGTACTCGACTTCGGTAGTGGAGATGGCAAGAGCCGTTTGTTTCTTGGAGAACCAAGAAGTTAGACAACAACCCATGAAGGTACAAACGCCACTCGTGCTTTTTCGATCCACGTAATCTCCAGCATGATCAGAGTCGGCATAGACAACAGTTTCTATACCGGTCCCTTTGGGATAAAATAATCCCAAGTGTATAGTGCCTTTAATGTATCGGAAGATACGCTTAACCGCTTCAAGATGAGAGGTTTTGGGATCCTCTTGGAAGCGAGCACAAAGGCAGACACTAAACATGATGCCGGGCCTACTTGCGTGAGGTATAGTAAACTACCTATCATACCTCTATACTTAGTGCTATCCACGGACTCACCTTCTTCATCTCTCGTGAGTTTTATTTCCGTGGACATGGGAGTTTTCATGTGCTTAGACTCTTCTAAACTAAACTTCTTAAGCATTTCCTTACTATACTTAGATTGGTTAAAGAAGATACCATCTTCCATTTGCTTAATTTGTAAACCAAGGAAGAAATTTAATTCGCCCATCATGCTCATCTCAAACTCGTCATGCATGATCTTAGAAAAATCATTGCACAGTTCTGGACAAGTTGAGCCAAATATGATGTCGTTGACATATATTTGAACAATGATGAGATGTGAATCTCTTTTCTTTGTGAAAAGTGTGTTATCAACAGCTCCCATGGTATATTCATGTTCAATCAAGAATGCTTTCAGTCTATCATACTAAGCTTTGGGAGCTTGCTTAAGATCATAGAGTGCTTTCTTGAGTTTATAAACATGATTCGGATGTTCGAAATCAACGAATCCCGGAGGTTGTGCAACATATACCTCCTCGTTGATATAATGTTAGGATCTCTGGGAAATAAGAGTTTCTCATTGATGGGAGGATTGTTGGGATCTATGAGAAATAAGAATTTCTCATTGCTTCTCATTGCTGCCGATAGTGAAGCTGGTTCCTGCCGATAGTGTTGCATTGCTGCTGCGGTTGGTTCCTGCCGATAATATTGTTTTGTTTCTGCCGATAGTGTTCATTACTGCGGATAGTTATTGTTTGTTATCCGTAGGTTTAGAAAGTTTGTTAGATTTATTTTTAGAAGATATTGTTGTTTATCTCTTCACACGTTTTCTTGTAAGACGGGTTAGGGTTAGGGTTTCTTATCATTATAAAAGAAACATCCCGTCCATGAGTTTAATAGACCTTTAATGATTTCAATATTCAATAACACAATTCTTAGTTCATAGTCTGATCCATAGAGGATCATTGTCCTTTATAGTTTTCTTCTTTATTATACTTGTTGTTTAGTTTCCGCATAAACACTTGTATTCCATACAGAGGTTCTTGTTTAACCAAGCTCAATCAAGCTCGAAGTACTCGATCCTACAAGTGGTATCAGAGCCTGGTGAGGATCTCTGATAAAGAAGGAAACATTGTTGAAGTATCTCTCTTGAATCTATTCACAATGTCGCTATCAGGTGATAGATTTGAAATGTGTGCAAGGAAGATTAGGAGTTTGTTCCATAATAAGTCTATGGAAATGCTGACTGATAAAGATGAATCCTATGAAGCAAAAGAAAATTTGGAAGAATATGCTCTGTTGGGATTCCCATCTCAGGTACAAAGATGTAATCCTGCTTGTCAAGAATTATACTCAACTCTTAATAATGAATATGATGACATGAAATCTAAGTATAATGAATACTTTATTAAGGTACAAGCTTATGACAATGCAGTTAAAACATTAGAAAAACAAAAAGTTTGGTACCAAAATAATCAGTTAGCTTATGAAGAAAAGATAAGGGTTTTAGAGAGAGACTTGAAAAACACCACTAATGAACTTAAATATACTGAGTCTCAAAAAGCTAAGGTGGTGTTAGAGAAACAGGATTTGCAGACTAAGTTAGACAATTCCTTGGCTAGGTTTGATAAATGGAAAGATTCATCTAAAAACCTAAACAAGTTAGTTGATAGTTCTATGTCTACAAAAACTAAAAGAGGTTTAGGTTATGGTAACCTGATAGGGCCAAATCAATTTTATGACCCTAATGAGTATAGTGTTTTTAACCCTGAACCTGTAGACTACCAAATACCTGTTAAGTATGTGAAAGAAGGAGGAATGAATGTTGTTCCTCCACCTATCAGAGGAGTCTTTAAGCCTGTCCCTATCCATTCAGACTCTGACATTGACTCAAATGAGTCACAAATGGTTTATGGTAAAAAGTCAAAAGATTTACCTGAACCTAATGATTGTGTCTCTTGTTCCACAAGTGACAAGTCATCAGAAGCAGAGTCTAAAGACTTTGTTTCATGTGACTCAAGTGAAAAGTCAACCACACCCAAATATCATAAGCCCTCAAGTTCAACTAATGATAAATCTGCTTCTAAATCAGCCTTTTCAGACAACAGCTCAATTAATTCATTTAAAAACAAATGTGTCTCTAGTTCCACTAGTGATAATGGTGTCTATATTAAGAAAAGTTGTAGTAAAAACAAGGCTGTTAGGAAGAAGTCATGTTTTGTGTGTGGTAGTCAATATTATCTCATTCAAGATTGTGATTATCATGAGAAAAGAATGAAAGGTGGGCAACAACAGACCAGATCATTGTGGAAAAATGTTAAACAAATACCACCATATGTTCCACAAGCAGCAGGAATGAACTTTTATAGGGCTCCCTTTCCTGCTGATAGACCTGTTCCTGCTGGTACCTCTGTTCCTGCTGATATTCAGGGAACCATTCCTGCTGGTTCCTCTTCATATATTCATAGGGATTTCAGGCCTGCCTATTATAATCAAATCTTTGGAGGGGGAATGGTTTATTCTCCATGGTATCCTTGGTAATTGTTCAGTTTGGCTAATCATGTTGTTGTAATCTTGTTTGCTGGTTTGAGGGGAGGCTAATGCTTGTATTTTTGTCTTGTTTTTCATTCATTTATGTCTATGTTTTGTGTTTCTCTAATTTTGTTTTGCAGGTTTTTAGTGTTTTTTTTGTTAGTTAACTTTGTTTTGCAGCTCTCCATCTCTCAATGCTTGGAATTTAAACTAAAGACAGTAATTTTCATTCATCATGAGAAAGATAAGAACATTCAGTTACAAGTTTCAAAAGCTACTTATCAACATCATTTAAACATCATACCAACCTTCAAACATCAATCTACCTAAACCCTACCACCTATTCCATCTTCCCTTTACCCTTACCCATATTATCAGGCATGAACCTCCTTCCTCTCTGGCGACTGATTTCTTCATACACATGGGGGACTGGAAGTGCCAACACCACTGGGAGTGGCTGTCTTGGTTCAGGGGCTGGAGTTGAAAAGCTTGAGGTAGCTTGCCTCTGATGTGTTCTGGGGCGTAACCTTGCAGTTGTTTGACTTGGCTGTGGTGTAGAGTAGCTTGTTGGTGGAATTGGCTGGCTTGGCTTAGGAGTTGGGCTGATCGGATTCTTTCTTTGTCTTGGATCTTGGCTTTCACGTTGTCGATTGTGTCGACTTCGAGGGTTAGGTTTTTCACGGCTAGAGCCTTCTCGAAGATCTGCATTACCTTTTGGTATCGGTGCTTTATAGAAGGTTGCAGTTGTCTTTTCCATCTCTTCAGTAAGCAAAGCCACTGTTTTCTTCATCTCTTCTCTGAGCTTGTCCGTGATGGGAAAATTGGGAGGGTATGTCTCCCATTCACCCTGACAATAAGTCAAGGACTTCAACTCTGATGAATCTTCATCATCAGAGCTAAAGTACTCAAATGACGAAGGTGTAGATGGAAGAGGATCAGATGAATATGAATCCTCCTCAACCTTGGCCTTACCTTTGTTTTTAGAGGATGATGCTGTTTTGGGAAAGTAGTTTTTCCACCCTGAGTCACTGGATGAGGAAGAATCTGATGAGATTTCTATTATTGGGTGTTTAGATGAACTCATGATTTTGAAGATTTTTGGTTTGGTTTGTGATAATAAAGTTATGTGATTTGAGGGTTATATAATGATATGGAGATTAGTGCGAATTTATTGGTGGTTGGTATTGAGATTTAATTCGGGTAAGTTATTCTTAATGACTAAGTTCGGAAGGTTGACTTTAGTCAAACCAACTCATTGCTGCCGATTGGTCAAACCTCTTATTGCTGCCGATTGACCAAGTGTTGCTGCCGATTGGTCAAACCTTCTTAAGTCAATTGGTCAATGTTACGTGCGCAGAATTGCAGCAATTTAAAGTGATATATTTGGCAACCCAACCTAAAATTGCACTTCTCTCATCTCAATTTCACAATATCCTATCAAACCCTAATTTTCTCATTTCGAACCCTAGATCATTCATTCAACACAATGTCAACACTTCGCTACAAGGATGATCATAACAAGGTTGCATATTTAGAGTCATCTTCAAAAAGTGTTGATTATGATCAAGTGTTAGCGTTTCTTCGTGTGTCTTCCATTTGCTATGCGCTCACCTATTGTCCAGTTACGGTGTATGATTCACTGATTAAGCAGTTTTGGGCAACAACTAAGGTTAAACACATTGTGGGAAGGGAGGATGAGATTGTTGCTACCATTGATAAGCAATAAGTGATTATCACAGAGGAGTTGATTCCGGTACAGCTTCAATTTCCTGCGGAGCATGGGGAATATGATCTTTCAAGGCAAGATATTACTGATGGTATGGCTGCTATAGGTTATCCTGTCACTGGTAGTTGTACTTTCTTGAAAAATAAGTTGTCTCCTCAATGGAGATTTCTGATTCATACTTTACTACAGTGCATGAGTGTTAAGACAGGTGGTTGGGATCAATGTCCAAGTCCTATTGCGTCTGGTCTTGTTTGTCTATCTCAGGGTAGGATATTTAATTGGGCAAAATATATTTTTGAGGGAATGATTGAGAATATCACTAATGGTAAAAACAGATTTTTGATGTACCTAGGTTTCTTCAGATTATCTTAGGTGTCCAGACCATTAACACATCCCCTAAGATAGTGAATCGGTTGACTCCCAAAATGTTTGCTCTGATGAAAATGAATTTTGCAGGCCATCATTTACCTTTATTACCTGCCAAGTTACAAAATGCCAATCCTGCTGACAACCCTGATCCTGCTGATAATGTCAGTATCCCACCATCACCCAATGCAGCTGATGCAAGTGCATCCAATGCTGCTGGTGAAGGGACTTCAGTTACTGCTGAGGCATCTGCATCTGTTGCTGCTGATGACCCATTACAACCATCACCTAGACCAGTGACACCTACACCTGAATCTAATGACCCTGATGAGCCCAATAACCAGACCACCACAGTTATTTCATCTGTTGTCCTACCTACACCCTCAATGGACATGCCTTCTGGGTCCAGGCTTACATCTCCTAGTCCTACTAGGCAGCCGTTTAGTTATGACACCAATGCAGGGGAAGAATTTAATGTTTCTCCACCCAGATCCAATGAAGCTCCTAATACCTCAGGCATTCCTGCTGGTGGAGTTGAGGATGCTGTTGATCTCACCTCTATGTCCCAGTTCACTTGACAGGTCTGTGAAGAAAATTGCGGCATTGGAGTCAGAACTTAAAGAGACAAAAAGGGTTTTTAGTGAGAAGGTGGAAAATTTGGAAAAGGAGCTCAAGGATACTAAAGAAACCTTTGGTGAGATTGTTCAAAAGCTAAATGAAAGGATCAGCTCTTTGGAAGCTCAACAACCTCAGAAGAAAAGAAGGGTTGTACTTTCTGAGTCTGAGGAAGATCAGGATGATATGTCATTTGATGGGCTTAATGTGCTGGCTTCTGTTTCTCTTGATAGTGCACATACTGAAGTGCCTACCTCTTCTGAGCACACTATCACTACTCAACCTCAGGCATTCACTGGAACAAGGACCATTGCTGCTGATGTCTTTGGTGTTACTGCTGAAGTTGGTGGTGTTTCTTCTGAGTCTAAGGTTCCTGGTAATATTACTGGTTGTCCATCCATTGCTGCTGATAGTGACACCATTCCTCCTGAAGCAACTCAAAATGATGAAGAGATAGCTGAAAAGGTGCATGCACAGGAAATTGCTGCTGAAGAAGCTAGACTAGCTCAGGTTGCTCAAGATGAGGAGCTTGCAAGGAAATTGTCTGTAGATGAGAGGGATATAGCTGAGACTACTTCAGAAGAGTTCAGTGAGCAAGTTGAATACTTGTTGGCTACTGACATGATTATTAGAGCTCATGGGTTTATGATTCTTCAAGATTCAGAGTTGGATTCAGAGGAAAGGTCAGATCAGCTCAAGGCATTTATCTTGAAGACTCATAGAGCATCCTCTTGGAATGAATTGATGCATAGGATCAGTGAAAGACAAAAGTCAGGATTTAAGATGCCTACAAATAAAGATAATGTCAACTTTATGAAGGTATATCTGAAGAATGAAGCTAACTACAAGCTCAGTGACTTCAAAGGTTGGACTGATGCTGCAATCCACAAGTTGTTCCTTGATACCTATGCAAGGATAAATTCTTCAGTCCAGACAGATATTCCACAAAGCAAGAAAAGAGAGCCTTCATCTTTAGAGTCTGATGTTGCAAAGAAAATGAAGTCTGGAGAGACATTGTCTGGTGCATCTTCCTCTATTCCTACTAAGGTATTCAGGATACCACATTCATTTCACCAATTCCAATGTAGAAGCATCTGAGGCACCACAAGAAGGTCCTATTTCTGCTGGTATTCCTGCTGCTCATGTCTCTGTTTCTGCTGAACCATCTATCTCAGTTCCTATCTTTCAATATGGTCTAAGAACAAGGCAGAAGAGTCACTCTTTCCACTCTTCTTCTGTGGATATTTCTGAAGTGGATGATCATGATTTGATTAGGGTTGATTCTGAAAGTGATTCAGAGGGTGATTCCATTCATTCTTGGGGTCATATTGCTCATTGGGAGATTAGGTCTACTTCTGAAGGTGAAGTCAATGTTTGGTTTTCTCTTGATGGGACAGTCAAATTCTTTACCTTTCTGAGGGAGATCTTGAATAAGGTTGAAAGAAAAGATTTGGAGAATCTTTATAAGATAGTGGATAATCACTATCAATCTCATACTCCAACTGGGATTGGTCTACTGCTTTGGGGAGATTTACAAGTCTTGATGAATGCATTGGATGGAGACAAGGCTAAATTGGTGTGGGGAAATCAATCTACCTGGAGAGTATTTTCTTGGAGGTTATATCCATCTTCCAATGTTCATGTTGTAGAGCTCATCTCTGGCAAGTTCCTGACTATGTTTGTGGATGTCATTTATCCATTATCTGAGGGACTTTTGAAGAGAATGCTGACACAGAAGGTCAGAGTTCCCAAGCATACAATTGGAAATGATTTAACCACAGCTGAACAGTTGGTCAAATTCATCAAAGATCAACTAGCAGCTAAAGGTTCATCTGCTTAAGGGGAGGTTAAAGATTAAGGGGAGGATTATTCTTGTTGTTGTTGTATATCTTTATATCTTTCTTTATTTTGACTTATTTTCTTATTTTCTTTATTTTCTTTTGGTGTGTTTCTATTCAAAAAAAAAAAAAAAAAAAAAAAAAAAAAAAAAAAAATCTTTGTATATTTTGTGTGCTTATAAGTTGGTTTTGAGTAACACCTTGCAGGTACAGTGTTGGTGTTTACACCTACACAATAAATGGTACTCAACTCACCATGTCTTGCAGACAAGAAAGAGTTGGCTCACCATGAGGGTACGGCTCTGGTGTGATAATCAAATCCGTTGATAGCTGTAATAGCTTGCTCAAAGCTATAGGGTACTTCAACTCACCCATGATTCAGTTCTGAGAGTTGAAAATGGTTCTCAATTCACCATGGATGTAACCCTTTATAGGATCCAAAGGATTCGCTAGTCCACAAAAGTATGGTTTGTGGTAAAGACACTTGGTATCCATATTTGGTATTCAATTCACCAAGGTTTTTTGTTGAACCTAAGAATTTACTAGTCCTGAGCAAACGGCTACAGGTAAAGACAAGTCAAATCCGTTTATAGTTGCTGATTTGCTAATAAATCAGATGGTTATCAGTGTACCATGGTCTAACAAACCTAAACATTGGCTACTCCAGTAGTGATGGCTATTGGTAAAGAGACATCAAATCCATTAATTTTCAATGATTCACCTCTCACAGGAGTTAACACATCTGGATGTGATGAGAATAGTATGAAACTTAAAGTTATTTGATGTACATATTATCATAGTAGCAGCCAAGTTCAAGTGAATGTCATGGTGACCAGTATACATGTTTTGAAGAAGATTTCCTATTCCTGCTGAACTATTGAAGTTGCTGCTGGATGCTATAGAGGTTGGAATCTTGCAGGTTATGGATGTTGCTGCTGGTTACTAATTATTGCTGCTGCTAAGTCGCAGTCCTCAAGCCTGAGAAGTTACAGCTCTATCACATTGGAATCTTGTAGGTTAACCTAGTCAACCTCAAGATTAGGGGAGGATTGTTAGGATCTCTGGGAAATAAGAGTTTCTCATTGATGGGAGGATTGTTGGGATCTATGAGAAATAAGAATTTCTCATTGCTTCTCATTGCTGCCGATAGTGAAGCTGGTTCCTGCCGATAGTGTTGCATTGCTGCTGCGGTTGGTTCCTGCCGATAGTATTGTTTTGTTTCTGCCGATAGTGTTCATTACTGCGGATAGTTATTGTTTGTTATCCGTAGGTTTAGAAAGTTTGTTAGATTTATTTTTAGAAGAGATTGTTGTTTATCTCTTCACACGTTTTCTTGTAAGACGGGTTAGGGTTAGGGTTTCTTATCATTATAAAAGAAACATCCCGTCCATGAGTTTAATAGACCTTTAATGATTTCAATATTCAATAACACAATTCTTAGTTCATAGTCTGATCCATTTAGGAATGCACTTTTCACGTCCATTTGGTACAATTTAAAGTCTAAGGCACACGCATAGGCAAGGAGTATTCTAATAGATTCTAATCTAGCTACGGGTGCATAGGTTTCATCATAATCTATTCCTTCTTGTTGGTTATAGCCTTGTGCTACCAACCTTGCCTTATTCCTAGTCACGACACCATTTTCGTCGAGTTTATTCCAAAACACCCACTTAGTTCCTATGATGGTTTGATTCCTAGGAGGAGATACCAACTCCCAAACTTGGTTTGCAGTGAATTGATTAAGTTCCTCTTACATGGCAAGTATCCAACTTTCATCCTTAATCGCTTCACTGACATTCTTAGGTTCTACGGTTGATATAAAACAAAAGAAATTACTTTTGTTTTGGGCTTGTGACCTAAGGGTTATTTGGTTTAGGTTTCCTATGACATTTTCAATAGGATGGTTCTTGGATTCCTTAATGTTGACAGTTTCGTCAATTTCAACTATTTCATCCTCAATGTCATCATCTAAGGTTTTCTTGCCATTATCCTTAACGGCTTCTTCCTCATCTAAGTCATCATCCACCAAGGGTGATGTCTTAGTTGGTGGAGGGCTTTCATCGAATGTCACGTTGAGTGACTCTTCGACTTTCATTGTTTCCTTATTTAGGACAATGTAAGCTTTACTATTTTGGGAGTATCCTAGGAAGACACCTTCGTAAGACTTTGGGTCAAACTTGGTGAGGTAATCTTTAGTGTTTAGTATGAAGCACTTGCTTCCAAACACTCTAAAGTAATCAAGAGTAGGTTTTCTACCTTTCATGATTTCATATGGGGTTTTTCCTAAGATAGGCCTAATTAAAATCCTATTAAGTATGTAAGTTGAGGTGTCCACCGCATTACACCAAAACTTTTGCGGAATTGATTGTTCATTCAACATCGTTCTACTCATTTCTTGTAGAGTACGATTTTTCCGCTCTACTACCCCATTTGATTGTGGAGTGCGTGGAGCTGAGAAATTGTGAGTAATACCATTAGCATCACAATATACTCCAAATTGCACTTCATTATCAAATTCCCGACCATGATCCGTCCTAATGGAAACTATTGTACATCCTAGTTGATTTTGGACTTTCTTACTAAAAACCTCGAATTCCTCAAAGGCTTGAGTCTTATTCTTAAGAAATCTAGTCCAAGTGTACCTAGAGTAGTCATCAACTATTACTAAGGTGTAGTAGTTTCCTCCGTAGCTCCGTACGGCAGATGGACCGAATAAGTCCATATGAAGGAGTTCTAGGCATCTAGAGGTCGAGACTATATTCTTAGCTTTGTGACTAGAATGAGCTTGTTTTCCAACTTTACAAGCGTCACAAAAGTGTTGATCAAACTTAATCTTAGGTAGATCTCTAACTAGTTCCTTAGATGCCAATGATTGTATCAAGCGCATATTGGCATGACCTAATCTCCTATGCCATAAAGTGGAGTTATCATCTATGGTTGCTAAGCATATTCTATCCTGAGGCTTATTTCCTATTTTCATAACAAATAGGCCATTTCTCCTAACTCCTTTGCCTATGGTTTTACCATCCTTAATGATCTCACTACCCTCTTCATAGAATATAACTCTACACTTATTATCTACCATTTGACTAATGCTAAGAAAATTAAATCCTAAGTTATCTACATGCTCAACATTTCTAATAGTGAGGGAGTTTTGAGTGATCGTACCTTTGCCAATAATGTTGCCCTTAAGTTTGCTACCGAAAGTGACATTACCTCCGTTGTATGCCTTGTATGATGAGAATAGACTTCGGTTGCTCGTCATGTGGTTAGTGCATCCACTATCCTTGACCCATTCATCAGGTTCCAAGTCGATTCCCAAGCATATCTCATTTGAAGCGTGAGCCATTAGACATGTTTCGTCCTTGGGCTTCTTTTCTTCATCATCACCGCTATCACTCCATGAGCCTCCTATGAGAGCTCGTTGGTTGTTGACTTTCGGTGGCTTGGGAAACTCTCCTATGAGATGATTAGGATCTCCGCATCTAAAGCATTTCCTATCACTTGTCCCTTTCTTTTCAACATGGTTCTTTTGTGATGTCTTCTTCTCATCACGAGGTTGCCTAACGAACCTACCTCTTCTCCTAAAGAACTTTTTAAAGTCCCTAACCGCTAATGCATATTCCTCATCTTCACTATCGGAACTCGAACATTCCTCATCACTAGACTCCTTCCTGGCTTTTAATGCTAGAGATCTAACTCTCTCACTTTTGCCTTTGACAATATCGGAGTCTTTCTTGATGATCATCTCGTGAACTTTCTAGTTTCCTATAAGTTCATCGAGTGACAATGCCGCCAAGTCCTTTGACTCTTCAATGGCGGTGACCTTTGCTCTCCATTTAGGATGTAGAGCTCTAAGAAACTTCTTAACATAGTTCTTACTAGAATAACCTTCATCAAGAGCTTTAAGACTAGTGATAATAGTATTAAATCTAGCAAAAGCATTATCTATTGACTCATCCTCCGAAATGGAGAATTGTTCATATTGTTGAACAAGAAGATCTATCTTGTTCTCTTTGACTTGGTTATTACCTTGGTGAGTGACTAACAAAGTTTTCCAAATATCTTTTGCCGTATTACACATGAAAATTCGTTCGAATTCCTTTTTAGGCAAAGCATTATAAATCATCATTTTAGCCTCATTATTTTTGGCTAATTTTCTTTTTAGTTCATCACTTTGTTTATCATAAGAAATAATTTCATCCTTTTTAGTTTCCGGATTCATTTGAATAGGTTGAAAGTCACCCTCGGTAATAACATGCCAAAGATCAATGTCTTTTGATTTCACATACGTTTCGAATCTTGTTTTCCAATAAATAAAACAATCGGTTTCAAAAAGTGGTGGTCTTTGCATAGATTGCCCTTCTAGATATTTGTCGGAATCCATTGATCGATTCAAGTTTTAAAATACAATATACTTTAAAATCTTGACTGACGTAGCTCTTGATACCAATTGTGGGAAACTAGAAGGGGCGGGGTTGAATAGTTTACCAGTTTAAAAACTTCTTTTAAAAATCTTGTTTTAAAAGTATGATATTGGAAACTTTGATTCGAACACTTATATGTAATCAATCAACACCAATATGAACTAGACACTATTCTAACTAATGATAAATAATAAAAGTAAAGAGTAGAGTTGGAAAGATCAAACCGAGACAGAGGATTTATAGTGGTTCGGCTACGAAGCTCTTCTTCGCCCTACTCCACTCCCCGAGTACCACACTCGAGAGTTTCAAGCACTATGTCAAAAACCTCCCTTAAGGCGGAGAAAACCGTACACGTAGCTGATCCTTTTACCGACACTAAGCTAGATGTCGAGTGCTAATCTTAGCTAGCACCAATCTACCAAGGTCCACGTGACCAAACACACAAGCCCAATGGCTTCAAGAGATCACCAAGATCTCAACACGATCACAATGATCAACACTCACTTCACTCTACTCAACTAACACTAACCTAATGACCCTTGATCTTCTTGATCAATCACACAAGCCCAATGGCTTTAAGAGATGTTCACTATCTCTATAGATCACACTTGATCTTCACTCTCACTCACAAAAAGAAAATAAACTTGATGTATGCTAAGACACAACAAGGTTGTAACAAGTGTTACAAAAACCTATCAACTATAACTCTAGTATCTTCTTGATTACTTGAGTTCTTCTCTTGCTAATGAAGAGGGATGACAACACCTTGTATCAACTTGGATACTTGTGTTCTTCTCTTGCTAGTGAAGAGGTATGAAGAGGATCACTTGAAGGATGATTGGATCACTCTTGAAACAAAGAAAAATTAATCTAAATGACCCTAAGAAGTGAAAGGTGTGAGAGGATTTAACTAAGGGATTTTTCTGTGTGTGAAAGGTGCCTAAAACTGTGAAAGAGGTGGGTATTTATAGGCAAAGAAAATCTGAACATTACAAAGAAATTCTGTACGGACGGCTCCGCTAAATACCATACGGCTCCACTAAATTTAGTGGAACCGTGGAGCCGTGGTAGACTAGGACGCTCCAAATTTTGTCTTTTCTGGTGAAAACTTATTTGGGGAAGGTTGGAGCTGATTTTGGGGGGGAAAATAGCTGTTGTGATTTTCAAACTAATTTTTCCATTAAAACATTTCTTAATATTTCAAAAATAATTTGTCATGTGTATTTTTGAAAAAAAAAATGTTTTGTCCCATTTAAAATGTGAATTTTCAAAACATGAATTCACTTCTTTGATCACTAGTTCAAGTTGTAACTTTGTTCAAGAGTGATTTGCGTAGAAACGGGATCTTCCGATTAAAAACTTGTTATCGTTAATTTTAACGTAACGTGAGTTCACATTTTGTCATCCTCAAAATGTGAAGTAATCGAAAGATATAAATAACGTTTTTAGAACATTATTTGCATCAATATAAGCAAATTGAAAACAGTTAAGGAAGCAAATAAGCAGTAGAGCAGAAAAAATAAGCAGTTGACTTTTTGTTGACCAAGTAAATAAAAAGAGAAAACCTTAAATTTCATTAACCAAAATTCAGAATACAAATACTGAAACAAAGCTTAAATCTAATCCTAATGACAGAAAGTAAATAACAATAAGCAGAAATTGGTCTAAACTTTTCTAATACATGAAAAGTGGACAAAAAACTATCTAGAGGAAAGACTGCTATTTATATGCCCTCAACTAGGGTTTATTTATGTTTTCTCTGTGAGTGTGTCCCTCACTTGCTTCGTGTGCTTCTTTGATGACGATTGGATTTTTCTTGCTCTCTACAACATTGATTTCTGGCCGTTGGATGTTTTTCTTGCCTCGGATTGCTGAGGTGGAGGGGAGGGACCAAAGACATGTCCATGTGATGGTTTGGCTGGTAGTGGTGTCGATGGTGACGGTTTGGTGATTTGCAGAGGATTAGGCGGGAATTGGGTTTAGAAGAAGGTGAATAGCGTTTTAGGGATTTTGACTGTATTTGGGGATTTGACACCGTTTTACTTAGTTTAGGTTAAAGGGTTGTGGGGTGTGGGCTTTTGTTGTTGGGCTAAGGGTTTAAATTGGGTTGTTGGGATGGGTAGTAAGGGTTATATGGGTTTGTGTTTTATTTTGTGAATGGGTTTTGATAAAAAATGGGATCCGGATATTAGTTGTTTAGGATAGGATTGGATTTAGCAAAAGGACCATAAGTGTAAACTTACAATTTCAAGGACTAATTCTGCCAAATTCTTCAAAGTTAAACCAAGGGACCAATATTGCCAAGTGAGAATAATCCAAGGGCCACTTTTGGAATTCTTGAGCTTGAACTAAATCCAAGTGAAAAATGTCTTTCCCAGCTTCGGTTTTCGCTCTTTTCCATTCCAAGCTCGGTTTTGTCCATATTTGCCCCGTTTTCAATCCTTTTGTACCTGAAACACAAAAAACACAATCCAAGGATATTTGTAACAATATTGGGTCCATTTGGGTGTTTTTGGTCATTTTTGTGGGGTTTTTCGGGTATAAAATGTTGAGTAAAAGGCCACTCATCAATCCCCCACACTAAACAATTGCTAGTCTCTAGCAATCCGATCATGTAAAGTAATGAAAGGATAAAAAATATGTCAATGTTACCAAAAATATACCACCCCGTTTTGACTTTATTATAAAATGCAAGTAATTAAAACGAGAATAAACATAAATATCATGCTTGATTTTCAAAAATGGCATCAAGGAACGGGAATCACACAAAATGGGTGACTCCGGGGAATTGTAATCATCATCCTCTTTTTATACTCCCCAACTAAGTCTAAAATCCTTGTGCAAACGTTTTTGTAAAATGCTAACACTACTTATATTAGCAACCTATGTAAGCCGAGACTTAACTTTTCACTCCCACAATTATTCATAAGTTATGTGTGTGTGCTTGTTTTCAAAGTTTTGACCGTAAAAATTGACATTTATTAGGGTTTAAAACCGACAATGATTTAGAAATTAGAGATTCAAAGGTGAGATCACTCCATGTAGCGACTTTCTTCTCAGCTTGTCCTTAGTAAACTTAGGAGGCTAGGTTTTTACACCCTCGAGAATAGTATCGGAGCTCACGGGATCTTTGAAGTCAAAATTTTCTAAATCACCGTCCAACTTTTAGACAATTTTGACGAATACTAGTTCAACTTTCGATTTAAATTTAAGAAGAAGCAAGTTTCTCACACTTATTCATAAACAAACATAAACATTTTTTTTTTTCATCACTTTTTCACTTTTTTTTTTTACTTAACTCATTCTTGTACCATAAACTACGGAGCTTCACGGGAAAATTCCAAGACCTTACACCTTTCGGAATAAAGGATCCAAGGGCCGTTACAACGGAGAGTTCCAAGACCTTAACGCCTTTCAGAATTAAGGGTCCAAGGGCCGGTGCAAGAGGGTAGCCAAGACCTAAACGCCTTTTGGTAATAAGGATCCAAGGACCGATCTCGAACCGAAGCTTAGGACTTATTTATTCATACTTAAAACTCTAACTTTTGCAACTTTCAAGCAACGATTCACTTTCATTTTGCATTCTTATTATGTTTTTAAGAAAGTATGCTTGTTCCGAAATTTAAATAAAACTTTGAACTAGTATTCTAAATCAAGATTGTATAAAAATTTATTTGCTTAACAAAAACGGTTTTTTGCGTTCAAAAGTTTGAAAATAGCACTAATTTAGTCAGATTAGGATCTCCTGGGAGGAAAAGCAATAGATTACTTATATAAGCTCTAAAGAGAACCAACTACTCCACGCTTAGCATTTTCATTTGCACAATTCGTAAAAACTTAGCCTAAATGTTAAGGGTAGCAGCTAGATCAACACTCTAGCAGAGTCGGGATTCCCCTTGTTCTAGCCTAATCAAGTCTAAACTTCCACTAATACCGAAGCATTAATGTATAGCAAATTATTTTTATTGTGCAAAGCACTTCTTTTAGACGAAAAATACGATAAAAATTTTTAAATTTTTGGTCAAAACGGGGGTGCTAGGGGACTAGTAGGTACAATATGTGAAAATTTTTAAAATTTGGTCAAATTGGTCAAATGAGAATTCCCCCCACACTTAGAATTGAATATTGCCCTCAATATTCAAAGTACCGGCTTAAGCCGACACTATAGAACGTAAAAAGGTAATACTACTAGCTAAGTGTGGAAACGAAATCTTTTTCACAAAAAAGGATTAATAAGATATCCCTGGATAAACATAAACATAAAGATCGGATATTGGGCGGCTGGATTGAAAACAGGCGCATCAATCATCACGATCTACGGGAATCCTGAAAACAAAGGCAAACACACAACCACAAAGCAACAAGTAGAGGAACTCCCCCACACTTAGTGTTAGAAATAAGAAAGAAGATAGAATGATAAGCATGGGTTGCCACCCACGAAGCGCTTGTTTTTGATCGAGTCGTATAGCTTAGACTCGCCCCGAATTCATTTGTTCTTGGGGGAGCATGTGGAAGAGAGGATCTCCATCGGACTTTCATTCAAGATGTTTGGATAAACATTGAAGTTCTTGAAAGTTCCACTCCGATGAGATACACCCGGCTTAAAAGAATGAGAGATGCCGGGGTCAAAGATGACATCTTCACTCACAAATGAGTGAAGGAAAGGAGAAGTCACCGAATAGGTGAAGAAGGGGAGAAAGATCATTATCAGAATGGAAATCCATTCTTCATCAACAAAAACCTCGGGAGGGAGGGTCGGAATGATATCATCGATAAGTAAACTCTTAGGATAGAGTACATCTCCCCCTGGGTCATGATCTTCCTTAAAAGCAAAGTAATCATACTCCGGAGGAGGTATGATATGAGTGAGTTCACCGGAGAACTCCTCAAGAAGAGAATCAATCATATGATGATAATCTGTGAGCTTGGGTTCCGTCACGACTCGTCACTCTCCTCTATCTGACTATCAAAGATAGGGTTATCTGAAATGAAAGTAAAGTCAGGCCCGAAATCAAATAGAGGATTGGTGAAAGTCGTGTTGAATGTTTCGGAAACACGCTCATCAAATTCTTTTGAAGGATTGATTTGAACTTCCTTCGGAGGGAGGGAAGGTAATGGTTCATCGTTCAAAATTTTTCAAGAAAAAGAATATCTCCCTCCGGATCAAGACAAGAATCATCAATTTCTGGAGAAATTGAATCTTCTTTAAGACAAGCATCGATCTCTTCCGAGAGAGGATCACTTCCCTCAAACGGAGTAAGGGAAGGGGAAGAGTCGGAAATGATAGGTGGAGTGGGATTGCCACTCGGAGGTTCATCTTATATTTGAAGATCTGCAGGGGCACACTCCTCGTCATGATCGTCGCCGATCTTATGCTTAAAATATAAAGCTCTTATAACTTGCCTCCGCTCTTCTTCTAATAATTCACCCATAGTTCTTGTATCTTCCTGCTTTTCAACGGGTGCGACAGCAACTGGTGAACTACTGCAAAGCTTATGATGGACGGGAGTGGCTGCAGCTGACGAACTCTCACAAACTCCCCACGTAGAATCCTCATCATCGTCGTCATCGTAAACAAAAGTTTGACGATATTGGGAGCTTACTCTAGCAGCTTGTTCTTCAGCTAGAAGTTCTCCATAAGTTTTCTGACGAGGTTCTTCATGGGGAAGTCTTTTACTAAGAAATTCCTTAAGATCATTTAGTGCATTTTGAAAATCACGGAGAATTTCTGGATTGATTGGCTGAGGTGGTGTTTGAATCGTTTCATACTGTGGAGGTTGGTCATGATAAGAATAATCATAATTGTTACAAGGACCACGCTCATAGACAAGCGGATTCCTCATTTGACAATCAGAGTTATAGTGAGGACCTCCACAGTACTCACAACAATATGATTGTTGTGACTGATTCGGTGAATTATGTGGATAATGGTCATAACCGAAGTTTTGATTACATGGAACTTGCTCATAGACAAACATGTTCCCTATTTGACAATCAAAACCCGGGTGTGGACCTCCACAATATTCACAAGAATATGTCTCCATCTGGTGTTGTGGGGGCTGGTTGAAAAATTCGGTTGTTTCATGGTAAAAATAAGGATTTTGGTCATAGACAAACCCGTTTCCCGATTCCACCATGCTACAACCGGGACAATTCCCGCCATTTGGAGGACCTCCACACCATTGACAACCATAATGGTAAGATGAAGACATAAAGAAGAAGAATTAAGCGGATAGAGGGTAAGAAATAAAGAATTAAACGGATAAGAGGATTGAGAAGAATATTTTTGGGTTTTTAAAATTTTGAAACATTTAAAAGAAAAAGGAAAATAATTTTTGAAAAGAAAATCTTTTTGGGTTTTACAAGGTTTTTCAATTTTTTGGATTTTTGATAAAAATATTCACAAGGAAAAATACGTAACTTCACGAGGAAGGATCTCTAAGTCACTAATCGTCAAACCGGAACGATATTGTCGCAACACACCTCCCCGGCAACGGCGCCATTTTTTGATTGCTTACTTTTGGTCAAGCACGTCACAAGCAAAACCTCTCACGAAGAAAAGTCAACCCGCGACGGTTCGACGCAAAACACAACAATCAATTTGTAATATACCGGATAAGCGTGTACCCGGGTCGTAGTCCCAACGAGGCGTGAAATTGAGGATATCGTTTTCGGTTTGGAATTAAAATGCTTGAAAAGACGAGGGTTGATTGGTTACTAATATCTACTAAAACGAAAATTAAATACGCGAACCGGTAAACTAAAAACGAGCATAAACGTCAAAATATTTAAAAATTAATCCTACGAGTACCAAAATAATTTTCCTACGTCCTAAATGACAAAAGAAAATTTTGAAAAAAAAGAATTATATTTTTTTGACTTTTTAAATTTTTTTTTATGAATTAAAAACTATTTAAACTAATTTAAATTACTAAAAATACTAAAACTATTTCTAAAAATCTGAAAAATTTTCTGAAATTACTTTGAACTAATTAAAAGATAAGAAAAAATAAAATTGGGGAAAAAAACAATTCGGGATAAGCAGAAATAAGCTAAAACAGCTTAAAATAGGCTAAAAGGAAATGAAGGCTATGTTAACTAATTAATTTTGTAATACTTATCTTAAACACAACAAGAGCATACTGGTAAGTTGTGAGTTTTTGAGTTGAAAGACCCAGGTTCGAACCCCAGGTCTGTCAAATCTTTGCTTTATTTTATTTTTAAGGATTTTTCTTTTAAAACTTGAAAAGCATACTAAGAAAAGCAACAATTATAACTTAACTCTTTTTAAGAAAACTGAAATAAGCTGAGAAACAACCTTGGGAAACAGATCAGTGGGCAAAAAGGAAAGAAAATAAGCTAGGCTACTGGACAAAAGGACTGATAAGCTATGAAAAAGCCAACTATAAGCTGAAGAAAAAGCTAAGGGACTAACAAAGAGATAAAATGAAAACTAAAATAAGCCATAAAAAGAGGAAATAAGCACTGAAAAGCACAAAATAAGCCAAGGCTTACTGAGGTCTGCTGCACTGTTGTGCAGGGCAAATTCAGTCCTTAAGGCACTATTTGAGCTAAATAAAAAGCACTAGGAACACATCTAAAAACCACAAAAGCTGAGAAATCTGAAAGTGCACCTATCAAAGTGTTTAAAAACTGAAAATCATACCCTAAGGAGCTTAATGAGGGCTTATGATGGGCTGCAAATTGGGACTGATTAGGGTATGCAGGCTGCAAGTTCAGGTTAGGCTTAAATGGTCAAAACAAAGCAACTTCTAATAAAATGATCCTAACTCATTTAATCCTATCTTGTAAGCTAAAAATGAACTAAGAAACACCAACAACTAACATCAATATAGCTTAATCCTATAGTAAGCAGTTTGATCAGACTTTGATCTTAATTAAGCAAAAATCAACTTAATCTAACAAAACTACTTAAAACAGATCAAAAGCTCCTAAAAATTACTCACCTAGAATGATTTAAACAAGATCAAGCTGCATCTAAAGAACACATGAACAGTAACTGTGGTTTTGACCCACTTTGAGACCTTAACCCAAACAGTCCTTAAGTGGGGCTGTTTTGGAGATTAAACTAAGAAAAGCAACAAATAACAGAAAAAGCAATAATAAGCAAATTGAAAACAGTTAAGGAAGCAAATAAGCAGTAGAGCAGAAAAAATAAGCAGTTGACTTTTTTGTTGACCAAGTAAATAAAAAGAGAAAACCTTAAATTTCATTAACCAAAATTCAGAATACAAATACTGAAACAAAGCTTAAATCTAATCCTAATGACAGAAAGTAAATAACAATAAGCAGAAATTGGTCTAAACTTTTCTAATACATGAAAAGTGGACAAAAAACTATCTAGAGGAAAGACTGCTATTTATATGCCCTCAACTTGGGTTTATTTGTGTTTTCTCTGTGAGTGTGTCCCTCACTTGCTTCGTGTGCTTCTTTGATGACCATTGGATTTTTCTTGCTCTCTACAACATTGACTTCTAGCCGTTGGATGTTTTTCTTGCCTCGGATTGCTGAGGTGGAGGTGAGGGACCAAAGACATGTCCATGTGATGGTTTGGCTGGTAGTGGTGTTGATGGTGACAGTTTGGTGATTTGCAGAGGATTAGGCGGGAATTGGGTTTAGAAGAAGGTGAATAGCGTTTTAGGGATTTTGACTGTATTTGGGGATTTGACCCCGTTTTACTTAGTTTAGGTTAAAGGGTTGTGGGGTGTGGGCTTTTGTTGTTGGGCTAAGGGTTTAAATTGGGTTGTTGGGATGGGTAGTAAGGGTTATATGGGTTTGTGTTTTATTTTGTGAATGGGTTTTGATAAAAAATGGGATCCGGATATTAGTTGTTTAGGATAGGATTGGATTTAGCAAAAGGACCATAAGTGTAAACTTATAATTTCAAGGACTAATTCTGCCAAATTCTTCAAAGTTAAACCAAGGGACCAATATTGCCAAGTGAGAATAATCCAAGGGCCACTTTTGGAATTCTTGAGCTTGAACTAAATCCAAGTGAAAAATGTCTTTCCCGGCTTCGGTTTTCGGCTCTTTTCCATTCCAAGCTCGGTTTTGTCCATATTTGCCCCGTTTTCAATCCTTTTGTACCTGAAACACAAAAAACACAATCCAAGGATATTTGTAACAATATTGGGTCCATTTGGGTGTTTTTGGTCATTTTTGTGGGGTTTTTCGGGTATAAAATGATGAGTAAAAGGCCACTCATCACTCCCCCTGAACATAAGGCTCCTTGCTACATTTAGCAGGTGCCTGTGTTTCCTTTTAGCAATACCATTTTGCTGAGGGGTATAAGTGCAAGAAGTTTGTTGAATGATTCCCAAGTCTTTTATCAGATCAAACATTTTTATATTAACAAATTCAGTCCCATTATCAGATCTAATAGTTTTGATAGACACATTAAACTGATTGTGAATGAGTTTTATAAAAGAGACAAAGACATCAAAGACTTCATCTTTGGATTTAAGAAGATATACCCAAACAGCCCTTGAGAAGTCATCAACAATGGTTAAGAAATACTTAAACCCTTCTCTGCTAGAAACCTTATAAGGGCCCCACAAGTTAAGATGAACAAGTTCACCAAGCTTCTCAGACTTGTGATCACTTAAAGGGAAAGGTTCCCTTGTTTGTTTTGCCCTATGACAGGTTTCACATGCAGACACATGAACAGATTTATACAGTTTAAGGTCATTTATAAGAACAGACAGAACTTGGTCAGCAGGATGACCAAGTTTGTTATGCCATAAGTCTTTAGAAACATTAAAACACATAACCATATTAGACATACTCACAGAATTGCCACTATGCATATCAAACAAGTACAATCCACCAGACTCACTACCAGTCCCCAGAACAGTCTCCCTTTTCAAGTCCTGAATATAACATTTATCCTCATCAAAACCAACAAACATCTTACTATCTCTGATAAGCTTATTCACAGATAATAGACTAACACAGTAACCAGGCACAACTAAAACATCATACAGAACAACATTGCAGGTCAGCCTAAGATTGCCAAGATGACTAATAGTAGCAAGAGTACCATAAGGATGGCCCACAATAATATTTAAACTAGACACATCAACAACATTAAACATACCATTAGTAGAAACAGTAAGATGCTGATTGGCACCAGAATCAATAATCCAACCCAAAGTAACAGTTTTAACCATAAGACCAGAATTGGCAACAAAATATCTAGAAAAGTTTATGTTAAACCACACATTGCCATTAAATAAAGAAGCACTACCTGCCATATTAGCATGTATGCTCCCAGATGGAGTATCATTGATAAAAAACAACAGTTTCCTCATCTGTTCAGAAGTAAAACCAGTAGAAAGATTGACAGAAGACTGTTTTTCATTATTCTTAACATCAGCATTATTAGCATTGTAGTTTTGTTTAACACCATTGTTAGAAGTTTTTTTTTTTTTTTTTAAATTAGGAGGAAAACTAACAAGTTCAAAACATCTGTCAATAGTATGACCAATTTTACCATAGTGCTTACAATTCAGATTAGGATTAGGTCCTCTATTAACAGCATAAGTAGTATTCCCTCTGGTGTTATTATTATTAAGAACCCTTCTATTAGAATTATTAAAAGACTTAGCAGCAAAAGAAGAGGCATTCATTTTAGCTTCAGAAAAACCTCTGTGAGATTCCTCTCTGGATACAGTAGTATATGCATCTTTCACATCAGAGAGAGGATCCCTGGTGAGAAGAGCACTTATGATAGGCTGATAATAGTCAACAAGGCCCATCAGAAACTGCATCAGTTTCATGAGTTGTTGATGAATCAACAACTCTTTACTGGCATCACACTCACATTTAACTTCACAAACATACTTAGGCGGTTTAGTTAAGGCATCAAATTCTCTCCAAAGAGAGTTTAACCTATGATAGTAATCAGCAACAGAACTACCACCTTGTTTAATACCATTAATTTTTTGAAGCAGATTAAACACAACAGAACCAACAACTTTATCATAAGTTTCCTCTAATTCTTTCCACACAGATGCAGCATTATCAGAGTAAACAAGACCAAGATACACATCCTGAGACACAGAGTTCATAATCTAAGTAAGGACAATGGCATTACACCTGTCCCACTGAGCAGATAACACATCACTAGTAGCATAAGAATCTTTCAAACAAGTACCATCAATGAAACCAATTTTATTTCTAGCTTGTAAAGCAAGTTTCATCGCACTAGACCAGACCCTGTAATTCTCATTTCCCAAAAGTTTGAAAGGAATTAAAGCAGTATTACTGTTATCATTAGTTTGCACATGTAATGGATTACTAGTATCAAGATTATTAATCAAAACAGGTGGTATATTACTACCACCTTCCCCAGCAATAACCATCACAAATCAGAAGCAAGAAACAAACAAGAAAAGCAATAACAGGTAACCAGCAGCACAAACAAACAACAATTAAAAAGAAACAGATCAAGCAGACAAACAAATATCCCAAATAACAAATAACTAAAAAACTGAATTAAACCTAAACTCACACCCAAGAACAACAAGCAACCAGCCAAGAAGACTGGGGTTGGCCAGAGCAGGTATCCGTACCACTCAATGGTGGCAGGTCAAGGAGTTAACCAATCCGTTTGCACCTTCTTTAACCGAATTACTGTTGTCTTCAAGAAGAGAGACAACTTACAGTGGGAAAAGAAGAATCGCAGCGGAAAAAACACCACAATCACACTTGATTCACTTAATCTAGTGTTATTTTGACCAAGAATAAGTCCAGAGATCACCAATAAACCAGATCCCCAAAATCAGAAATTAGGGTTTCTACAAACCCTAACCAAGAACCACACAGAATCACCAGATCTAACCCAATTAGATCAAAACCACCACGGCCGTTAAGGAAACGAACTCAATCGCCAAGAAAATCAATCAGATAAAAAAACCCCCAAATTCAGACCAAACCCTAGGAATCAAGAACCACCAATTACTTAGAACCGTGGCTTTGATACCATGTAAAAATGGTAAAGAACTCACAACAACTATCAATTACACCCATCCAACCACCCCTTGGTGTATCTTTTATTAATAAAAAATGCTACAGCAGATAAGTCCTAAATGGTTCTTACCAAACAATACAAAAGACAATGATTAATCCCGTTCAGAAGGGCACCAATCTAAATCCTCACTTACAAGAATCACTCAACACTCAGATCACCCAAATAAAAAGATTGGGTGATGAATACATGACCAAACAAGACTAACAGATATCAAGATTGATATCAACAGACTGAGAACAACACAAGAGAGAAAACTATAACTGTGTGTGTACAAAAATGAGAAGTTATCAAACCCTAGATCTGGAAGAGAGTATATATAGCCATAAGTTCCATTTTATCCCTTCAAGATCCACACTCCAGCTAAACTCAGTTGAAACTTAAAACATCTTTAGAATAGCCAACTTTAGCCCTTGAACTTGGCAAAACTAAGAGTTGACCTTCAGTTTGACCATTCTAGCTAACACAACTAAGAGTTGACCTTCAGTTTGACCATGCTAGCTAACACATACATTGACCCAAAAAGATCTAAATAACATAATTACTTGCATGAGGAGAGTACGTACGTTAGCATGTGGACGAAAACTAAAGATACGTATAACATACTTCTGCATGCATGAATGCGATAAAAAGTAGAAAAGATACAATATATGTTTTTTTTTTTGTAAGTTGTATACAGCTTGATTGGGGACAAATGGATGATGTTTTCGTTTGTGTTTATGGTTGATATTTTGAATCGGGAGGTCGGGGATGATGGAAGATTAAAGCTTCCATTGTTAGTGAGAGAGAGTAGAGAGAGAAAGAAACTATGTGTTTTATTGATAATATGAAAGAGTAAAATTACACACTTAAGTCTCACCCTCCTAGTGAAGTCTAGGAGGGCTTATATAGCCTAACTTACACACCACTTTACAATGATGACAGTTTCAGTACCTGTGTATTAGGCTTACATGATAACTAATGTAATCCCGTAAATATCGTTTCATTTACATGTTAGGAGCATTCCCAACAATCTTCCCCCAATGGGACGATATAAGGGATTACTTACAACATTTCCTACAAGTACAAATATAAGTAAAATAAAATCTTTATAAGCTCTTCAAATGCTGAGGATGACTACAGTTTACGCTCTTTGTCTTCATCTTGGGCTTGAGAACTTTTCTTCACTTGTAGGCAAATGATGTAATATGCATGAAACGGATTAACTTCCCCCCAATTCATGCTGCATGTCTTTAGCAGCTTCTCCGTACACTTCTTTTTGGTGAAGTTTCTGAATCAGCTTCCCCCTAAACTGACAACCATCTTCAGCAGATTCGAAACTTTGATGTAGTTAACATGTCTTCTAACTTTTGAAGTTTTAAGTACGCAGCGAAATTTGTAGATAACAACGTAAACCACACCAAGCAAATCTGACTAGTCACTTAATCACAATTATACTCAATGCAGAAACTCTATTCGCGGGTAACATGCACGAAATCAGCAAGATTTTCTCACATATGTAGGCTACTTCACACTTCACAACCCGCGAAAGTTGAAACGATTACACCAAAATCACAAAACTGAACCACTGATCATCTCTGCGGACGTCTCTCTGGTAGTTATAACATTGTAAACTCGATCACATTTCTTCGATGTGCACATTTCTTCCCCCTGATGGCAGATACTCATGGAGAAAGAGTGTTTTCACAAAGAAGTAGAAAAAAGTACAAAGAACATCCACTCTCTTCCCCCACGATGTCTTCGTGGAATCGGAAGCATACACACTATGTTTACGATGGAAAACGGAGGCAGCGTAACCCCAGATGTCCAATTAACCGAACAAGTGTGAAGTATCATAAATCTCTGTTAAGCTTAAAAATATCCCATGAGAATCAACTGCTATTAACATCTCTACTCTTTTATACTCCTCTCAGCTAACTTTTTACCGACCCTATTATCATTCTGATGGCTCTTTGTAGTGACTACTGATAGAGAGAACCCAATATGACGAACTTGAGACTGAAGTAAAATAACCCGAACTTGTGACTTAAACTTGCACTATTGTCTGACTCAGAACCAATACTGAGAATTTCAATAAAGGTAGAATCATATACCCATCCAACCATCCTTAACTGTATATGAACTTCTCTCGAATTATCCACAGCTTTTTGTGACACTTGAGCACTACAACGTAACTCCTTTAAAGTGATAGCTATACACTGTGAGCACATCAGGTATAACTAGACAAATCAAGTCGTAATCATTCTAACGGTTAAAAGCTCGAACAAGGATCTCGAAGAATCTTCATCCAACCAACCCCGATATCTTCAGATACTAAGTACACGCATTCGTGATATTCCACTTCAACCTCAAATAAGTAATAATGAATTAACGTCGTAGTCACATCTTGCGGTTAAATGCCCAAAACTAGCCTTTTTGACGGTTTAATGAATTTGATAATGGTTTTTCCCGATCTTGTCAAAAATGTATCCCCGTGAAAATTTGTAATAACCAAAATACCACTCTTCTTGCCAACAATTATACCGATCCAAAACTTAAGATAATAAAATTTCAGCCCAAGAAATCATTTTGGATCCGACTAACAACAGCACAACTGCAATAATCATTCTTTTCACCCAAAGTCTAGTCCACCGATAGTGTAAATCAATTATCATAGGCCCAACTAGTTAAAGATAGTAACAAAGCCCATTAGCACAATTTCACCCTAATCACACGGTATATAACACATCAAAATACCCTAATTACTTTCATTTGCTAACCCTAATCTATAACTCATCCGCCCCCACACTCTTGTGCTGTCAAACACAAAAGAACATGTAGAAAACTAGAAGGGGGGTTGAATAGTTTTACCGTTTTAAAATTCTTTTGCTTTGAATACTTAACGTGATTTCAAAGTTATGCAAACAATAAACGATATATAACAAGTAAGTAGAGAAAGAAACAATCAAACCACAACACGGATGTTTATAGTGGTTCGGTCTACAAGGACTCTCTTCCTTGCCCTACTCCACTCCTCGAGCCTCTAACTCGAGAGTTTTTCTTCACTAAGAAACAAGCTCCCTTCTTGGCAGAGAAAACCTTTACACACGTCGCTTACACTTTTTCTGGTACAAAGCTAGATACCGAGTTCTTTTACAAGGGTACAACCACTCCCGACACTCTATGTATTTTAAGGACTAAAATACTAACTGGACTCTACTGAGGTATATTAATGATTGGTACAACAATGATGTGTGATAAACAACTAAATCACTCAGTGACTAATCTAACAAGTCTTGCAACGGTATGTTGAAGCTTGTGATGCTTTGATCTCTTTGCTACAAAAAAAAGATCACTACAAATGAAATATGTAATATGAATGGGTTAGTAATGAATGAAAGAATGAATGAATGTTGTTTATGCTAAAAGTGATGAGTAAACAAGAATGAGTGGCCTGCTATTTATAGGCAAAATGATAAAACAGGCCACGGATTGGGCGGAACCAAAATGAGGGTTCCGTCCGTTATGCATTTTGGATCCGCCAGTCCTTGACAGCAAATCTCCAACTATCTTTCCAAATCTAACCAAGATATTATCAAATCTAATTCTTTGAGTGAAGATCATTCCATGATATTCTCAAGATCTTCAAGATATCTAAAGATCTTCTATGATGTATGTCATGATGTCATTGTACAAATTTCCATTTTAAGAAATAAAATGTAATATGTAAAATGTAAAATGTATGTAACATGTATGTATCATGTATAAACTAGTGATCATGTATGTAGCATGTTATGAGTTTTTAAAAGCTTATAACTATATATGTAAAAGACTTAACTTATATTTATGTTTTGCTAAAGATAAAATTTATAATTGTCATTAACAAAATATAGCAAAGATCGTAAAATATAAATAACATTTTTAGACGATATTTGTATTAACAATCTCCCCCTTTTTGTTGATGACAAAACATAAAGTTTATTTTTAAGCAATGGAATAAATAAAGTGCAAGTTAAATATAGATTAAACTTGTTTTATGTAAATTTAAAAGCAATTTTGCCATTTTAAATTGTATGAAATATATGATGTATGAGTTTAATATAATATCCCCCTTTTTGTCAAAACAAAAAGAGGAAATGCAAAGCAGAATGTAGTGAATGGCCCTTGGTCAAAACTCCCCCTAATTTAGAGTGCCAAGTACGATGAGAAATGGATTTTGAGTGCTTATTAGCTCCCTCTTGGACAGCACTCCCCTAATTGGAGTGCCAAGTTTATGATGCTTGAATCTACAAAAACAAAGGTTAGTGCTATATGAGCTCCCCCTTGATCAATACTCCCCCTTGTTAGGGTGCCAAAGTATATGATTCAATGATGAATGATGCTACAAAAATAAAGGTTAGTGCATGATTAACTCCCCCTTGATCAATACTCCCCGTTGCTAGGGTACCAACGTATATGATCCAAGGATGAAAAATGCTACAAGACAAAGGTTAGTTGTAAATGATTCAAGCCAACCAAGTAATATGATGCATGAGTAATGAGAGCTAAAACACAAAGGTTCAATCCAAGTATAATAGTTCAACCCATTCAAGCAAGTATAATGAGTCAACCAAGTATAATAAGTCAACCAAGTATAATAAGTCAACCAAGTATAATGGTTGAAACCAACCATATAATGCACAAGTAGTGATCACAATCAACACATGAACAACATCAAACACCTTTCATTGAAAATTATTTGTGACCAAAGTCACAAATTAAGATGTTACAAAGGAAATAAAAAGGAAAATAACCTAGAAATAAAAAGAAGAGTCCTAAAAATCTTATAAAAGAAAAACAATAGAGAAAATCCTAGCGTCTATTGTGGTGGGTGTGAAAGAGCATTTAGGCGCTCTAGGATGTGATTCAAAATGAACCGCATTTCATTTTATAACTCGTGACCAAAATGTTGGTTCTTTGAGTTAGGTGGGCGGTTCACTCGCACATGGAACAACCATGTCGAGGGAAGTTGGGTGGAAGGTTTGGTTCATTGGTTGTGGTGGTGGTGGTGGTGGTGGTGGTTGGTTGTTTGATGGTGGAGGTGGTGGAACATAGGTGGGAGACATGATGGATGCTAGCAATGTGGATTGTAAATCCATTGCTTCATTTAGGTGGGAATCCACCATGTTTGAGAAGGCGTAGAGGCGATCAAGTTCCTCATTAATCTCGCCTTGAGTTTGTGGTTGATTAATCCACAGTGAATCATCAATGGCTTGAAGGGTGGAAGTTGGTGAGAAATGTTGAGATGGAGCTTGATCAAGGTAAAGAGGACCGTGAATATCCCTATAGATGGGATGGAAGAGAAGTGGTTCTTTTTGTGAAGGTTGAGCCTCAAAAGGCATTGGTGGTGGATTGGTGGACCTAGGTGGAAGGTCTTCAAGAGTTTCTAGATCGTGGTGTGGTGAGGTTGGTGGAGTTGCAAACAACTCAATGGGTTGAAGTTTGGGTGATTGAGGAGGTGATCGTGATCTTGTTGGTTGAGATGGTGCGGGTGGTGGTGTGGTAGCTACTGGTGTTATGGTAGGTGGTGGAGTGTTTATGATTATGTGGGGTGTTGTTGGAGTTGACAAAGTCAAGAAATTCTCATTAGCAATAGGTGATGAGATGTTCAAAGGTGATGATTCCTCGGATGAAGAGTTGAGATTAACAAAACAACAAGGCCTGACACTCATTCTTGCTGTCCTTCTGTGTGGTATGGATGTTGAGGAGTTGTTTGATTTGGTCATTTTGAGGGTGAAGGATGCTTTGAGATGCAGAAATATTGCTTAGGAATGATGGTGAAGATGTGAGACAAGATTAAACTAAAGCTCCTAATTTATAGACAGTAAGGTTTATGGAAGGGTGTGTTTGGATGTGATGTTGATCCATAGAAAAATGTTGGTTTCTAATGATTTTGAAGAAGAAAAAGAGCTAGTCATATCATCAAAGTCAATCCATTGAAATGGAGTTGAGTAAGATGAAGAAGATATGCAGTAAATGCAAAGGTTGAGTGGGAAATCTAATGATGTGATTGATCCACGGATTGCAAGGAACCTTTTTGAGGGATCCTTGCTTGTTTGAGAAAGGTAACTTGAGTAGAAATTTGAATTTTCAAATTTTGGTGGGAAATTGTGTTCCTATTGGTCTAATGTTGCTAAGTTGATCCTAATGTGATGAAGTATCAGTAAAGGAGTCCTAATTCAAGAATCAATGATCTAAAGTGCGGGATTGAATGAAGAATTTAAAAATATGACTGTTGATCCGCGGAACCAAACGATCACAAAAGCGGATCCCTGTTTTTGGTTCCGCGTGATCCGTTGGGTATATTTTGGCGGCACCAAAATTTTGAACAGACGGAACCATATTTTTGGTTCCGCCATATCCGCCAATCGAAAAAAGTAAACATAGCGGATTTTTAAGACCCCTAAACCCGTTCAAATTCCGTAAATTATCCTAAAACATATGTAATTAATTAGTTGTGATTGATTAATAACAAAAACACAGGTATAAACACATGTTAACATATAGATCAAACCAAGGATTTGAACTTACTAATAATGGAAGTTTAGCCAAACAGTGGCTTAAACATAGAAAATTGATAACATCAAAGTGTTATCGTCCTGCATGGTCAAGTTAGTTTTCATAGGTGTTTAACAACAAGATAATATCCTAAAATCATAACAATTCAACACATCATTGTTTCAAATTGATTGTACCAAACACTCCTAATCCCCTCACTGCTTGTCGAGTTTCTTGTTTATCTTCATTAGCCAACGCCCGATGTTCTTGAACATTCCTCTCGTCTGTTTGAACTCTTCAGTTTGTTGCTCAATTGGTGGAAGTTGGCTCAAATATTCCGGAGGAGGAATCCTAGAATTAGGGAGTCCGTCATCCTCACTCATAGATGATGATGATGAGGAGGTTGGAGGATGAGGGCGTTTTCCTTTCAACTTAACTACTCTTTTGTCACTTAGGGGTACAAAAGTATGGGGAATGAGAGAGTAGTCTGGGCAGAAACCTCTAGCATTAGGAGGGATGGGTGCAACGCTCTATAGAGATGGGTGAGAAGCATCCCGTATGGCATAGCAGTGGTTCCTAACATCGGAATGTCGGCCATTCTCTTGGCGACATAGTATGCAAGGTTGAAAGGTTGGTGGGTTGACACACAATAGAGTATAAAACAAAGGCTAGCATTGAGATGATCCCTGTTGGGAATTAAATGTCTCAGGACTTAGTACTTCTGGAGAATTACACTAACAGTACAAACTGTTAGTGTATAAACTGAAGAACTCCTGAAGTATAGCTGACAGTACAAACTGTGGAGTTAGTACTACTAGTTAAGAAGAAGGTACTGCTGCATGGATAACCGTTTAGAAGATATGTATTAAGGATAAGTATGGAATAGATCTTTTGTATATCTTAATTAGTTAGAATTATACGGTAAAATACGTATCTTGTAAAGGACTCGTTATGTCTATAAAAGGAGATCCTAGGTTAGATGTTATGTGTACACAAGTCATAGAAATTTTTGTTAAGATTCAAGGCTGTTGTAACCCTAGTGATAACAAGATCACTCGTAATTTTCATTGAATAATATTGAATCGTTTGGTGTTAAACTTTCCGTGTTCTTTGTTCATACAAGTATTACTATTTCATTAAACAAACCAAAACTCTTCTAAGTGTGGTTAAGTAGATTCTGCATACTTAACTATATCAACTCAAAGTATCATAAACACATCATAAGGGAGTAACATCCTAAGTGTTTTATAATCCTCTCAATCCCTATTCCCTATGGTGCATAAAACGTTTGCCCGAAGAATTTCTTCCAACTTCTTGAATTGGGGCCTAAGCTCGTTTAGCTCCATGCCAAACGGGTCTATATCAATCTCATGACCTTGACGTGTTGTCCTAGTGTGGGTGGTCCTAGGGAGGAAGAGATGATCCCGGATTATCTCTTTTGGAGTCAAGGGTGGGTCGTATGGAGGCATACGATCAACAATGGAATCGAGGCTTGACAACGACCATTTGACGGTGTAAAGACAAGTACCTACTCCCGGAATTCCTAAGACTTCCGCGAATTGGTTCAAGGGAATGTTGAATTGGGCTTGATTTACCTTGAAGTGGATGCTAATGAAACCATAATCATTGGAACTAAGAACGACACTAGCATAGAATTCTAGCACAAATCTAGGACATATAGGTTCGTCTATGTCCAAAAGACAATCAAAGTTGATGGTAGCTAATTGTTGGCAGATGTTGGTTTCTTCTAAAAAGGAGGGATCTATGGTTCTACCCTCGTGAACATACCTCTTTTCTAAAGCCTTAAATATCTTAACTTGTTCGGTTGAAAGTCCCTTGGTCTTATGGTGTTTAGGGAGGTAGTTAAGGGTGTCTTTGTGGTCGTAGTAGGTTGCGGGAGGCATGATGTTATCCTAGACACAAAAATTACATAGTTTAGTTAAAACTAACGAAAGTATATATGTAATGTTCTAGTGTGTGCCTATATGGGGACAATGTGGAGGTGTAGTTATTGATGAAGCGAAAAGTGTACCGCTTTTAAGGGGTCATTTAAGCCCTAAATCGTATTTATTTGATCAAATATTGCCCTAAATCGTTCCTTTTGTCATTTTAGGTACTTTTGAGGAGAAATCTGGAAAAGGAGGCATTTTGGACGTTTTTGGAGCATAAAAGTGAAGAAAACGGCAAAGTCTCAAAAATCGGCTGAAAGTTACCTTTGACGGCGTCAGGATTTACTCCAGACGGCGTCATGGCTTGGCAAGAAAAGGTGGATGTGAAATTTACTCATGATAAGCCAGTGAAAATTGCATGTGAATTCTGACGGCGTCACGCTTTAACCTGATCAAGGGCGTCACGGCTTAATTCAAAGAGGGACGGCGTCACGTTCAAGGTCTGACGGCGTCAAGCCTTGATAAGCCAGAACGGATTTTGGAGAGCTAAAGAGGGACGGCGTCAAGAAGGTCATCCGGGAACCCTAAAAGCGGCGAGGTGACGGCGTCACACTCCATAACGTGACGCCGTCAGATGTAAAAATCTATATATAGTTTTGCAATTCTTTGTCATAAGTGTGGAACTTAGTGTGGAATTTTTGGGAGAAAACCCTAAGACGATTTTAGCATCTTTTTCAAGGCTTTTTGCCTTGAGATCTTCCATGTTACATTGAAGATAAGTTATCAATTAATCATTCAATATGTCTATGTGTTGTTTGATTCTATCTTGTTCTTGTCTTTTGATTAATATGTTAGGCTAGATTTATCTTGTGTTTGCTTAGATCTAATGAAACCTAGCTATTGATTATTGGTTATTAGTGTGTTATTAGTTGTATTGGATGATTGTTTATCTATGTTAGGCTTAAGAAAACTGGCTAACTTCCTATTCGGTAACTTGCTTGAACGTCTTAAGAAACATGAACCAAATGCGTACTAAAGGTTTTTATGGTTGTATTTAATGCACAAGCGAATTCTAGTGATCCCATGTTAGGAGCTTCCTAGCCGGCTCGACATAGGAGTGAAGTAGGAGCTTGTAGAGTTGGGGAAGTACGTACGCCACCCCACGATTGGTATTAAGGAATACACCCGTCATCCACGCGACTAATACACACTAATCAACCGGTAAAAGATAGTTAGGGAGTAAGGAAATCTAAGTAAACACATTTCTCTACACTTAAGTTTTCACCAACTTTTTATTTTCAGTTATTTATTTTATTTGCATTCGTAGTAATTTGGGTTAGTTGACTAGCAACTAATTCCGCCCACTCTTTCAAACCCGAGATTTTACTTGCTTTCATAAAAAAATATAAAAACATAAAAAAGAATCTTCCTCAACCCTTAGACCTATTAGAGTAGTCTTTCATACCTAACGAACACTATTCCCTGTGGAGAACGATCAATCCCCCGTACTTACCACTACACTATACTACATCGGTCAGGTACACTGCCTGGTGGGGTTGTAAGCCTCTTGAGATCCCTCGAGAGGTAAAACCTGTTGTAAGGTTGCAAAACCACGCATCAAGTTTTTGGCGCCGCTGCCGGGGAATAGTTATTGTTTAGGTTGAATTTTTATTTTATAGGTCTACTCACTAGATTCCTTTCTAGTGAGATTTTTATTTTATTTTTTTAGGTTTTCTTTAGTCTATCTATTTTCTTCGTTTCTTTGTTCGTAACCATTACCATTCGACATCATGGAAGATGGTAATATCCTTAATCCCAACAACCCACCACCACAACAACAACCACCACCTCCTAGAGCCGTACTTTAGGAGAGTACTCCCGTCCTAGCCACCATGGCTATCGAAACACCATTGAGCTCACTCAAGGAGCCAATGTCACACCCTTGCGATCCGACACCATCCGGTTGGTGCAAAGCGGATGCGCATTCCATGGACTTCGTTCTGAAGATCCTAATCAACATCTCAAGGACTTTCTCAAAATCGTTGATTCTATAGACCTTGATGTTGCCACTCGAGAGACGACCCGATTGCGTCTCTTCCAATTCTCTCTGCGGGACCAAGCTAGTCAGTGGCTAGAACGTCAACCCGCAGGATCCATCACCTCTTGGGATGATCTCACCACTCGTTTCCTTGCTCAGTTTTTCCCACCGGGAAGAACTACCAAGCTAAGGAATGATATCTTGATGTTCCAACAACGTCAAGGCGAAACTCTCTACGAGGCATGGACTCGATTCAAGGACTTACTCCAAAAAGTCCCTCATCATGGCATAGAACTTTGGCTCCAAGTCCAAATCTTCTATGACCATATCAATCTCTACACGAGGCAAACCATTGACCAATCGGCCGGTGGTAAGCTACGTGATCTAAGTGCGGAACAATCATGGGCTCTCCTAGAGGATCTTGCTCTTTATGACAACGAAAGTTGGAGTGATCCCCGTGATTTGAATAAAACGGTCAAGGCAATATCTTTGCCTTCGAACAATTCAAGCACTTCCGACCGTAGGATCATAGAACTTGAAGACCAAGTCAAGTTTCTTATGAAATCCTACGAGGCTCCTAAACCTTCAAGCCAAGTGAACAAAATCACTTCTTCATGTGAATTATGTAGTGGTCCCCACGACACTCGTGATTGCATGGAACTCCCAGAACAAGCTTTTGCGGACTACGCATCCTCGCGTACCGACGGAGCGGGAGACAAGTGGTACACTTTCAAACCCGAGCCAAACCCCTACGGTGATTCATACAACCCCTCATGGAAAAATCACCCAAACCTTAGGTGGAAACAAAACCAAAACGCACAACAAACCAATTCTTCCAACCCACCTAATCGTTTCCAATCAAGCGGTTCCAACTCGAACCGTACTTTCAACAACAATCCTTCCGGCAATGGTAGTACCAATAACTTTGAAGGATTGATGTCCCAATTTATGGCATCTCAAGAAGCTCGGATAGCTAGATTCGAATCCGAATTCAATCAACAACAAACGGAGATGACCAATAAAATTGACAACTTATTGAAAGCCCTCAATAACCAAGTGCTATCACCTCCACATAAGGACGCTAGGAACACAAATAGCGGACCCCAAGTAAAAGACCCCTCTTCATCCAAACACGTCCACTTTGTCAACATTGTCACTATTAAACCAATTGAAAGGAATGAGGATAATAGTGAACCTAAGGATGAGGATAAGAAAGTCGAGGTTGATAAGGAAGTTAGGACAAGTGAGATTGAAGAAGTAGATGATGATAAGGACTACTTCAATAGGGTACCCACTAAGGAAGAGCGCGCATATCATACAAACTTATTCGATGACCCCGAGACACCATACTTCCTAGGTAGACTAATTATAGAAATAGGCGACCCTTCTAATCTCAACATACCATGCAACATCGGACATTTGCATGTGTGGAAAGCCTACATCGACCTTAGATCACCCATAAACATCATGACTAGAGCCCACTACAACTTGATAATGAAAAATCAACTTGGGTATAGGATGTTCCCTGACAAGGGATGGATGAGTAACTTCACGGGAAGAGTTAGGGGATTACCGGTTTATGTAGGAAACTTCACCTATGTCACCGACTTTGTAATTGTAGAAGATATCCGCCCAATAGTCGATGCATCCTTAACTCAAGTGGTTTTTGGAAAACCATTTGTTGAGGTCTCTAGAATGACTTATGAACCTTCCTTAGGGATAGTTAGATTTAAGGATGAGACCGATGAGGTAAACTACCAAATGCCATATAAGATAGAACAATTCCAACACTTGTCAAATGTTGAGAAGGAGCTCAAGCAAGCGGTTTACTATAGGAATGATGAGGATAGAAATAAAGGAGTAGACTATGTTATGGAAAGGATATTCGGTTTCTACAAGGATTGTTTGAAATTGGGACCGGAATATAAAACCGGAAAGGAGAATGGCCTAGGAACCATGACCAATGATGGAATCACGTAATGTACGTGACTTTGAGTCTAGCTACAAGACTCGTTAATAAAGAAAAGCGCTTCTTGGGAGGCAACCCAATCTTTATTTGCTTTTTGTGTTTATTTATTTGTTTGTTTGTTTTTATTTGTTTCCGTATGTGTGTTTAATTTTTATTCTTATTGATTCATGTTCAAAAATAAATTGTGAAAATGCTTTATTTTGTCTTTAACTTCGTCTTAACTACATATAAAGGTATTTTGCAAAAGTTAAGTGTAAGGGAAATCTAAATTGGTTTATTAGAACACAAATGAACATGAATCGTAATAATATTAAATGAACATACATATTAGTATTTGTTTGAGTCAAATGCTTGTATCGAGTCATAATGATGTTTTGCAGGATTTCCAGGAAGTAAGGTAAAGGTTTTTCCAGAAATTTTCCGGAAACTTAAAATGAGAATTTTTGTCAGGTCATTTCTGACGGCGTCAGGGTTTATAACCTGACGGCGTCAGATTTAATTTTCAGAAATTTTTGAAAGTTTTGTTTTCATAAAAAGTTTTTATTAAAATCTCTAACTTATAATCTCCAGGAATCTGCAAAATTATCATTCCACAAGCATTATATCCTTATATATAGATTTTATCCCGCCGATGTTATGCAGGTTTTCGTGTTTGTTTTCTCAGGTTTAACAGGTTATTTTGGACAAGGAAATGTTTGATGGATCAAGCTTATGGCGATGCATTAGTCATGGAGCTTCAACATTACCTTGGAAGAAGATTTAACCGTGTTACTTCATTATCCACCAAGCGAATCAGGGGAGTATTTGATTTCATTCTTTTACTTTATGCTTTTACATTTGTTATTTGAACATTGGGGACAATGTTCATCTTAAGTGTAAGGGGAGGGTAAAAGTACGATTTTAGAGAATACAATTACGCTTGATTTTTGTTTGTTTAATAGTTGATGTGTAATAAAACTGAGATAAATACCTGTTAGGGCAATTTTAGTGCCAAATTTAAAATTTTTTACAACATATAGGAGTGAAACTTTGATCTTAATGAGCGTCTCACGGATAGGAGTTATATGACTAGCACAAAAACCGTACCACTAAAAAAAATTTTCCACCCCCAAATATGTGAGGTTCGCCCCTAGAATTGGTAGGAAAAGCATTTATGCTATGATGTGTGTACCGGTAGCACTTAGATTCTAGAACTTGCGTTAGGACCATTCCGAGGCCACAAGTGAGACTACATTCGTGTAGTTAGATTTACTACATGATAAGAGGCATTAGGATAAACCCATTGTTTTACACCTGTGTTTTTGTTATAATTACATTAGCTACATTGGTCAAGTAATTCTCCCACACCCTTTGCGTTGTACTCATTTTTAGTACACGATACCCCTAGTACACCCCTCAGAGCCTATCTTTTCGTTTCTAACTTTAAGCATTTTACTTAAAGGAAGAATTTGTTACACCCCACTTAAATGTACACCCAAATCGCCTTAGCCTACCTTGTATGCACTCATTTTTAGTGCATTATTGTGACAACATTTGTTTAAACCCAAGTTAATTATCTAGTTGATTACATGGTTGCTAAGTCGAGTCATATCCTTGTACATATTGTTTTGGGACGATTGGGACTCATGGGTAAAGTACTAGTGTAATGGAGTAATGGGGAAGAACATCATTCATTACCCCCATATGTGCTAAATATTTTAAAAGTACTCCAAGTTTTTCGATTATCTTAATTCGAGTCATTAGAATAGTTTTTTTTTTTATAAAGTTATGTAAAAGTTCAAGTGTAAGGGGGATGCAACGCCCCTATGATGTATTATTTTGGATGGTAGGGCAAAAGTGTATGCAAAAAAAATAAAAAAAAAAAAAAAAAAAAAAAAAAAAATCGAAAAAATCAAGAAAAATACAAAAAAAATGAGAAAAAGAAAAGTAGAAAAAACATACGGACTACCATCCCGTTTCATTTTATGTTTGTTTAATTTTTTTGTTATTTTCTTTCATTAGCTTAAGATTGAGTCGAGTCTTGGCTTAGCAACATTGTATAGTACATGTAATTGATCAAGATCTTTAACTCGCCACCAGTAAAATATCCTTTATCCAACAAAACCGTGTTTTCCTTTTCCCTACACCTAACGTTATAACCCGTTTAAAAGCCCTCTTTGATAGTTTATCTTAGGTGCTTACGCCTAGTGGAGGAGGTTTTCGATCCTTTCCCAAGCCTATGGTAATCTATTTGCTATGACAGGTAGTGAGAGATATTATTCGTTTTCATTTATGAGATTTATTTTGATGACACTTGAGAGATGTGAGTATCTAAACACTACTTGTGAGGTGCTAGTTTATAATCTCCGTTCTTATTATGATTAAAGTGGAACGATTATTTGTTGTAATTACTTTTATGTTAGTATTAAATGACCCCTAACTTGTATTTTGATTAGAATAAAAGCGCATTTGCTTGAGGACAAGCAAATCTCAAGTGTAAGGGTATTTGATGAAGCGAAAAGTGTACCGCTTTTAAGGGGTCATTTAAGCCTTAAATCGTATTTATTTGATCAAATATCGCCCTAAATCGTTCCTTTTGTCATTTTAGGTACTTTTGAGGAGAAATCTGGAAAAGGAGGCATTTTGGACGTTTTTGGAGCATAAAAGTGAAGAAAACGACAAAGTCTCAAAAATCGGCTGGAAGTTACCTTTGACGGCGTCAGGATTTACTCCAGACGGCGTCATGGCTTGGCAAGAAAAGGTGGATGTGAAATTTACTCATGATAAGCCAGTGAAAATTGCATGTGAATTCTGACGGCGTCACGCTTTAACCTGATCAAGGGCGTCACGGCTTAATTCAAAGAGGGACGGCGTCACGTTCAAGGTCTGACGGCGTCAAGTCTTGATAAGCCAGAACGGATTTTGGAGAGCTAAAGAGGGACGGCGTCAAGAAGGTCACCCGAGAACCCTAAAAGCGGCGAGGTGACGGCGTCACACTCCATAACGTGACGCCGTCAGATGTAAAAATCTATATATAGTTTTGCAATTCTTTGTCATAGGTGTGGAACTTAGTGTGGAATTTTTGGGAGAAAACCCTAAGACGATTTTAACATCTTTTTCAAGGCTTTTTGCCTCGAGATCTTCCATGTTACATTGAAGATAAGTTATCAATTAATCATTCAATATGTCTATGTGTTGTTTGATTCTATCTTGTTCTTGTCTTTTGATTAATATGTTAGGCTAGATTTATCTTGTGTTTGCTTAGATCTAATGAAACCTAGCTATTGATTATTGGTTATTAGTGTGTTATTAGTTGTATTGGATGATTGTTTATCTATGTTAGGCTTAAGAAAACTGGCTAACTTCCTTTTCGGTAACTTGCTTGAACGTCTTAAGAAACATGAACCAAATGCGTACTAAAGGTTTTTATGGTTGTATTTAATGCACAAGCGAATTCTAGTGATCCCATGTTAGGAGCTTCCTAGCCGGCTCGACATAGGAGTGAAGTAGGAGCTTGTAGAGTTGGGGAAGTACGTACGCCACCCCACGATTGGTATTAAGGAATACACCCGTCATCCACGCGACTAATACACACTAATCAACCGGTAAAAGATAGTTAGGGAGTAAGGAAATCTAAGTAAACACATTTCTCTACACTTAAGTTTTCACCAACTTTTTATTTTCAGTTATTTATTTTATTTGCATTCGTAGTAATTTGGGTTAGTTGACTAGCAACTAATTCCGCCCACTCTTTCAAACCCGAGATTTTACTTGCTTTCATAAAAAAATATAAAAACATAAAAAAGAATCTTCCTCAACCCTTAGACCTATTAGAGTAGTCTTTCATACCTAACGAACACTATTCCCTGTGGAGAACGATCAATCCCCCGTACTTACCACTACACTATACTACATCGGTCAGGTACACTGCCGGGTGGGGTTGTAAGCCTCTTGAGATCCCTCGAGAGGTAAAACCTGTTGTAAGGTTGCAAAACCACGCATCAGTTATCTCGACTCCTTTTAATGCATGAAAATTTTGTTTTGCAAATTTTGTAACAAAACGAGAGATAACCCAAAAGCTCCTAATTCAATGTAGCTTCGATTGAATGTACCCGAAAATACATATTAGTTATGTATTCCCTTTAGCATTCAAGAGACATTATGCAAATGATGTTTAAAATATAACGTTTTTATTTGTATGAACAATGTGCAAAAACCGTTTTTCCTAATCGTGAGAAGATTTTTATAAGAAATTTCTCATGGGGTTTTTAGTGAATTATGATAATGTCCTATAAGATGCAATTCCTAACTATGGAAAACATGATTTGTTATGTAATTCAGTGAATATGCTTCATGATTAATCAAAAATTATGCATAATCCTCAAGTTTTGGTTTTGTGCAAGAAATAGAAATCCTAGACTCAGATCAGGAATGTAGATATAGTTAGGATACTTACAGAGAGGATTAAAGCACAAATTTGTTGTGGTAGAATGCCTAAGTTCTGAGTTTGGTTTGCTATGGGTCGAGTTCTAGTTGCTTGTGTGTTTTTGGGGAATGTGATAAGCAGTACAGGAGTGTTTGTTTAATATACTTAAAAACTGACTCAGAGACCCGCGGATAGGGCGGAACCAAAATCAGGGTTCCGTCCTTGATTTCGATTGGTTCCGCGGGATCAGATTTGGTTTTTGGTTATTTTTGTCGTGTTTGGTTAATCTAAGGTTCAAACTAAGGTTTTTAACTACACATTAGGTTCCATTAATCCTAAACCAAGTCTAAGAAGATTAAAGGGTTCTCTCTTAAGAGGTTTCGTGAGGATTTCGGCAATGTTGTCTTCTGAGGATACTTTCTCAATCGAGATGCTTCATTTTTGAACATTGTCGCGTAGAAAGTGATGACGAATCTCTTTGTGTTTGGTTCTAGCATGTTGAACTGGATTCTTGCTAAGGTCGATAGCTCCTTTGTTGTCGCAGAGAATGGGATGGTCGTTGAGTTGAATCCCATAGTCGACGAGAGCTTGTTTCATCCACAGTGCCTGTTGACATGCTTTTCCTGCAGACACGTACTCGGCTTCGGTTGTTGAGATTGCTAGAGCCGTTTGTTTCTTTGAGAACCATGCAGTAAGACAATGTCCAATAAAAGTACAAATACCACTTGTACTCTTTCTATCGACATAGTCACCGGCATGGTCTGAGTCGGCATACACTATGGTTTCAATTCCCGTTCCTTTGGGATACCATAATCCTAAGTGTGTAGTACCTTTAATGTATCTAAAAATCCATTTTACGGCTTCAAGATGGGATGTTTTAGGATCTTCTTGAAAGCGAGCACATAGACAAACACTAAACATAATGTCGGGTCTACTAGCTGTGAGATAGAGTAGACTACTAATCATTCCTCTGTATTTAGATTCACCTTCGTCATCCTTGGTGAGTTTAGTTTCCGAGGACATAGGAGTTTTCATAGGTTTGGAATCTTCAAGACCAAATTTCTTAAGCATATCTTTGATGTACTTAGATTGGTTGAAGAATATCCCATCTTCTAATTGTTTTATTTGGAGTCCTAAGAAAAAGTTTAGTTCTCCCATCATACTCATTTCAAACTCGTCATGCATGATTTTTGAGAAATCGTCGCATAACTCTTGACAAGTTGATCCGAATATGATGTCATCCACATATATTTGAACTATGATAATATGTGATCCCTTTTTCTTAGTGAAAAGAGTGTCGTCTACTATTCCTATGGTATACTTATGTTCAACTAGGAAAGTATTAAGTCGATCATAACATGCTTTTGGTGCTTGCTTAAGTCCGTATAAAGCTTTTTTAAGTTTGTTGACATGATTAGGTTTTTCAAAGTCGGCAAAGCCGGGAGGTTGTGCGACATACACTTCCTCATTAATAAAACCATTAAGAAATGCACTTTTAACATCCATTGGAAAAGTTTAAAGTCATGTGCACATGCATATGCAAGTAGTATTCTAATTGACTCGAGCCTAGCAACCGGTGCAAATGTTTCGTCGTAGTCTATACCTTCTTGTTGATTGTAGCCTTGAGCTACTAGCCTAGCTTTGTTTCTAGACACTACACCATTTTCATCCATTTTATTTCTAAAAAACCCATTTTGTTCCAATTATGGTTTTACATTTAGGTTGAGGGACTAATGTCCAAACATCATTTCTAACAAATTGGTTTAGTTCTTCTTGCATTGCTATAACCTAAGATTCATCTTTAATAGCCTCATTTATATTTTTGGGCTCAATTGTTGAAATGAAACAAAAGAAATTACTTTGATTTTGAACTTTTGATCTTAAGGTTCTTTCATTAATTTCTCCTATGACATTATCTAATGGATGACTTCTAGATTCTTTGATATTGACTATTTCCTTATATAAAGGTTCATCTTCTTTATCATTATCTAGATTTTCTTGGTTTTCCACCATTTGACTTTCAACTAAGTCATCATCTACCAAAGGTGATGTCTTAGAGGGAGGTGGACTTTCGTCGAATGTTACGTTCAACGATTCCTCGACTCTTAAGGTTTCTTTGTTCAAGACGATATATGCTTTACTATTTTGTGAGTATCCAAGGAACACACCTTCATAAGACTTTGGGTCAAACTTGGTGAGATAATCCTTAGTGTTTAAAATGAAGCACTTGCTTCCAAAAACTCTAAAATATCCTAAAGTAGGCTTTTTGCCTCTATAAAGCTCATATGGTGTTTTATTCAAAAATTGTCTAATTAAGACTCTATTTAAGATATATGTGGATGTGTCAACGGCGTTGCACCAAAACTTTTGTGGAATTTTTTGTTCATTTAGCTTGTTCTACTCATTTCTTGAAGTGTTCTGTTTTTACGTTCTACTACACCGTTAGATTGAGGAGTACGCGGAGCTGAAAAGTTATGTGTTATGCCATTTGCATCACAAAAAGCTCAAAATTGAGTTTCGTTATCAAATTCACGACCGTGGTCTGTTCTAATTGACACAATGCTATTTCCTATTTTATTTTGAATTTTCTACTTAGAATTTCAAATTTATTAAATGCTTCATTTTTAGTTTTCAAAAATTTTAGTCCAGGTATATCTTGAATTATCATCCATTGTAACCAAAGTGTAGAAGTTTCCTCCATAACTTTGTATAGCGGATGGACCAAATAAATCCATATGCAATAGTTCTAAACACCTAGATGTGGACACCATGTTTTTAGCCTTATGGCTATTATGAACTTGTTTCCCAATTTTGCAAGCATCACAAAAGTGTTGGTCGTATTTCAACTTGGGTAGGTTCCTAACTAGTTTCTTAGATGATAGATATTGGATTAGTCTCATATTGGCGTGACCTAGGCGTCTATGCCAAAGAGTTGAGTTGTCGTCTAGAGAGGTAAGACAAAGTTTGTCTTTAGATGTTTTGTCTAATTTCATAACGTATACGTTATTTTTCAAAACACCTTTTCCTACGGTTATACCGTCTTTAAGTATTTTACTTCCATTTTCACTGAAAAGGACGTCATACTTTTTACAGCATAGTTGACTAATACCAGCCAAGTTAAAACCTAAGTTATCTACATGAGCAACATCATCAATAGAGAGAGAGTCATGAGAGATTGTACCTTTTCCGACAATTTTACTTTTAAGTTTGCTACCAAACATAACATTACCTCCGTCGTATGCTTGGTAGGTTGAGAAAAGGCTTTTGTATCCCGTCATGTGCCTTGAACACCCGTTGTCCTTAATCTACTTGTCTGGTTCCAATCCAACTTTCAAGCATACCTAAGTTTAAGAAAAACTCAAGCATTTGGTCCCCAATATCTCATGGGTCCATTTGGGTTAAACATCCCATTTACTTGATTCATGAAAGGAAATGGTGGATATGGGTTCCATGGCATGTAGTTGGGACCTTGATAATTCCTAGGAAGGTTTGGGTTCCAACTATTTTGATAATGATGTTGTGTGTTGTAATTACTCTTTGTTTATGATTTTAAGACTAAGTTCACAGAGATTGTTATATTCCTTTTGCAAGGTATCATCATCAATAGAAGAATATGACGAGTCAGAATGTACCTCTTCTGAGTCATGAGCCATGAGAGCAACTTCGTCGTTCTTAGGCTCGTCGTCATCACCTTCACTGTCACTCCAAGCCCCACTAACAAAATCTCTTTGAGTCTTGTTCTTGGGCGGCTTAGGACACTCTCCTATTAGATGACTAGTATCTTTGCACCTAAAGCACTTTCTTTCTCTTTTACCTTTCTTATCATCACGATCTTTCCGGAAGGATTTCTTTTCTTCTCGAGGTTGTCTTACGAACTTCCATCGTCTCCTTAAGAACATCTTGAAATCTCTTACGGCCATGGCATATTCTTCATCTTCACTACCTGAACTAGACTCTTCATCATCACTTGAATCTACCCTAGCTTTTAAGGCAATGGACTTGATCTTTTCCTTTTTTCCCTTGACTATCTCTGAATCCTTTTCCATCACCATCTCATGAACTTTGAGATTTCCTATAAGCTCGTCAAGTGGCATGCTTGAAAGATCCTTGGATTCTTCAATAGCCGTCACCCTTGCTCTCCACTTCGGATGAAGTGCTCTAAGAAATTTCCTGACAAAGTTCTTACTAGAAAAAGAATCGTCAAGTGCTTTAAGAGAAGTAATAATAGTATTAAACCTAGCAAATGCACTATCAATGGTCTCATCTTCAGGGATAACAAATTGTTCATATTGTTGAACAAGAAGATCAATTTTGTTATCCTTTACTTGTGAGTTCCCTTGATGAGTGATAATTAAAGATTGCCAAATATCTTTAGCGGTTTTACACATAAATACTCTTTCATATTCTTTCCTAGGTAAAGCATTATAAAGCATCATTTTAGCTTCATTATTTTTGGCAATCAACTTCTTTTGCTCATCACTGTGACGAGTAAGAGAAGTATCCTCATCCCGACCACTTGATATATCTTTCATTATGGCCTTATGGTCACCTTCTATAATAATGTACCATAGATCTATATCCTTTGACTTCACATAAGTTTCAAAGCAGTTTTTCCAATATATAAAACTATTTGGTTCAACTAGTGGTGGTCTTTGCATAGATTGCCCTTCTTTGAAGTTTTCAAAATCCATTGATCGTTTCAAGTTTTAAAATACAATATATTTTGAAATTATTGACTAACAAAGCTTTGATGCCAATTGTGGAAAACTAGAAGGGGGGTTGAAAAGTATTACCGTTTTAAAATTCTTTTGCTTTGAATACTTAACGTGATTTCAAAGTTATGCAAACAATAAACGATATATAACAAGTAAGTAGAGAAAGAAACAATCAAACCACAACACGGATGTTTATAGTGGTTCGGTCTACAAGGACTCTCTTCCTTGCCCTACTCCACTCCTCGAGCCTCTAACTCGAGAGTTTTTCTTCACTAAGAAACAAGCTCCCTTCTTGGCGGAGAAAACCTTTACACACGTCGCTTACATTTTTTACGGTACAAAGCTAGATACCGAGTTCTTTTACAAGGGTACAACCACACCCGACACTCTATGTATTTTTAAAGACTAAAATACTAACCGGAATCTACTGATGTATATGAATGATTGGTACAACAATGATGTGTGATAAACAATTAAATCACACAGTGACTAATCTAACAAGTATTGCAACGGTATGTTGAAGCTTGTGATGCTTTGATCTCTTTGCTACAAAAGAAAGATCACTACAAATGAAATATGTGTTGATATAAATAATGCCTAAACACGTTATTAATATTTTTCGATATCTCTACGTTTTGATAATCACAAAATGTAAAATCATTAATCGGAAAATTATGACGTAAACAAGTATTTAGTTGTAAATATCTATTTCTACAACTCAAATCACTTAAGGTATGAATGAACTAATGCTTAATGCATTATATGATCAAAGGAACATTTTCTTAATAACTAGATTTTTTATAAAATATCAAAAACATTTTATATATTTTTGAAAAACATTTTTGGCATTAAATAAAAATGTTTAATCTTTTATAAAAATATGAATTCAAATTTTTAACCAAAATCAGTTAAAATGTTCCAGAAAAACCTTCCCCACAAAAGGACAAAATTGGCCAACGGACAGAAGGGGCGGCCCTTAATTACAGGCGCCCTTAATTATTAAGGGGACCGCCCCTTAATTATTAAGGGGACCGCCCCCTATTTAAGGGGACCGCCCCCGCTCCAGTAGACTTCCAGCTGTCCAATTTTTCTCCTATAAATACCAGTCTTCTCCTGGACTTTTACTCACCTTTTGCACACTAAAACTTTCTGTTCTAAATTCATTCTAAACATTGTAAATCCTTTGATCATATTTTCTTAAGCATTGGTTTCTAAGTGATCCAAGCTTCCACCACCAAAAGTGCAAAAGAAGAACTCTACTTCAACTAGTGAAGAAGTGCTATTACTTACCTCATTCAATTGTGTTGTTGTGTAAAGTGTTGTGTAGTTGTGATAAATAGATCTAAGTGTAACTACGTAGTTGTGTTGTAAATTTGTTGTGAAGTAGTTGTGAATAAGTAGTTGTGAAGAAGTAGTCGTGAAGAAGAAGTTGTGAAGAAGTCGTGAAGCCGTTGTGAAGAAGTCGTGAAGAAGTCGTGATTAAGTCGTGTAGAAGTTGTGTATAAGTTGTGAGATTGGTTCTAGCTACGATTAGGACTCGACATCTAGCTTTGTGTCGTTAAGCCGGTGTAAGCTAAAGTTGTGTAAGGTTTTCCGCCATAAGGGAGTTTGTTGACATAGTGAAGAAAACTCTCGAGTAGGTGACTGAGGAGTGGAGTAGGGCAAGGAAGGTGTCCTTGTAGCCGAACCACTATAAATCTCCGTGTTGTGGTTTGATCTTTCCATCTCTCTCTTTTATTTCATTTTATTTATCTTACTTGCATTACTTATCTATATTTGCTTATATATGTTCATATTGATCAAGAGTTGAATTCACATAAGAAAGAATCGAAGTTTTTAAAAAGTAAACAAAAGTTTTCATAAATTAAAAAGACGTAAAACTATTCAACCCCCCTTCTAGTTTTCCACAATTGGTATCAGAGCCACGTCAAACAAGATTTTTAAAATAAACTGTATTTTAAAACTTGAAACGATCTATGGAATCTGAAAAATATTTAGAAGGGCAATCTATGCAAAGACCACCACTATTTGAAAGTGATGGATTTTTATATTGGAAAAATTGATTCGAAACTTATGTGAAGTCAAAAGATCTAGATCTTTGGCATGTTATTACTAATGGTGATTTTTTACCTATTCAACATAATCTTGAAACTAAAAAGGATGAAGTTGTACCTTTTGAAAAACAAAGTGATGATTTAAAAAGAAAACTTTCTAAAAATAATGAGGCTAAAATGGTTATTTACAATGCGTTACCGAGTAAAGAATACGAAAGAATCTTTATGTGCGAAACCACAAAAGAAATTTGGAATTCTTTACTAATAACTCACCAAGGTAATAGTCAAGTCAAAGATAATAAAATAGATTTCTTGTTCAACAATATGAACAATTCACGATTCCGGAAGAGGAATCAATTGATAATGCATTTGCTAGGTTTAACACAATCATCACAAGTTTAAAGGCATTTGATGAGAGTTTTTCTAGTAAGAATTTTGTCAGAAAATTTCTTTGGGCTCTTCATCCAAAATGGCGGGCTAAAGTTACGGCGATTGAAGAATCAAAGAACTTGTCAACTCTTCAACTTGACGAGTTGATTGGCAACTTGAAAGTCTACGAAGCAATAATCAAGAAAGACTTCGAGATGGTCAATGGAAAGAAAGAGCAAAGCAAGTCAATCGCGTTGAAGGCTAGGAAAGCATCAAGTGACGAGGATAGCTCAACCTCCGAAAGTGATGATGAAGAATATGCCATGGCCGTAAGAGACTTCAAGAAGTTTTTCAAAAGACGAGGAAGATTCGTTAGACAACCATATGACGAAAGGAAAACACTCCAAAGAAACAAAGACGACAAAGGTAGCAAGAGCGAGAGGAAGTGTTTCAAATGCGGTGATCCAAATCATCTCATTGGAAGATGCCCTATGATGTCAAAGGAGCAAAACCAGAAGGCGTTCATTGGAGGAGCATGAGTGACAGTGAAGAAGACGAGAAAGAAACCACAAAAGAGGAGAAGTGTCTTATGGCTAAGACATCAAGTGAGGTACGTTCCGAAACCGAATACTTTAGTGATGAAAATTTATCATTAGATGAAAAAGACCTAGATAACGAATATAATAGGTTATGTATATTAGGCCAAAAAGTAATGACTAAAAATAAATCACTAAAACACATTAATAATCAGTTAGAAAAAGAAATACTAGAATTAAAAATTAAACTACATAACTTAGAAAAGGGAAAAGAAATTCTTGAATGTAAAACATGTCTAGAAACAAAAAATGAAAATGAAATGCTTAAGGAGGAAATTTGTAGGCTTAACAAATTCGAAAATAGTAGTAATTATCTTAGGGAAATAATAAGTATTCAAAGAGTATCAAGTGATAAAACCGGATTAGGATTTAATTCAACTAAGGATTCAAATAGTCAAACTAAAAATGTAAAGTTTGAATGTGAAACTAGTGAGCAAAAACCTTTAGAGTCAAAACCTAAGTATATACTTATAAAAGATAGAAAAATACCCATAGCTAGTGATGAGGAAGTAAAAACCTTTTATAAACCATCCTTAAAAAATGAAGTAAAATACTCTAAACCAAGGTTAAGGTCAAAAACACCTCCACCTAGAAGACCACCTAGTCCTCACCCTCGGCCTAAAACTCCTCAACCTAAAAGAAACCAAAATATACCAAACCGTCATAATAATAGTTACCCAATATGGAATTACCCAAATCCACCAAGCTACAATCCTTGGGGAATACTTCCACCATATATGCATCCGAGTCAATTGCAAACCATGTTTGGGCCAAACAACTATGGACAAATGAGATCATGGAGACCAAGTGGCTAGATTGCATACTCATCGGGAAAGGCGTTTTCTCTTTCGTAATTGACTTTTGTAAGTTAATACGCTTTGAAGAACTTGAAGACCACTTGTTGAAGACCAAAAGGTACGCCACTCTTTCATGATCACCATTATATGCGTAGATAAATGAACTAGCCTATTGCATGCCCCATTAATCTTTTATGCTTAGTATGTTAGTTAGTAGATTTTTCCTTATACATATATATACCTATACTACTATTTTAACATACTATAATATATATAACATATATACATATAAATATATACGCACATAACCTAGATACGTCATTTGTTGACTATCTAGAACTAAAAGAAATTGTTCGTCCTCGAACCTTTTCTTCCCCCTTTGCCTCTTTTGAACTTTAACGTTCAACACGAAAATCTTCCGTGTCCACTGTCACATAACTCATGGTGATGAAGAGAAGTGAGTTAAGTGGATTAACGTAGAAGTAGCACTTTGACCGTCGAGTCAAGAAAACTATGGATGAAACAAACTCCCGTCACCGCCAGCACCTATTTCCGTCATTACCTCACCATTCCTCATAATCTACTTAACATCCCACACTTACACATAATACTAATATATATTATATATAATATATATATATATATATATATATATATATATATATATATATATATATATATATATATATATATATATATATATATATATATATATATATAACACACATTTCTTCCCAATCCTTAAACCTCCTGTCGACTTGACGTCTTGAGCATTTTGTCCAAAATTATCAAGATTAAGTTTATTAACAAAATGTTAATAAAATGTGTCAAATATTCCTTCTTCGTGCCAATAAACGTATTTTTGATATATTATAAATATATACATATAAATATTTTGCCGTCAGAAACAAAAATCAAGAAATTCAGAAATTTGGCAGGCGGCCCCCTTAATGTTTAAGGGGACCGGCTAGTAAACGGGGGCGGTCCCCTTAATGTTTAAGGGGGCTGGCCTACTGTTGCTGCCAAAAAGATTTTTCTCCTTGAAATCTTTGCCAAACACCCCATTTTTCAAACTCACTTCACTCCCACTCTGCTGTATACCAACTGCCATTACAAATCCATCATCAAATCACCTCTTCGAGTCAATTTCACAAAGGGCAAACATCTATACATCGATTAGCAACACGTTTAGTAAGTTTTTCTTTATACATTTCATCTAATTTCATTCAATTTTGAGTCTAATCTTAATTAGGTCTTTTGCTAAACTTTTCCAAACTTTAATTTTTATTGAAATTGAGTCTAAGAATGTTGTAATCAAATGCTCCCCATAGGATTAGAATGCTTAAACAACCTAGAAACTAAGTAATTAAAAAACCATTATGTCAAACTAATCACTCCTTTTCAAAACTAATCATATTGTTGAATTATGCCATAAACACATGTTAAAACTAATCACATTGGTTTGTTACAACTCACAAATCCTAAAAATATATTTTTCGAATTATAAAAAATGTTTTTGTTAAATATAAGAGAGTGTTTGGATTAGGAGCTAGAATCATCAAAACTTAATCTAAATTAAGTTTATAACTACTTGTCAAAGTTTGTAAACATGAAATTAGTTGTTTTAAGTCGTCAAGATACATAATTCATATGTATATTGAAATTTTACTTGTTATCTTTTTATTTAAAGGAGCGTTTGGCACAACATTTTGAAAGAAATTTTTGAGTCAAAATCTAAGTTACTTAACATAAACACTCGTAAGAAATAGCTAGATATACAATCCAATGTTTGTCTAGCCACATTTCAAGGTAGCTTATGACGTATAAAAGAACGTTCGGATATTGTTGATTTCTTGTCATAATATCCCTATAACTATTCTTTAAACATCATAAAATACATTTCAAGCGAGTTAAAAATTAAAACTAAGGAACATTGTAAACTACTTCTTAGGATTTAAGTTTTAGAGTCGAAGTATGTTTACGTTCCACATAAGTAGCATATTTAATATATGCATGTCATTTTCTTATTTTTTTGTTGCTATCTTGTATAGGTGAAAATGCCCAAAGTGACAGTTGGCGATGTCTCAAGATCAAAAGCATACATTCCTAAAGTCTCTTCCACTCCGGGCATGGCTCCCTCTGTTGCTTGTTTCTATCGTCCCATTGAGGATAGGAACATTCACGAAGGGAGAATTGTCCATCCATCGTTCTATGAATCCGACTACATAGAACGTATGTTTTCCAACGTAAGTCTTGATTGTCTCTACAAAATTAATGAGCCAATCATTCCGCGCTTTGTCCTTGACTTCTATAGTCAAGTGGTATTGCAAACCGATCCCTTTGGCACCATCCTCATATCCTTCATGATTCAACACCAACTCATCACTCTTACTCTTGCTCAATTCGGGCAAATTCTAGGAATTCCCTCCTCCGGTCAAGCTGTCTTCTCAAATGAGTGGGATCTTTCCTCTCTTGAGCTTAATCGACCTCAAGTGGGTCCTTACTACTCCGAGATTCCATCTCCTGAAGAGATTCGTCAATATCTTAGGCTAGTTCGTGGTACGACTAGTCGAAAGATCAAGTCGAAAGATGTTGAAATCTCTGAAAACCAAATCCTTCTCAAAGATCTACGCCGCGACATGAAGAGTTGGGAAGAACTCATTCGTGAGAATGCGTTCGGTACCAGTGGTCACCGTGATCATGTCGCAGCAAGCATAGTCCACATGTTATATTGTATCGTTGCTGAACAACCATACAATTTGGCATATCTCTTTGTCTACCGTATCATGTCCGCCAAAAACACTCACAATGCAAATCTACCATATGGTATGTTTCTCACTCGTCTCTATAATCATGTCATGATACACTATCCACATCTTCGGAGTCCAATTTATGAGTCTGTGCAACCGACCCTCAATCCACTTGCTCAAATCCGTACCCGTCGCCCTCGTAGTGATAAAGGTAAATCTCGTAAGTCAGTCTTGTTTCCACCTCGTGGTTCCACGTCTCATCAAGGTGATGATGATGATGATGATGATGCGGAGGAAGGCACATCACGCGCTAGTACCCCATCACCAAGAACTTTCGTTGAAAATCTCCTGGATCTTGATTACACCGAATATCAAGTTCCTCCTCATGCCGACATGACAGACGAACTACTCTTCGAAAGGCAAACCGAGATGCTCAACTCACAACGGCAGATGCACCATGAAGTACGAGGCGGCTTCAAGTCCATCGGAAAGTCACTTGGAAAGTTATTTGGGAAAAATAAGAAATAAACATATTTGATGATTGTTTAGTTGATTTTTATTAGACACTTATATGTTGTACTATTATATTGACACTTGCTTGCTATGCTTTTATCATGTTAGTTGATAAACTTATTAGAACCTAGCTACTAGTTTATTTAAAATTATATGACTATGTTTCTAATATAATTGTTTTATGTATAATGTTTTAAATATGCAATTGATAATATTTAATCATTCTTGATGTACATGATCCAAATGGAACTTGCTGCAAAGACACCCTTAAAATAACCTTTTTCTGGAAATTTTTCAAATTTGGTCGCCTGGGAAATCACCAGATGGGCGGCCCCCTTAATTCCTTAGGCGGTCCCCTTAATTTTTAAGGGGGCCGCCCAACAATTAAGGGGACCGGCCATCTGGACAGTAAAATTTACTGTTTCCTTTTGCATCTTGTGACCACTTTTACCTAGCCCCAGCTACCATTACCCTTAATGCACGAACTGGACTTGGAATATTACCACAATATCTCCACAATTTGCCTAAATCAACCACTTTTTCACAATATAAAAACCCTCCTTACAATTACCTTTCACTTCATCAACCATCACCTTCATCAAACACCCATTGTCATCCACAATGCTATCACCTAAATCCTCCATCTCTAAGCCTTCAAGGAAACAAAGACTTGTTATCATACCACCAAAAAATTCATCCCCAAGTGCACCTAATGCACCATCAAAAACACCATCCACCCATGGAGCTTCATCTTCCTCCATTCCATCCACCTCCTCCATAAATGACTACATCCACACTCACCTAACATCATCACCAAGAGCATCATCACCACCATCCACTCAAGAACCTTCATACACCCAACTTGCCATTTCCCTATCACCCATCACACCTCTTGATGCTCATTTTTCACCATCACCAACCCCACCACCATTCTTTCCTATACCTTGGGCAATGCTTGAAGCCCATGGTGATAATTGTCTTTGTTGCGTCCATAACCGGACCTTAATCTTTGGTCTTAGAGATGAGATACACTACATGTTTTCATCTCTTGAACACATGATTGCCAACCCACAACCACCACCTCCTCCACCTCCTTCACCCACTACACCACCACCACCTCCATTTTCACCCAACTAAGCATATGCAATGCTTAAAAATAATTTTTCAAACCCTTCTTGCAAGCAAGCTCCATAGAAGACCATGTACCTCTAAGATGATTATGTAGTTTCATTAGTAGTTTTTTATTTGTATGCTTGCATACTTCATGTTGTAATCTTTTGGTTGTGTATTTATACACAACACCTTTATTGAATGAATGATTTTATATGCTTGCTTATTGTTGTTATATATACTTGTGCTTCTAACATTTTTTTTGCAAGCATTCCATAGCTCGTTTCCTTGGTGCCCCCAAACGAGGGGGAGTACACATCAAGGGGGAGTTTTCGTCCCGACATATTTAACTATATAAATTGTCGGCTTAACCTTTTTGATTCGACAAAAAGGGGAGAAATAGATGTAAACTCACTAAATACTTGTCTAAAAACTAATTTTTAGATTTAATGAGTTTAGATTTTGTAATCATCAAAAAGGGGGAGATTGTTGATATAAATAATGCCTAAACACGTTATTAATATTTTTCGATATCTCTACGTTTTGATAATCACAAAATGTAAAATCATTAATCGGAAAATTATGACGTAAACAAGTATTTAGTTGTAAATATCTATTTCTACAACTCAAATCACTTAAGGTATGAATGAACTAATGCTTAATGCATTATATGATCAAAGGAACATTTTCTTAATAACTAGATTTTTTATAAAACATCAAAAACATTTTATATATTTTTGAAAAACATTTTTGGCATTAAATAAAAATGTTTAATCTTTTATAAAAATATGAATTCAAATTTTTAACCAAAATCAGTTAAAATGTTCCAGAAAAACCTTCCCCACAAAAGGACAAAATTGGCCAACGGACAGAAGGGGCGGCCCCCTTAATTATTAAGGGGACCGCCCCCTATTTAAGGGGACCGCCCCCGCTCCAGTAGACTTTCAGCTGTCCAATTTTTCTCCTATAAATACCAGTCTTCTCCTGGACTTTTACTCACCTTTTGCACACTAAAACTTTCTGTTCTAAATTCATTCTAAACATTGTAAATCCTTTGATCATATTTTCTTAAGCATTGGTTTCTAAGTGATCCAAGCTTCCACCACCAAAAGTGCAAAAGAAGAACTCTACTTCAACTAGTGAAGAAGTGTTATTACTTACCTCATTCAATTGTGTTGTTGTGTAAAGTGTTGTGTAGTTGTGATAAATAGATCTAAGTGTAACTACGTAGTTGTGTTGTAAATTTGTTGTGAAGTAGTTGTGAATAAGTAGTTGTGAAGAAGTAGTCGTGAAGTAGTCGTGAAGAAGAAGTCGTGAAGAAGTCGTGAAGCCGTTGTGAAGAAGTCGTGAAGAAGTCGTGATTAAGTCCTGTAGAAGTTGTGTATAAGTTGTGAGATTGGTTCTAGCTACGATTAGGACTCGACATCTAGCTTTGTGTCATTAAGCCGGTGTAAGCTAAAGTTGTGTAAGGTTTCTCCGCCATAAGAGAGTTTGTTGACATAGTGAAGAAAACTCTCGAGTAGGTGACTCGAGGAGTGGAGTAGGGCAAGGAAGGTGTCCTTGTAGCCGAACCACTATAAATCTCCGTGTTGTGGTTTGATCTTTCCATCTCTCTCTTTTATTTCATTTTATTTATCTTACTTGCATTACTTATCTATATTTGCTTATATATGTTCATATTGATCAAGAGTTGAATTCACATAAAAAGAATCAAGTTTTTAAAAAGTAAACAAAAGTTTTCATAAATTAAAAAGACGTAAAACTATTCAACCCCCCTTCTAGTTTTCCACAATATGTAATATGAATGGGTTAGTAATGAATGAAAGAATGAATGAATGTTGTTTATGCTAAAAGTGATGAGTAAACAAGAATGAGTGGCCTGCTATTTATAGGCAAAATGATAAAACAGGCCACGGATTGGGCGGAACCAAAATGAGGGTTCCGTCCGTTATGCATTTTGGATCTGCCAGTCCCTGACAGCAAATCTCCAAATATCTTTCCAAACCTAACCAAGATATTATCAAATCTAATTCTTTGAGTGAAGATCATTCCATGATATTCTTAAGATCTTCAAGATATCTAAAGATCTTCAATATAATGTATGCCATGATGTCATTGTACAAATTTCCATTTTAAGAAATAAAATGTAATATTAAATGTAAAATGTATGTATCATGTATAAACTAGTGATCATGTATGTAGCATGTTATGAGTTTTTAAAAACTTATAATTATATATGTAAAAGACTTAACTTATATTTATGCTTTGCTAAAGATAAAATTTATAATTGTCATTAACAAAATATAGCAAAGATCGTAAAATATAAATAACGTTTTTAGATGATATTTGTATTAACAAACACATTTCACCAACTCATCAAATCTCATTTCCATCTAATCGATCTAATCTAAACACCCAAATCGTCTTATCCCCTTCATCATCAGCTACGAAGACGCAAGAAGGCCACAACCACAAAGACTTATCTCCTTAAGTAAGCAAAGTTTAGATGGTTTTTTTGTTGTTTACTTTTATTTTGTCTTCAAACCGAGTGAAGAAAGAGTGAAACACGTAATGTTTTAATTCTTTCCTTAATATTCGGATAGTAGAAAGATCGATGATGGTTTTGGTTTTAACACTCAAGATCTTTTAAGATCTGTACATATGTGGGACAAACTGAGATCTTCTATAAATTATTTGCGTTTCAGTTTAAAGATCTATGTTGATTTATATTCCGTGTGTTAGACTTTTATTAGTCTTGGTAGTTCATTGAACACCACAGAATACTTAGTTGAGATCATTTGATTTATCTTTAACTTTAGAGTCTGAATCGAAAAGGATCAGTGATGGTTTGTTGTTCACTTATTTAAAATCTATGAAGATTGGCACCCTTGGTGAACGAAACTGAGATCCTTATGATTGTTTATATGTTTGAGTCTTGATTATGTTTGTGGAGATGGGATAGGATAGAATGGGATTTGTTGTTTCTTGTTTAAGCTGAGATAGGATATGGATAGAATCTGGATTTGATGATGTATTTAGTTGTTGTTGTTGACTGTTATGGGTTGACAGTTTGAGTCTTTTAGATATTTTCCATTTGATTTAGTCATTATGAGGTTATATAATCTTGGGTATGGATTCCATGTGGTGTTTCGTATCTGGTTTGGTCAATGGCCTTCATCTCCATCTTCTTTCCTTTCTGCACAAGTTCGAAAAGTCAAAGTTCGACGAGTCATACAAAAGTTTGACGAGTCTTACCAAAGTTCGACAAGTCTTAACAAAGTTCGACCGAGTCTTACAAAAGTTCGACAAACCCTTGAATCAAGCAAGGGAATACTAGTACTCGTTTGAAACGCGTAGAAGTTTTTCGACCAGTTTTCCGTTCACCTTCTGACCAACATTCCGACCACAGTTTTGACTCGTTTTCTGACCATGTATTTGACCACTGATTCACGGATTTGGAACAAAAGTCACAAAAAAATGAGTAAAACAAAAGTTGTTAACTGTTGGGAATTAAATATTCTGAAGTTTAAGTATCGGAAAAATCTCTCAAGTGATTAAGTCTGGTAGCAGTAGAGTTAAGTCTGGTGAGTTCCAAAGTTAAGTCTGCTGGTTATCTGCTGGTTAAGTGATGGTGCGTGCGTGTCGTTGCGGTTTAGCAGTATTAATGCCTACTCAAGTTTTAAATTTATATTTAGCCGACTTATCAATAACACACACACTTAACGAGCAGTGTACCCGGTCAGTATGAATATAATGGTAAGTAGAGTGTCGATCACTAAGAGTGGAACGTATTATCTAGTTATTCTAATCAGTATTTTAATATCCTAAGTTAGCTATACAACCTAATCTAACGCAAGGGGGGGTTCAGCCAGAGAGACTGGCACGGTTTGGTTATGATTAAATAGTGAACTAAACTAATGAGCACGAATCAGCGATTAGCACACACGTACACAGATAGATACTTGAGACAATAAGAAGACCTGTCCTGATAATTAAGTAGCTTTTCACTTGTTTTATTGCTAGTTTTATATGAAGTGTATATAATTAACCCTTTCTCGTTGGCTCTAATCTTATTCGGCGAGTAAACCCTTAATGATCACTTATGTCTATCCCACTATCCTAGAAACGATAGAATAAATAGGCGAGGAAGGGGCATGGCGACCCAAGCAATGCTCAGCTAGACACAGAGGTTATCAATGCACTAATAAAAGTCACCAAAGACATCAAATATAAACTTTAATTAATGGGAAAGCAATTTTAAGGGGTGCGCATGATTTTCCGTAGTCACATGACATCAGCCCATCAATCCTGATGAATTAAAGTGTACTAATACAATAAAACAAAACTACTTAATGAATTGAATACATGCAGGACCTTCTTACAGCTCTTGTATCTTCGTTCAGGGTGTGTCTTGTGCTGCTAATACGTCTGAATTCGTCTCTGGTTTGGTACTCGTACGTATGGTATCTTGCACTGTTCAACTCCGAAATTCGTCTGACTTTGGGGTATTTATAGTTTCTGTTTGGGGTTAGATGCGGCGCATAGGATAAGTAGATGCGGTGCATTGACTTAACTTCGCGTGGGGTCCAAGATTAATATATTCAGGAATATTCGTACACCGCCTTAAGATGCGGCGTAACTTCATTTCTCTATGTGGCGCATGTCCTTTGCTGTCTTGGATTGTAACTTGTGAAATCTTGATAGTGATACACCGTATGTAAGAAGTATGTTGCGGCGTATCTGGAGCAGAATGATCTTGATCTTGTACATTTCAGTAGACTCTTAACATCTTGCTTGTTTTGCTCCATAATTAGTCTAAAATCGCCAAGTTTCACATAATACTTGTTTTTACCTGAGAATTACAAAAGTAAACATTAACGTATCAATTCTCATATATAATATAATAAAACAAGTCAAATAAATAGGATAAATGATGATAATAAAATGTACTTATTTGAGTTCATCAAATATCCCCCCACTTGAACTTTACTTGTCCCCAAGTAAACCTTAGAATAAATCTTATGAAAATGTATCCTAAAAGATATTAGGATTTATTTTTATATTTAAGCATGTATTCATTTTGTCATAATTGCACAACCAAACACTTAACGAATTAGAAATAAAATAAAATATTTCGATAAAAGCAAATCTAATCGTTTAACTGTCCAGTCGTGACGAATATTCTATCATAAGCTTGGCAAGTATACGCATCTCCCCCACTAAAGCCAAGGAATAACAAGTCTAAAGCGGTAAAAGGGGTTTGTTGGTTAAGGGTTAATCATTCTTCTTAATCTCTATCGATCTCACATTCCAGAAAAGGCGACAAAATCACAAATACATGATCGAATCCACGACCACGATACTTGCAATTGCTCAAATCCTTAACTCGAATGGGCTAAAGATAGGACCAAGTAATCTTTACCAATAATATTATATCAAAAAGGGCGACAAAATCATAAATACATAGCCGAATCCACGACTACGATACTTAAGATTGCTCAAATCCCTAATCTCAATAAATCAAAGGTTTGGATAAAGAATGATGTAGGGTATGGATAATATTTGGGATACAAATTGGTGTAAAATGAAAAATAAACAAAACAGATAAATTAAAATCCTAAGTGTGGTTAATCACTTTCCCAACCATCCCATGAATAAGACTCATATCATTGAATAACTCACGCTTTAACACTTGAAACACACGCTTTAGGTAGACACGAATTATACTCAACAAGATCTCAATCAAAGAATAACCTTAGTTGGCGTTCCCATAACGGCCAACTCCCATTCAATCCATAAATATAATATATAACAACAATTAGTGGTGATATCGCCCACTTAATACAAAACTTTACATAAGTTGGTTAAAACAAACTTCCAACTTTTCCTTTTTCTTTTTCTTTTCTATTTTTTTGATTTTTTTTTTTTTTTGACATCAACATATATGTGTAAAATTTCACAACTTTTCTATCACTATTTTTCCGGATAATTTTTCCATATCTTCATACTTTCAGAAATAACTGTAATAGTGAAAGTAGTAAACACACGAAAAATAAACTCAAAGTTATACAATATTTACTTTCGTACCAATTGCATTGTGCAATTTCCTGACTCAACCAAAGATAATGAATTACGCACGCGAACACATGTAATGTAAGGAAACACACTTTGCCTAAAGTAATTAACCAACCACGGATTTTAATCTACAGGGTAGGCTAAGGTGTAAGGGTGTATCGAAACATTATAACAAAGGTGTAAGAAACGAAAGAAATGGCTCTGAGGGTTTTTCTAGGGGTATCTTACTCTAAAAGTGAGAGTAACAAAAGGTTTATACGAGGGTTCAACTAACCCAGTGTAGTTAGTTAATATCACATAACATATAAAGGCTATTTGGGTGTAATCCTAGAAATTTACCAATTTAGACAAGTCATTCTAATTATATAGATAATACTTATTATGGTGGTCTCGAATAGTATACAAGCCAAGTTCTAAAGTTTACAAGTCACCGGCACACTCATAGATTTGTGAATTTTGATAAGTTCACAATTTTTGGAAATAATGTTATGTGTGCAGCTATGTAATTTAGACTTTAAACAAAAACATGCTAAAAATTTTAAAATTTTGATATATTAAGCGCATTTTAAGCATATTATGAAAAAGTTTAGGACAAGTAAGTGTTCTAATTCTCCAATCCCCCCACTTAAGTTAAACAACGTCCTCGTTGTTTGTATCAAAGATTAAAAACTGGAAAATAAAAGAATTAGAACAGAAAAACTCCCCTGAGATTTGCTCGGTATGATCCTCCATTATTCGTATAAGAGCAAAAATCAACTTTCTTGTGTATGAGAACGTTTAAGCTTCATAGATGATGTATCCACAAAAATGCAGGAATCTATAATACCATTCAGACTTTAACACAACTGAGTTAAGAAGGTTCAAACTTGCATAATACATTAGTAGTTAGTAAAAATAAAACTAAAAAAATTAAAATGAAAATCATCAGGTCAGTCGATACGCCGTATCTTATGGAAGAAGATACGCCGAATCGAGCCTGGAATAAATACGAATCAGAATAGAAGATGCGTCGCATCCTTAACCAGGGATGCGCCGCATTAAATAAACTGACAGAAAGTTTTAAAGTCAAAAATAAAAATGCATAAAATTAAATAAGATATGACCAGTGCAGGTGATGCGCCGCATCTTATGATGGAGATGCGCCGCATCTTCTGCAGGTCTGACAGACTCGACACAGAACAGAAAAGTACAAATTTTTCATCCGGGTTGTCTCCCGGTCAGCACTTGTCTTTATTCCAGAGTCTTCAAGTTAGACTCACGTTCAGCTCCTTAATTTAATATTCAAGTTAAATTCTTACTCGTTCTCAGTATCCTCAATTTTATTATCAAAGTATTTCTTTACTCGTTGCCCGTTTACCTTGAATATATAACCATTTTTGTCGCATATTTCAATAGTCCCGTACGGATACACTTTCTTGACAACGAACGGACCCGTCCATCTTGATTTAAGTTTACCTGGATACATCTTTAATCGAGAATTAAACAGCAGCACTTTCTCTCCAATAGTAAACGTTTTATCCCCATGTAACCTCGAGTCATGCCATCTTTTAGTTCTTTCATTGTAGATCTTAGTATTTCTGTAGGCCTCATCTCTTAGTTCGTAGAGTTCATTAAGTTCCATGAAACGGTTCTTCGTCGCAGCTTCCATATCCATGTTACATTTCGTCAAAGCCCAATATGCACTTTGTTCTATTTCGACCGGTAGGTGGCATGCTTTTCCGTATACAAGAAGAAATGGAGTGCATCCCGTTGGTGTCTTATAGGCTGTACGAAATGCCCATAAAGCATCATTTAACTTGTCAGACCACCCTTTCGGATTATATCCAGTCGATTTTTCAAGAATCTGCTTTATAGCCCTATTGGTTACTTCAGTTTGCCCATTGGATTGAGGATGGTATGCAGTGGAAACCCTATGATACACTCCATATTTTTGCAAGGCTTTTCCTAGATGGTGATTACAAAAGTGTGTTCCCCTATCACTAATCAATGCTTTAGGAACTCCAAACCTAGCGAACAAACTTTGCAAAAATTTAAGTACTACCTTGCTGTCGTTTGTTGGTAATGCTTGCGCTTCGACCCATTTTGATACGTAATCAACAGCAACCAAAATATACTTATTACCTTTAGATTCAGGAAACGGTCCCATGAAGTTCAATCCCCATATGTCGAAAACTTCACATACATGGATATAGTTTTGCGGCATTTCTTTCTTGATGTTATATTTCCGGATCGTTGACACGCATCACATCCTTTTATATAATCTTTTGCATCATCCAACATAGTGGGCCAATAAAATCCTGCATCAAGGATTTTTCTTCTTGTAATAACTGCACCGTGATGTCCCCCCGTCGGCCCTGAATGGCAATGTGCCAATATTGTTGGGATATCATCACCATCTACGCATCTTCGTATAATATTGTCAGTGCATAATTTAAAGGCATAAGGTTCATCCCAAATATACTCATTAGCGCGATTTAGAAACCTTCTTTTCTCGTCGGATGTTAGCCCTTTTGGAATTTCATTTGCAACAATAAAGTTTATATAGTCGGCATACCATGGTCTATTATTATTGCTCTTAATTCTTACCATCATAAGGTGTTCATCAGGAAAGTCATCAGTGATTTCCCTTTCATCAAGCACCTCCATATCAGGGTTTTCAAGTCTAGATAAGTGGTCAGCAGATAGATTCTCTGCACCCTTTTTATCTTTAATTTCAATATCGAATCCTTGGAGCAATAAAACCCACCTAATAAGCCTTGGCTTGGCATCCTGTTTATTGAACAAATACTTCAAAGCAGAATAGTCAGTGTAAACCATAGTTTTTGACAATATAAGATATGACCTAAATTTATCGAATGCAAAAACTACTGCTAAAAGTTCTTTTTCTATGATGGTGTAATGTTCTTGGGCATTATTTAATGTTTTGCTAGCATAATAAATTGGCTTAAATTTCTTTTCTATCTTTTGGCCAAGTACAGCTCCAACAGCATAATCACTAGCATCACACATTAGTTCAAAAGGCAGATTCCAATCCGGCGAAATTATAATAGGTGCAGTAGTTAGTTTTTCTTTAAGTATATTAAATGCCTTTTTGCAATCTTCAGAAAAATCAAACTTCGCATCTTTTAGCAATAATTGGGTCATAGGCCTAGATATCATTGAAAAATCCTTTATGAACCTACGATAAAATCCAGCATGCCCTAAAAAACTTCTAACACCTTTTACATTAGTGGGGTAAGGTAGTTTGGCAATTACATCAATTTTAGCTTTGTCGACTTCTATACCTTTCCCAGAAATCTTATGTCCTAACACAATTCCTCTCTAACCATAAAATGACATTTTTCCCAATTAAGAACAAGGTTAGTTTCTTCACACCTAGCAAGCATTTTATCAAGTTTAAAGAGACAATCACTAAATGAGTTACCAAACACCGAGAAGTCGTCCATGAAGACTTCCATAAAGTCTTCTACCATATCATGGAAGATAGCCGTCATACAACGTTGGAAAGTAGCAGGGGCGTTGCATAGTCCGAACGGCATTCTCCTATAGGTGAAGGTTCCATAAGGGCAGGTGAAAGTCGTCTTCTCTTGATCCTCGGGGGCAATGGGTATTTGGAAGAAACCTGAAAAACCATCTAAAAAACAATAATAATCATGTCCTGATAGTCTTTCTAACATTTGATCAATAAATGGAAGAAGGAAGTGATCTTTTCGCGTAGCATCATTGAGTTTGCGGTAGTCGATGCAAACTCTCCATCCAGTAACAGTTCTTGAAGGGATTAGCTCATTGTCGTCATTGAGTACTACCGTCATTCCTCCTTTTTTTTGGTACAACGTGGATAGGACTGACCCATGAGCTGTCGGAAATTGGGTAGATAATTTCGGAGTCAAGTAATTTCACAATTTCATTTTTCACCACGTCTTGGATTTTTAGATTTAAACGCCTTTGGGGTTGGATAGTTGGTTTGAATTCATCTTCCATAAGGATTTTATGTGTACAGAATGACGGGCTAATTCCCTTAATATCAGACATACTCCATGCTAATGCTCCTCTTCGTTTATATAGTACCAGCAAAAGGGATTCTTTTTCTTTTGGCGTTAAGTCAGATGCAATAATAACGGGCGAATTAGTGTTCCCATTTAGATAGGCATATTCCAAGGTAGAAGGGAGATCCTTAAGCACAGGTTTAACATCATCAATTTCATTAGCACTAGCGGAATAAACTTGTTCTTTTATTATTTCGTTGCTGTCATCAGATAAATGCGCCGCATCGATATTTCCGATGCGCCGTATGGCGTTACAAACAGCGGAATCAACAGCGAAATAATTATCAATAGTATTTTCATCAACTTGATCTTCTATAGCAATTGTGTTTTCTAAATTTTTAAGCAGAAAAGAATCAAGCAAATTACTTTTTAACAATTTCTGAGTAAATTGATTAATCGTGTCATCAGAAACATCGATATTATAGCATTCATCGTCTTCCGAATTAGTTTTACTCATAGATTGTTCCATATTAAATTCAACCTCATCTTTTCCTATGGTAAGAGTTATCTTTTTATTAAAAACATCAATCATGGCCCTAGCAGTGGCTAAAAATGGTCATCCTAATATTATAGGAGTTCTAGAATTTTCGGGCATATCGAGGATAACAAAGTCAATAGGTAATTCAAATTTATCAACTTTTATTAATATATTTTCAGCTATTCCTAATGGGTATTGTATAGACCTATCAGCTAGCTCTAAGCACATCCTAGTAGGTTTTGGTTCACCCAAGCCTAATTTTTCATACATAGAAGAGGGCATAAGACTTATACTAGCTCCTAGGTCGGCTAAAGCATTTCCAATATGTAAATTTTTAATTTGACAATGAATAGTGAAACTCCCTGGATCTTTTTCCTTAGATGGAAGTTTGTTGAGCAATGCTGCTGAGCTTCTTTCCCCCATTGTTACAGTGCAAGCCTCTTCAAGTTTGGACTTGTTTGTAAGTAAGCTCTTCAGATATTTAGCATATTTTGGCATTTGCACTAGGGCTTCCATAAATGGTATGCTTAGCTGCAGCTGCTTGAGATTTTCCAGGAACTTCCTTTGATAGGCATCTTCTTTCTCCTTCCTTACCCTATGTGGAAAAGGTAGTGTTGATCGTTTAAGTTCAACAGAAGGTTCTTCTCTAATCACAGGTTCTGGATTAGTCTCTTTTGGTTGCTCTTGCTCAGATGATATAGATTCAGGGGAAATCTTGTTTGTGCTGTTATCCTCGGGTGTCTCTCCGATTTGAAAGGTTGACTTTCCGCCTCTAGTTGTAATCCCTTTCAAATCGTGTTTTACCAAAAGAATCTTGTTAAGCACCGTTGACAATTGGTGCACTTCAATTGCCAATCCATTAATCATGTTGTTTTGTTCCTTTAGTAACAGCTCATGACTGCCTTTGAATTCATTAATAAGGTTTCTTGCTTCATGATGTTCTTTTTCATTTGCTTGAGCGATTAGTAGTGCAAACTCTTCCATGGTAGGGTTTCTTTGGGGTCTTCCGAACCAGTTGGGGAAAATATCGAACATTGTTCCTGAAAATTAAAAATAGGTAGATTTCAAAGTAAAAACTTCCTAGTGTAAAGGTTAGAATATTTTCCGTTCGGAAATAAGAAAAAGTTGCTGATATTTGTAGACGATGCGCCGTATCCAGAAAGTTGGATACGCCGTATCTTATAATCGTTAAAATTTAATCAGACTTTTATTCAGAAAGCAGATACGCCGCTTATAATTTTAGCATGCGCCGTATCCAGTTTAAATTATCAAAAATCGATTATATTTAATAAAATTAAATGCGTCGTATTAACAAAAGCTAATGCGCCGTATTTTCGTTACGTTTCAAAATACAAGATTTTTGATTTAGTAGATGCGCCGTATCGATAAAAATCGATGCGTCGTATCTGTTTAATAATTCGAAAACTGTTTTTAATTTAAATCGAAAATACGCCGTATCTGTTAAAATAGATGCTTCGTATGGCGTTAGGGTTTAGAAAAATTTCTTATTAAAAACAGAATACGCCGTATCTTGAGAAAAGATGCGTCGTACTCGAATTTATTAAACGCGTTGTATTTTATAAAAATTAAACGCAATACGCCGTATATGTGAAAACAGATGCGCCGTATCGTTTGTATTAGCACAGTACAACGATAGCAGAATGCAAAAAATAGAAAAAAAAAAGAAAAACAAAAATAAAAACAAACAAAAAGAAACAAAAATTAAAGAAAATAAAAACACACAAAAACAGAAAATATGCAAACTATACAATGAATGCAATTTATCTAATATATAACAGGGTTAGTGGTTAGAATCTAAAAATTAAAAAGAAAAACCTAATTAAAATACTAATCAAATTAACAGATAATAACAATTCACTCCCCGGCAACGGCGCCAAAAACTTGATGGTGCGTGCGTGTCGTTGCGGTTTAGCAGTATTAATGCCTACTCAAGTTTTAAATTTATATTTAGCCGACTTATCAATAACACACACACTTAACGAGCAGTGTACCCGGTCAGTATGAATATAATGGTAAGTAGAGTGTCGATCACTAAGAGTGGAACGTATTATCTAGTTATTCTAATCAGTATTTTAATATCCTAAGTTAGCTATACAACCTAATCTAACGCAAGGGGGGGTTCAGCCTGAGAGACTGGCACGGTTTGGTTATGATTAAATAGTAAACTAAACTAATGAGCACGAATCAGCGATTAGCACACACGTACACAGATAGATACTCGAGACAATAAGAAGACCTGTCCTGATAATAAGTAGCTTTCACTTGTTTATTGCTAGTTATATGAAGTGTATATAATTAACCCTTTTTTTGCTCTAATCTATCGGCGATAACCCTTAATGATCACTTATGTCTATCCCACTATCCTAGAAATGATAGAATAAATAGGCGAGGAAGGGGCATGGCGACCCAAGCAATGCTCAGCTAGACACAGAGGTTATCAATGCACTAATAAAAGTCACCAAAGACATCAACATATAAACTTTAATTAATGGGAAAGCAATTTTAAGGGGTGCGCATGATTTTCCGTAGTCACATGACATCAGCCCATCAATCCTGATGAATTAAAGTGTACTAATACAATAAAACAAAACTACTTAATGAATTGAATACATGCAGGACCTTCTTACAGCTCTTGTATCTTCGTTCAGGGTGTGTCTTGTGCTGCTAATACGTCTGAATTCGTCTCTGGTTTGGTACTCGTACGTATGGTATCTTGCACTGTTCAACTCCGAAATTCGTCTGACTTTGGGGTATTTATAGTTTATGTCTGAGGGTTAGATGCGGCGCATAGGATAAGTAGATGCGGCGCATTAACTTAACTTTGCGTGGGGTCCAAGATTAATATATTCAGGAATATTCGTACACCGCCTTAAGATGCGGCGTAACTCTATTTCTCTATGCGGCGCATGTCCTTTGCTGTCTTGGATTGTAACTTGTGAAATCTTGATAGTGATACGCCGTATGTAAGAAGTATGTTGCGGCGTATCTGGAGCAGAATGATCTTGATCTTGTACATTTCAGTAGACTCTTAACATCTTGCTTGTTTTGCTCCATAATTAGTCCAAAATCGCCAAGTTTCACATAATACTTGTTTTTACCTGAGAATTACAAAAGTAAACATTAACGTATCAATTCTCATATATAATATAATAAAACAAGTCAAATAAATAGGATAAATGATTATAATAAAATGTACTTATTTGAGTTCATCATTAAGTCTGGTCATTGAAGTTAAGTCTGGTGGTTAAGTCAAGTGTTAATTCTGGTGACTATCAGAGTTAAGTCTGCTTGATGAAGATATTAAGTCTGGTTGACTGAAAGTCAATAATACACGGTAGATAATATCTTACCCCATGTGCTCAGTCTTTATCTTATATTCTCAGAACAAGTTGTAATCTTAGATACATGTTGTATCTTAGTTACTGACACACATAAGATAAGCTAGCAAGTTGTTTGACAAGACTTAACATTATTGTAAAGATCTTTCTTATGATATTAAAGAAAGATCTTAGACTAGAGATAAAAATGTGTGTTCAAATAAGTGCTTAAAATATATATCTCTCAAGAACAAACAAAAAATAATATCACAAGATATAAGAAACATAAGATTCAAGGTTGTAACCCTAGTGATAACTCAAGATCACTCGTATTATTATCTTAATAATATTGAATCGTTTTGGTGATAACATTGCATGTTCTTTGTTCTATATACACAAGCATAACTGTTCCATTTCCATAACACAAATAACCTTCTAAGTGTGATTAAGTAAATTCCGCGTACTTGATAATATTAACTCAATATATCATATACACAAAGAAACAAAGGTTTAACCACCTTATCAGTGTATCGAATCCTTATCAATTGGTATCAGAGCAGGCTGATATTATTGATTTAGAAGAAGAAGAAATAGAAATGGATGCACAAGATACTGCTACAAATGTTGATGCAAAGTTGCCCATGATCAAACAGAATGAGTTTGAGTTATGGAGGTTGAGAATTGAGCAATATTTCATGGTTCAAGATTATGCTCTTTGGGATATCATTCTGTATGGTGATTCATTTACACTAGGTTATACAAATGTTATTCTTGAAGGTAAAACTGAAAGGAGAAGGAATACTAGACCATCTAACAATAATGAAAAGATACAGAAGAGGAATGATCAAAAGGCAAGAAACTTATTGCTTATGACCATTCCTGGTGAACAAATGCTATCTTTTAGCAAGTATCTAGATGCAAAAACTCTTTTTGAAAAGATTTGTGCATGGTTTGGTGGTAATGAAACTACCAAGAAAACACAGAAGACATTGCTAAAACAACAATTTGAAAACTTTAGTTCAAATAGCAATGAATCACTTGATAAGTTGTTCTCAAGATTACATAAGCTTGTCAGTCAGTTAGCTGTGTTGGGTGTTGAGATAGCCAAGGAAGATCTCAACATGAAGTTTTTGAGAAGCCTACCTGATGAGTTCCATACTCATTTGGTTGTCTGGATGAACAAACCAGACATTGAAACCATGAAACTAAATGATTTGTTCAACAACTTCAAAATTGTTGAACAAAGTCTAAAGAAGTCTGGAATCTATAGTACTAGTTCTGGGAATGTGGCACTCTTGTCATCTCCTAGTATTAGTAAGTCAGAAGAGGTAGATGAAGATGAAGGTGTTTTGATGAAGCGAAAAGTGTACCGCTTTTAAGGGGTCATTTAAGCCCTAAATCGTATTTATTTGATCAAATATTGCCCTAAATCGTTTCTTTTGTCATTTTAGGTACTTTTGAGAAGAAATCTGGAAAAGGAGGCATTTTGGACGTTTTTGGAGCATAAAAGTGAAGAAAACGACAAAGTCTCAAAATCATGCTGGAAGTTACCTTTGACGGCGTCAGGATTAACCCTGGACGGCGTCATGGCTTGGCAAAAGTGGTGGATGTGAAATTTACTCATGATAAGCCAGAGAAATTGCATGGAAATTCTGACGGCGTCACGCTTTAATCTGATCAAGGTCGTCACGGCTTAATTCAAAGAGGGACGGCGTCACGTTCAAGGTCTGACGGCGTCAAGCCTTGATAAGCCAGAACGGATTTTGGAGAGCTAAAGAGGGACGGCGTCAAGAAGGCCATCCGGGAACCCTAAAAGCGGCGAGGTGACGGCGTCACACTCCATAACGTGACGCCGTCAGATCCAAAAATCTATATATAGTTTTGCAATTCTTTGTCATTAGTGTGGAACTTATTGGGGAACTTTGTGTGTGAAAACCCTAGGACGAATTTGGCAGCTCTTTCAAGGCTTTTTGCCTTGAGATCTTCCATGTTACATTGAAGATAAGTTATCAATTAATCATTCAATATGTCTATGTGTTGTTTGATTTTATCTTGTTCTTGTCTTTTGTTTAACATGTTAGGCTAGATTTATCTTGTGTTTGCTTAGATCTAATGAAACCTAGCTATTGATTATTGGTTATTAGTGTGTTGTTAGTTGTATTGGATGATTGTTCATCTATGTTAGGCTTAAGAAAACTGGCTAACTTCCTATTCGGTAACTTGCTTGAACGTCTTAAGAAACATGAACCAATGCGTACTAAAGGTTTTTATGGTTGTATTTAATGCACAAGCGAATTCTAGTGATCCCATGTTAGGAGCTTCCTAGCCGGCTCGACATAGGAGTGAAGTAGGAGCTTGTAGAGTTGGGAAGTACGTACGCCACCCCACAAATGGTATTAAGGAATACACCCGTCATCCACGCGACTAATACACACTAATCAACCGGTAAAAGATAGTTAGGGAGTAAGGAAATCTAAGTAAACACATTTCCCTCCACATAAGTTTTCACCAACATTTTCATTTTTGTTATTTTATTTTATTTGCATTCGTAGTAATTTGGGTTAGTTGACTAGCAACTAATTCCGCCCACTCTTTCAAACCCGAGATTTTACTTGATTTCATAAAAATATAAAAACATAAAAAGAATCTTCTCTCACCCTTAGACCTATTAGAGTAATTTTTCATACCTAACGAACACTATTCCCTGTGGAGAACGATCAATCCCCCGTACTTACCACTACACTATACTACATCGGTCAGGTACACTGCCTGGTGGGGTTGTAAGCCTCTTGAGATCCCTCGAGAGGTAAAACCTGTTGTAAGGTCGCAAAACCACGCATCAAGTTTTTGGCGCCGCTGCCGGGGAATAGTTATTGTTTAGGTTGAATTTTTATTTTATAGGTCTACTCACTAGATTCCTTTCTAGTGAGATTTTTATTTTCTTTTTCTAGGTTTTCTTTAGTCTATCTATTTTCTTCGTTTCTTTGTTCGTAACCATTACCATTCGACATCATGGAAGATGGTAATATCCTTAATCCCAACAACCCACCACCACAACAACCACCACCACCTCCTAGAGCCCGTACTTTAGGAGAGTACTCCTGTCCTAGCCACCATGGCTATCGAAACACCATTGAGCTCACTCAAGGAGCCAATGTCACTCCCTTGCGATCCGACACCATCCGGTTGGTGCAAAGCGGATGCGCATTCCATGGACTTCGTTCTGAAGATCCTAATCAACATCTCAAGGACTTTCTCAAAATTTTTGATTCTATAGACCTTGATGTTACCACTCGAGAGACGACCCGATTGCGTCTCTTTCAATTCTCTCTGCGGGACCAAGCTAGTCAATGGCTAGAACGTCAACCCGCAGGATCCATCACCTCTTGGGATGATCTCACTACTCGTTTCCTTGCTCAGTTTTTCCCACCGGGGAGAACTACCAAGCTAAGGAATGATATCTTGATGTTCCAACAACGTCAAGGCGAAACCCTCTACGAGGCATGGACTCGATTCAAGGACTTACTCCAAAAAGTCCCTCACCATGGCATAGAACTTTGGCTCCAAGTCCAAATCTTCTATGACCATATCAATCTCTCCACGAGGCAAACCATTGACCAATCGGCCGGTGGCAAGCTACGTGATCTAAGTGCGGAACAATCATGGGCTCTCCTAGAGGATCTTGCTCTTTATGACAACGAAAGTTGGAGTGATCCCCGTGATTTGAATAAAATGGTCAAGGCAATATCTTTGCCTTCGAACAATTCAAGCACTTCCAACCGTAGGATCATGGAACTTGAAGACCAAGTTAAGTTTCTCATGAAATCCTACGAGGCTCCTAAACCTTCAAGCCAAGTGAACAAAATCACTTCTTCATGTGAATTATGTAGTGGTCCCCACAACACTCATGATTGCATGGAACTCCCCAAACAGGCTTTCAAAGAATTCGCATCCTCGCGAATCGATAAGGCGGGAGATAAGTGGCTCACTACTAATTATGGACACAAGAATCCCGAAGATAGGTATGAGGCATGGAAGAATAAGCCAAATTTTCGTTGGAACCAAACTCGAAGTGTATCATTCAATGACTCTCCCCCACTCACCTGGTCTGAACATTACCCTCATCAGCATACGCATAAACAACAAAATCGCGAGGAATCACTGCAAAAATTCATTCTCTCTCAAGAAACACAGCTCTCCAAACTTGAGAATCAATTCAGACAACAGCAAGTTGATATGAACAACAAGGTTGATGACCTGTTTAAGGTTATCAATGATCGCCTTGCTGGCAGGTCAACTTATGAGTTGACACGAGTTAATGAGATCAAATCTGTTACGGTGACTCACCAAACACCTCCTCCTGTAAAAATCAAGCACCCTAGTAAACTCTTCAAACACATATCACAAAACGGAAAAGAAACTGGAGATACTCATACCCCGTCGAAACCTCTCCACTTCGTGAACACCATTACAACAATACCTGTTCCTAAACCCAATCTGGACCAACAATCAACCGAGAATGTGGACAATGAAATGGAGGGTGAAGTTCCCGAAAAGAACCCGAGGCGCCCGACGACTATCTAGACTCACCAAAGAACTCGAGTACAAGAGAGGTGAGTGATGAGAAGGGCTCGGAAGAGAAATCCGAAATGCCTCATGAGCTCCCGGTACCGCTAGACCACCCCCTGGTGGAGGAACTTGAGAGGGGCACAGCTAAGTTGCCTATGGGATTCGGAGAGAGAATAGAGGATGGCGTTCCTAGGGTCTTAAAGATATCCTGCACCACTAGGAAAAAGTTTATAAAAGATGCATACATAAACCCCAACTCTTCTATGAATGCAATATCCCTCTCTCTATATAACGAAGCCTTCACCGAACAAGTCAAATATGAAGGGTCTAATATCATCGGGGTAATAAGAAGGGTACCAATTGTGATAGAAAAGTTCCTCTTTCATATCGAGCTAACTGTATTTAATAACATGGACTCTATCATTAGCCCACCCTTAGCTAGCCTTGTTCTAGGCAAGCCATTCATAAACGCAACGGGAGTGATACTCGATGAGGATGATAGGAGTGCATTATTTACCGATGGTGTCAGGAAAGTGATTTTTCGGGATGGCTGTGAAGAAGTGTATGAGTATCAACCATCAGCATGTGGCAACACATGGGGGCTATGCGGTAGAAGGCCTGGCCGAATTAAGCGATGTGATCCGAATAATCTCAAAATACCTTGCATGATTGGTCACAAGCATTTTTATAATGTTTACATCGACACATGTTTACCCAAAAATGTGATGTCCCTGTTTCATTATAACAACATTTGCAGATGGGGAATGATTCATAAAGGGAAGGACGACATTGGCATAGATGATGATGTACAGGTGTTTGTAGGAAACATGACATTCACTATGAGCTTCGCAATCGTCGATAATATCGAAAAGTACATCGATCCCAGGTTATCACAAGTTGTTTTTGGGGCACCTTTTTGCAAGGCCACAAGCTTGGTTGTGGACGAGCTCAATGGGATCATGACTTTCACCGATGGGATTAGGGAAATCTCATACCAAACGCCTTACAAGATGAGAGAATTCAAGGAGATTGATTATGAAGGGCTCGATGGGTTAAGTTCCCAACTCGTGTTATGTGATGATGATGTGAGAAGGGGATGTAAGGACACTTTTGACCTGTCAAGTGGATTCTTTAAGCATGATAAGGAGCTTAGTTCTAAATACCGAAACAATCCCTTTGATCTCGAGGACCCGAAATACCTTCACTATGAAAGTGATTCTGATAGAGAATCAAAGGAGAATGGCCTAGGAACCGTGACCGATGATGGAATCACGTAATGTACGTGACTTTGAGTCTAGCTACAAGACTCGTTAATAAAGAAAAGCGCTTCTTGGGAGGCAACCCAAGCTTTATTTGTTTATTTGCTTTGTGTGTTCATTTATTTGTTTGTTTGATTTTATTTGCTTCCGTATGTGTGTTTAATTTTTATTCTTATTGGTTCATGTTCAAAACTAATTTGTGAAAATGCTTTATTTTGTTTTTAACTTCGTCTTAACTACATATAAAGGTATTTTGCAAAAGTTAAGTGTAAGGGAAATCTAAATCGGTTTATTAGAACACAAATGAACATGAATCATAATAATAATAAATTAACATACATATTAGTATTTGTTTGAGTCAAATGCTTGTATCGAGTCATAATGATGTTTTGCAGGATTTCCAGGAAGTAAGGTATAGGTTTTTCCAAAAATTTTTCCGGAAACGTAACATGAGAATTCTGTCAGATTATTTCTGACGGCGTCAGGCTTTACAACCTGACGGCGTCAGGTTTAATTTTCTGAAAATTTTTGAAAGTTTTGTTTTCATAAAAAGTTTTTATTAAATCTATAACTTATAATCTCCAGAAATCTGCAAAATTATCATTCCACAAGCATTATATCCTTATATATAGACTTTATCCCGCCGATGTTATGCAGGTTTTCGTGTTTGTTTTCTCAGGTTTAACAGGTTATTTTGGACAAGGAAATGTTTTTTTTTTGGATCAAGCTTATGGCGATGCATTAGTCATGGAGCTTCAACATTACTTTGGAAGAAGATTTAACCGTGTTACTTCATTATCCACCGAGCGAATCAGGGGAGTATTTGATTTCATTCTTTTACTTTATGCTTTTACATCTTGTTATTTGAACATTGGGGACAATGTTCATCTTAAGTGTAAGGGGGGGTAAAAGTACGATTAGAGAATGCTCTTACGCTTGATTTTTGTTTGTTTGATGATAGATGTGTAATAAAACTGAGATAAATGCCTGTTAGGGTAATTTTAGTGCCAAATTTAAATTTTTTTACAACATATAGGAGTGAAACTTTGATCTTAATGAGCATCTCACGGATAGGAGTTATATGACTAGCACAAAAACCGTACCACTAAAAAATTTTCCACCCCTAAATATGTGAGGTTCGCCCCTAGAATTGGTAGGAAAAGCATTTATGCTATGATGTGTGTACCGGTAGCACTTAGATTCTAGAACTTGCGTTAGAACCATTCCAAGGCCACAAGTGAGACTACATTCGTGTAGTTAGATTTACTACATGATAAGAGGCATTAGGATTAACCCATTGTTTTACACCTGTGTTTTTGTTATAGTTACATTGGCTACATTGGTCAAGTAATTCTCCCACACCCTTTGCGTTGTACTCATTTTTAGTACACGATACCCCTAGTACACCCCTCAGAGCCTATCTTTCGTTTCGACCTTTAAGCATTTTACTTAAAGGAAGAATTTGTTACACCCCACTAAAATGTACACCCAAATCGCCTTAGCCTACCTTGTATGCACTCATTTTTAGTGCATTATTGTTACAACATTTGTTTAAACCCCAAGTTAATTATCTAATTGATTACATGGTTGCTAAGTCGAGTCATATCCTTGTACATATTGTTTTGGGACGATTGGGACTCATGGGTAAAGTACTAGTGTAATGGAGTAATGGGGAAGATCATCATTTATTACCCCCATATGTGCTAAATATTTTAAAAGTACTCCAAGTGTTTTGATTATCTTAATTCGAGTCATTAGAATAGTTATTTGTAAAGTTATGTAAAAGTTCAAGTCTAAGGGGAATGCAATGCCCCTATGATGTATTATTTTGGATGGTAGGGCAAAAGTGTATGCAAAAAAAAAAAAAAAAAAAAAAAAAAAAAAAAAAAAAAAAAAAAAAATCGAAAAAATCAAGAAAAATACAAAAAAATGAGAAAAAGAAAAATAGAAAAAACATACGGACTACCATCCCGTTTTATTTTATGTTTATTTTATGTTTTTGTTATTTTCTTTCATTAGCGTTAGATTGAGTCGAGTCTTGGCTTAGCAACATTGTATAGTAGATGTAATTAATCAAGATCTTTAACTCGCCACCAGTAAAATATCCTTTATCCAACAAAACCGTGTTTTCCTTTTCCCTACACCTAACGTTATAACCCATGTAAAAGCCCTCTTTGATAGTTTATCTTAGGTGCTTACGCCTAGTGGAGGAGGTTTTCGATCCTTTCCCAAGCCTATGGTAAGCTATTTGCTATGTCAGGTAGTGAGAGATATTATCCGTTTTCATTTATGAGATTTATTTTGATGACACTTGAGAGATGTGAGTATCTAAACACTACTTGTGAGGTGCTAGTTTGTAATCTCCGTGCTTATTATGATTAAAGTGGAACGACTATTTGTTGCAATTACTTTTTATACTAGCATTAAATGACCCCTAACTTGTATTTTGATTAGAATAAAAGCGCATTTGCTTGAGGACAAGCAAATCTCAAGTGTAAGGGTATTTGATGAAGCGAAAAGTGTACCGCTTTTAAGGGGTCATTTAAGCCCTAAATCGTATTTATTTGATCAAATATTGCCCTAAATCGTTCCTTTTGTCATTTTAGGTACTTTTGAGAAGAAATCTGGAAAAGGAGGCATTTTGGACGTTTTTGGAGCATAAAAGTGAAGAAAACGACAAAGTCTCAAAATCATGCTGGAAGTTACCTTTGACGGCGTCAGGATTAACCCTGGACGGCGTCATGGCTTGGCAAAAGTGGTGGATGTGAAATTTACTCATGATAAGCCAGAGAAATTGCATGGAAATTCTGACGGCGTCACGCTTTAATCTGATCAAGGTCGTCACGGCTTAATTCAAAGAGGGACGGCGTCACGTTCAAGGTCTGACGGCGTCAAGCCTTGATAAGCCAGAACGGATTTTGGAGAGCTAAAGAGGGACGGCGTCAAGAAGGCCATCCGGGAACCCTAAAAGCGGCGAGGTGACGGCGTCACACTCCATAACGTGACGCCGTCAGATCCAAAAATCTATATATAGTTTTGCAATTCTTTGTCATTAGTGTGGAACTTATTGGGGAACTTTGTGTGTGAAAACCCTAGGACGAATTTGGCAGCTCTTTCAAGGCTTTTTGCCTTGAGATCTTCCATGTTACATTGAAGATAAGTTATCAATTAATCATTCAATATGTCTATGTGTTGTTTGATTTTATCTTGTTCTTGTCTTTTGTTTAACATGTTAGGCTAGATTTATCTTATGTTTGCTTAGATCTAATGAAACCTAGCTATTGATTATTGGTTATTAGTGTGTTGTTAGTTGTATTGGATGATTGTTCATCTATGTTAGGCTTAAGAAAACTGGCTAACTTCCTATTCGGTAACTTGCTTGAACGTCTTAAGAAACATGAACCAATGCGTACTAAAGGTTTTTATGGTTGTATTTAATGCACAAGCGAATTCTAGTGATCCCATGTTAGGAGCTTCCTAGCCGGCTCGACATAGGAGTGAAGTAGGAGCTTGTAGAGTTGGGGAAGTACGTACGCCACCCCATAAATGGTATTAAGGAATACACCCGTCATCCACGCGACTAATACACACTAATCAACTGGTAAAAGATAGTTAGGGAGTAAGGAAATCTAAGTAAACACATTTCCCTCCACATAAGTTTTCACCAACATTTTCATTTTTGTTATTTTATTTTATTTGCATTCGTAGTAATTTGGGTTAGTTGACTAGCAACTAATTCCGCCCACTCTTTCAAACCCGAGATTTTACTTGATTTCATAAAAATATAAAAACATAAAAAGAATCTTCTCTCACCCTTAGACCTATTAGAGTAGTTTTTCATACCTAACGAACACTATTCCCTGTGGAGAACGATCAATCCCCCGTACTTACCACTACACTATACTACATCGGTCAGGTACACTGCCTGGTGGGGTTGTAAGCCTCTTGAGATCCCTCGAGAGGTAAAACCTGTTGTAAGGTCGCAAAACCACGCATCATGTTTCTACTGCTATCTATGGTGGTCCTTCTACTAGTTCACAAAAGAATGCTGCTGGACTTGGAGATCCGGCATTCTATGTATTCATGTCTAGTCAAACTAGTGGTTCTCCTCTAACTCATGAAGATCTTGATCAGTTGGATGATAATGATTTGGAAGAGATGGACATCAAATGGCAGGTTGCTTTACTTAGCATGAGGGCTAAGAAGTTCTGGCAGAGAACTGGTAAGCAGATTACCATTGATGGTAATGAAACTGCTGGGTTTGACAAGAAGAAAGTAGAGTGTTTCAACTGTCATAGTTTAAGACACTTTGCTAAAGAATGTAGAAACCCAAGGAAGCAGGATAATAGAAGCACATGGTATAGGCAAGAGAAGAAGAAGGAAGTCATAGTTGAAGAGCCAAGGGCTATGCTAGCTATAGATGGTGTTAACTATGATTGGAGCTTCATGGCTGATGAAGTGGAAGCACCAACAAATGCTGCACTGGTGGCCACTGAGACTGCTCTAATGGCCTTTTCTGATTCAGAGGTAAACTCCATAATTAAATGTACTGAATCATGCTCTGCTCTTAAAGCTTATGAAGATCTCAAAAAGAGATTTGATGATCAACTAGAACAGTTATATGATGCATTAGCCAACTTAGGTAATCATAAAAAGAGGTATATCTGTTGTTGAAAAACAACTTGTCCATTTTCAAGAAAATGAGTCTAAGTTTACTGATGACATGAATGCTCTCCAAAGAAAAATAGATTTTCAAGCTGATACAATTTGTTCAGAAAGAGCATCATTAGCTAAAGCCCTAAATAACAATGAAAATGTTAAGATAACAATAGATGCTTTAGCTCATGCCTCATATGGAGTTAATAAAATTTGGGAAGCTCAAGTAATCAATAAAGCTAAGTCTAGTTTAGGATACAAATCTGTTCCTCCACCATATAGAGGTGTTCCTTCACCTCCAGGTATTGACCTAGCACACACAGGTTTTGCTGAGTTTCAAGAACTAATTATGGAATATGGTTCTAAGTCTACTGAGGGTCCTAAGATAGAAAAAGTAAGTAAGAGTTTAAATAAAACTTCACTTCCTAAGGACAAGGTGTCCTTTGTTAAGAAAGGATATGCTATAGTTTTTGAGGATAGTACAACTGATAGTGATGAAGATAAACAGGTTATGTGTAAACCTAAACAAGTTAAGAAAGCAGGAACAAGGGTTCCTAAAGTGATCAAAAAGGATACTGTTAAGCCTAAATCAAACATTAAACATGTTAGGCAACCAGTTAGGTATTGTGAACAATACAGATCCACTAGCAAGCCCAGAGGTAACCAAAGAAATTGGAATGGCCTCAAGTCTAACGAATTAGGTGATGACTTTTCTTTTTATAATAAAGCTTGTTATACATATGGTAGTTTTGACCATCTTGCAGCTTTCTGCACCAAATGGGTATCTGGTTATGAAAACAATAAAGTGAACTACAAAAGGCAAACACCTAAACCTCACTTTCACTCTAGTTCTAATGTTAACAGAACTAAACCCAAAACAGTCTCTGTTAAGTCTGGCTTCAATAAAGTTAATTCTGCTAGACCATATATGACTGTTTACCTAAAATCAACAGCTAAGGGTGCAAAAACATCTTACAAACATGCACCAAAGACTGTTCAAAGGCCCATTCAAACAAAAGCAGTGGTCCAAAAACAAGTTTGAAACAAAAGGGGACAACTACAAAGCCAGCAGTTAATTCTGCTAAGCCAGCAGTTAATTCTGGTAGGCAAGTAGTTAAGTCTGCTGCTTGGGCAAAGAGGGCAAATGCTGTTAAGGCCTCAGCATGTTGGGTTTGGAATTCAACTAAATCCAATGTTGCATCAACTGTTCTCAAGAGATTAAATTACATTGATGCAAGAGACAGATCCAAGTCAGTAATGGCTTCGGTCCCCAAAAGAAACTAATACTTTTCATTTCTGTGCAGGAACATTCAATTGATCAACAAGAGGATCAAGGATACTCAGATAGTGGATGTTCAAGGCACATGACAGGCAACAAGTCCTATCTTTCTGATTTTCAAACATTAGATGGTGGCTATGTTACCTTTGGAGGAGGTGTTGGTGGCAAAATTTTCGGTAAAGGTACCATTAAAACTGGAAATTTAGATTTTGAAGATGTGTACTATGTACAAGAGCTAAATTATAATCTTTTTAGTGTCTCACAAATGTGTGACAAAAAGAACAAAGTTCTTTTCTGTGACACTGAATGTCTTGTACTTTCTCCTAATTTTAAGATGCCTGATGAAAGTCAAGTACTTCTTAAAATTCCTAGAAAGGGCAATATGTACAGTGTTGACATGAAGAACATTGTTCCCAAAAAGGATTTAACTTGTCTTGTTGCAAAGGCCACATTAGATGAATCAATGAAATGGCATAGAAGGTTTGGTCATATTAATTTCAAAACCATAAATAAAATTGTTAAGAATGGTTTGGTAAGAGGTTAACCTCACAAAAGATTTGAAAATGATCAAACATGCATTGCTTGTCTTAAAGGCAAACAACACAAAGCCACTTGTAAGCCTAAGATTTTTAACTCTATCAATCAATCATTGTTTATGCTTCATATGGACTTATTTGGACCTGTTTCAGTAAGTAGTATAATGCATAAGAGATATTGTCTTGTTATAACTGATGACTATAGCAGATTTACATGGGTTTTCTTTTTAGGTTCTAAGGATGAAACTTCTAGCATTCTTAAGACATTCATTACACAGATAGAAAACCAAGTAGACAAGAAAGTGAAAGTCATTAGATGTGATAATGGGATAGAGTTTAAGAATAGAGTTATGGATGATTTCTGCAAACAAAAAGGTATTAGGAGAGAATTTAGTGTTGCTAGAACTCCACAACAAAATGGTGTTGTTGAGAGAAAGAATAGAACACTAATAGAAGCTGCTAGAACTATGTTAGTTGATTCTAAGCTACCTGTAACTTTTTGGGCTGAAGCAGTCAACACTGCTTGCTATGTTCAAAATAGAGTTTTAGTTATACAGCCTCACAATAAGACATCATATGAACTTTTTAGAGGTAGAACTCCTGCAATAGGATTTCTTAGACCTTTTGGATGTCATGTGACAATTCTCAATACCTTAGACCATTTAGAAAATTCGATGGTAAAGCAGATGAAGGTTTCTTAGTTGGATATTCTCTCAATAGCAAAGCTTTTAAAGTATACAACTCAAGAACTAGGATTGTAGAGGAAAACCTACATGTGGAGTTTTTGGAGAATAAATCCAATGTAGAAGGTCAAGGACCAACATGGCTATTTGATCTTGAGACACTAACAAAATCAATGAATTATGTGCCTGTTGTTGCAGAAACTAATGATTTTTCAGGTTCACAAGCAACAGATGAGGCAAGGTTAGAAAAGGAGACAAACCAAGATCATGTTTGGATGCCAATATGGTCAAGTACAAGTGTGGAATCAACTTCAACAATTGGTGAATCTTCTTCTGGTAAAGCTAAAGGAGATGTTGAAGATGAAAGCAAAGAAGTTGGAGCAAAGGAACAAGAAAATAGTTATGCTATCAATAATGCTGCTGAAACAGACTTAACTGAAGAAACAGACTTAACTGAAGAAGCAGAATTAACAGACGATGAGGTGGATTTGAGCAATCTCCCACCAAACTATCATGTTCCACTTACACCACACACCAGAATTCACAAAGTCCACTCCCTAGACAATGTGATAGGAGATGTACAATCAGGGGTGAAGACAAGGCAACAACTGATATCTTCAGACCAACAAGGGCTTCTTGATGCCCTTTATGCTTCAAAACAGCATGAGTTTTCAAACTCTTGCTTGTTTGTATGTTTTCTCTCACAAGCTGAACCAAAGAACATTCTGAAAGCCTTAGATGATTCAAGCTGGGTAGAAGCTATGCAAGAAGAGCTTCTTCAGTTCAAGATTCAGAAAGTATGGGTGCTAGTTGATTTACCTAAGGATGCAAAGGTAATTGGCACTAGATGGGTTTTCAAGAATAAAAGGATGAAAGAGGAATAGTGATTAGGAATAAGGCTAGATTAGTAGCCCAAGGGTACACACAATAAGAAGGTATAGACTATGATGAAGTTTTTGCTCCAGTAGCAAGACTTGAGGCAATTAGGCTTTTCTTAGCTTATGCTTCATTTTTAGGCTTCATAGTTTACCAAATGGATGTCAAGAGTGCATTTTTATATGGCACAATTGAAGAAGAGGTGTATGTCTCACAACCTCCAGGGTTCATTGATCCTTACCATCCAGACAAAGTGTACAGAGTTGTTAAGGCTCTTTATGGCCTGCATCAGGCACCAAGAGCTTGGTATGAAACACTGGCTTCCTATTTAAAAGAGAATGTATTTCAAAGAGGAAAGATTGATCAGACACTTTTCATCAAATAGCACAAGAAGGATCTTCTGTTAGTGCAGGTGTATGTGAATGACATTATCTTCGGATCTACAAGGAAGGAGATGTGTTTGGATTTTGAGAAGCTTATGCATGATAAGTTTCAAATGAGTTCCATAGGGGAACTTACATTCTTTTTGGGTTTGCAAGTTAAACAGTCATGTGAAGGCATATTTATTAGTCAAGATAAATATGTTGCTGAGATACTTAGGAAGTTCAACTTTGCTTATTCAAAAATGGCAAGCACACCAATGGATTCTGAGAAACAACTTCCAAAAGATTTAGATGGAGAAAATATGGATGTACACACATACAGATCTATGATAGGATCTTTGATGTATCTCACATCATCAAGACCTGACATCATGTTCTCTGTTTGTGATTGTGCAAGATTTCAAGTAACTCCAAAGGTTTCTCATTTAACAGCAGTCAAGAGGATTTTTAGATATCTCAAGGGTCAACCTAGGTTGGGTCTATGGTATTCAAGGGAATCACCTTTTGACTTGGTAGCATTTTCGGATAGTGATTATGCTGGTGCTAGCTTGGATAGAAAGTCAACAACTGGAGGATATCAATTCCTTGGGTGTAGACTTATCTCATGGCAGTGTAAGAAGCAAACCATTGTGGCTACTTCAACAACTGAAGCTGAATATGTAGCTGCTGCAAGTTGCTATGCTCAAGTCCTATGGCTTCAAAACCAACTTCTTGACTATGGGTACAATTTTATGAACACTGTCATTCATATTGATAATAGTAGTACAATTTGCATTATCAAAAATCCCGTACAACATTCTAAAACAAAACACATTGAAATTAGACATCACTTTATAAGAGACTGCAATGAGAAAAGATTAATTCAAGTTCTTAAAATTGCTTCAGAATTCAACTTTGCAGATCTGCTAACAAAAGCTTTTGATGTTGGAAGATTTCAGTACTTGGTAGCAAGTATTGGAATGCTTAATACTTAAATTTTTCAATCTATGTGTTTTTGTATACCAGTATGGTTAATTCTGGTGATTACTCAGTTAATTCTGGTGGTTACCCAATTAAGTCTGGTAGTTAAATTTTTGTTTGTGTTGTTTTCTTTGTAAATTTGTACTAGCTATTACTTTAAAATTGTGTTATTTCATACAGTTAGTCATATGTTTATTCTAATATAAGACAAGTACTTTGTACATTATTCTTTTGGTTTTAGACTAACAATTTCAGGTATGAACATTTGAGCACAAAGGAAGTTTTCAAGTAAAATGGGAGCAGCAGAATGTTATATCAGTTGCTTACATAACAGGTTTATGATGGACTGAGTTTGGGAATTCTTAACAAAGGTTTATACCTAAGTTCATTAATTCTTTAAAACTACTTTCTTGAAACCTAGTTATCATAAATTTCACATTGAATTGATGACTTAGTTGATCAGATAGTAACTGATTCAACTCACTTTCTATCATTTTATACTTTTAAGTATAATGAGCAAGTCTAAGGACATCTGATAGAAAGAACAGCTAGTAAAAGTGAATCTAACACTTGTGTTAGAGGCAATAATTGCTATGAGCTGGAAACCCTGTCAAGAAAGCCTTTTGAACAGGTTTATCTTTACACAGGCAGTTATTTATAACTGAAAAATATTGGTTCTCACACAACTAGAGGTTGCTTTAAACCGAAATCTTGATTAAGTGTCTGTTATACACTTAATCCCTTCAAAATGGTTGAAAACAGTATGATTTTTCATAATAAAATCATATGCATACTGCTAAAAGTCAAAAAAATTCTTAAAAGGATTTTTGGAATAAAAATGACTCAGAAAACCATCAAATGATGGATTATGAGTTATTGCCCCATGAATCATCTCTCATAGGAGTTAACACACCTAGAAGTGATGAGGGCAGCAAATTAAACTCTTAAGGAATTGATGGCTACATGTACAACATTGTCTGATAACAAGTTCTAATTGATAGCTCAGATGATGGGGAGAGAAATATTTTGGTACATTGTGAGAGATCTTCCAAACAGGGGAGAAAATGTTATTTTCATCTCAGGGGAGGAAACATCTAAGGGGAGGAAATAAAACCCAAGGAAGATTAACCAATGAAAGGAAGGAAAAGACAAGAGCATACAAGATGATGAGGAAGTTGAAAAGGACAAGTATAGAGCTGATTCTAGAGTATTATATATATATTCAGAAGGGATGAAGCATTCCAAAGTAGAAAAGTTTTATCTAGGTCAAACGAAGAAAGCTTTCAGTTTCAATTTCAGTTCACTACGTTTGTTCATCACTTGCAAAGGCATGCTGATAGATGATTTCACTTGTTGAAACAAGCATCCAAGATACACAGCACCATTGCCTCTTATAATTCCTCCATCCAAGGAAATTGCACCATCTTTTAGGTCAATGAATAAAGCCTGAAGATGTGTAGTGATATTGTTGAAGTCAAAGATCAGAAAGCAGATGAGTTACTGAGTTAGATATTAATCTTTCAGAATAGAAGAAAGTTCAGTCCAAGGGTCTGACTATGAAGTGTTTGAAAGATCTTCACAATTCCTTATTTAATTCAGAAAACATGTTGAAATGGATTCACATGTTTAGGGGAGGATTGTTGGGAATTAAATATTCTGAAGTTTAAGTATCGGGCAAATCTCTCAAGTGATTAAGTCTGGTAGCAGTAGAGTTAAGTCTGGTGAGTTCCAAAGTTAAGTCTGTTGGTTATCTGCTGGTTAAGTCTGGTCATTGAAGTTAAGTCTGGTGGTTAAGTCAAGTGTTAATTCTGGTGACTATCAGAGTTAAGTCTGCTTGATGAAGATATTAAGTCTGGTTGACTAAAAGTCAATAATACACGGTAGATAATATCTTACCCCATGTGCTCAGTCTTTATCTTATATTCTCAGAACAAGTTGTAATCTTAGATACATGTTGTATCTTAGTTACTGACACACATAAGATAAGCTAGCAAGTTGTTTGACAAGACTTATCAATATTGTAAATATCTTTCTTATGATATAAAAGAAAGATCTTAGACTAGAGATAAAAATGTGTGTTCAAATAAGTGCTTAAAATATATATCTCTCAAGAACAAACAAAAAACAATATCACAAGATATAGAAACATAAGATTCAAGGTTGTAACCCTAGTGATAACTCAAGATCACTCGTATTATTATCTTAATAATATTGAATCGTTTTGGTGATAACATTGCATGTTCTTTGTTCTATATACACAAGCATAACTATTCCATTTCCATAACACAAATAACCTTCTAAGTGTGATTAAGTAAATTCCGCGTACTTGATCATATTAACTCAATATATCATATACACAAAGAAACAAAGGTTTAACCACCTTATCAGTGTATCGAATCCTTATCAAAGCTGTTAACTAGAAACCCACAAAGATACAAATTAGCAGTTTTTGTATTACTGGAAATGAAAGCATAGACCTTCGAACATTTTAGATACAAAAGTAAACTGTTATAACCAAAAGAATGACAAACAGTGACAAGCTTGTCATAACAGCTTTTAAAAAATGATGTTTTTGACAATAAAACACCACAAAAATCAACCAATAACTAAAACCTTGGCTCTGATGCCACTTGTTTCCGATCGTGTTTATGGTTGATATTGTGAATCGGGAGGTCGGGGATGATGAAAGATTAAAGCTTCCATTGTTAGTGAGAGAGAGCAGAGAGAAAAAGAAACTATGTGTTTTATTGATAATATGAAAGAGTAAAATTACACACTTAAGTCTCACCCTCCTAGTAAAGTCTAGGAGGGCTTATATAGTCTAACTTACACACCACTTTACAATAATGACAGTTTCAGTACCTGTGTATTAGGCTTACATGATAACTAATGTAATCCCGTAAATATCGTTCTATTTACATGTTAAGAGCATTCCCAACAGATTATGATAGTTAGATTCATTGCAACTACAAGAAAAAACATTATGAGAGCAATATGCCACTATAGAGGAATAATAATATATCTTTGTTCAATAAATTAATGTTAAAATATTATTTACTTAAAGGACTCTACAAATGTAGCTCTGAAGTCGGGGTTTCATAAAGTTTGTATTCATGTGATATGTTTAACGAGTACTGATTGATGACCCATCAAAATTTTCATGGTCACAAAAATTTGTATCATATAGTTGTCATTTGAGTTAGTTATATTAAGATGGATTTAATTAAGAGTAACCGCAAAATAGATCTATGTGGTTTGTGAATTTACACAATAAACATTACTGTCCGAAACTTTTGGCAATTACCATCCCTTCATTAGTAGAAGTTAAACATATTACATTCCTCGGGACAAACGATGTATGTTTTCGTTGTCTCTGTTATCTAATAAAAGTCAAACACACTTTTTTGATAAAACCGGTCCCAAAAACTTTGAATCCACCCATCATGTTAGTTGGTGGAGATGGATGTGGTGGATGGTGGTGGAATGGAGGAGGCGGGTGTGGTGGTGGTGGAGGTGCGGAGGGTGGATGTTAGGTCCGTCAGTACCCAAGTATCCTGAAAACAGGATTTGAATACAAATTACGCTAAGTGTTAATCAACCGAAAACATACTTAAGTCACTGAGTGAACAGTCACTCAGTGAGTTACCTTCAAGATGCTCAGGATGAGTCTAAGAAGAAAGACTCACCACTCAGTGAGGCGGAACTCCCTGATTGTTACTTGAGACAATGAAGAAGGTAATGGGTTCAGTGAGTGTTGGACAAGAACTCACTGAACCCCAGTCTCCTCAACAACAATAAGTGATTAAAGACTGAAGACTGAAGGCGGAGACTGAAGACTGAAGGCGGAGACTGAAGAACCTGAAGCCTGAAAGAAAGGCAGGATTGAGCGGGAAGAGTTTGAAGAGATAAGGATAAGTCTTATCGGGCCAGAAACAAACCTTCCCTAAAGCGGCTAAAAGTCAAGAAGTGTCAGAACTGACACTCGAAGACTTTTTGGCCCATTCCTATTGGTTCTTGGAAATGAAAAATACTGTTGTAATTGTCAGACACGCTTTGTATTCCTTTTGTATTTTAATCTTCAGTACTCTTTGATGTTTGTATATAAATAGCAACAGATGGAGAAAAGTGGGTTAAGTTTTGTGCATTAAAAGTTTAGACTTTCACAAAACCACTTTTCTCCTACAAAGAGTAACTACATCCCTGAGATTGCTCAGTGGGTCAATATTGTTACCACTCAAGCATAGCTTGAGTTTAGATAGGAGACACACCATACCTTGTCTATTCAATCCTAAGTGTTTGTTCCGCAAAACACTTGGGTAATATATTCTTTGATTGATTTCTAATAAGAATTTAAACGTTAAAAAACTTTGTGTTTTTATATTTACGTTTTACTTATCTGTGTTAATTAATCATTACATTAATCTAGTCATTAACACGATTAGATTAACTCTATAGTTACTTCTAAGTGTGTTAAGGGAACAACAAGTGGTATCAAAGCCACTGGTTTATAAAATCTTTTCAAAAACTAAGAGTGCTCAAGGTTTTTAAAACCAAGATCCTACTATGGTTGATATTAATGTGCCCCAGCTCGTCGATAAAAAGGGTGGTAGCTTTTCAGCTGCTGCCCCCAGACTCGAAGCTGGAAAATTTAACAAGTGGAAAAGGTGAATGCTTTGCTACTTGACTGGTATGGAACCATACTACATCACTTGTGTCAAAGATGGTCCTTATGTCCCTAATACTGCTGAGGGGCTAAACAAGCCTGAAGCTCAGTGGTCCATTGATGAGAGAAGGGTGGTCAATCAAGACTAACGCCTGAAAAGCATAATTATATCTTGTCTTCCTGACGATATAATGGAATCAGTCATCAACTGTTCAACAGCCAAGCAAACTTGGGATGACTTGATTAATAGCTTTGAAGGTCCCTCAGATACCAAGGAAAACAGGATTATGGACCTGAAACTTGAGTACAATAATTTCAGGGCAAAGGACTCTGAAAGTCTCTCTCAGACATATACCAGATACAAGACCCTGATAAACGAATTATCAAATGATGGTGTAGTTTTGTCTAAGCTTGAGACAAATGTTGGCTTTGTCAACAGTCTCCCTGAGAAGTTGCTAAACTTCTCACAGGGCCTCAGGAATGCTAATCACATTCAGACCCTTGAGCTCCCTGAGATCTATGGGAAGTTTGTCTATGAAGACAACTTAATCTCTAGGAGATACCCAGACTCAAAAGCTCTTGAGTCCAAAAAGGCCCTGACCTCCTCACCCATATCAACTGCCTTTTATTCTAATGGTGTTGTGCAGGATTTTCAAGAGGATTCTGAAGATGAGATTGATGAAAGAACTGGTGATGAGTACCTAAGGGACTTAAACTTGGAATTTCAAGAAAGGTCACTCCTTGCCAATTCAAAACGTTTCATCAAAAGAAATCAGTCAAACTTTTCTAAAGCTAAAGCAAATGAAACCACTGAGTGTTTCAAATGTGGTAAAAAGGGCCACTTTGCTAGAGACTGTTATTCAAAAACCATCTCAGAACCCTCTTACAAATTTTCTGGAAACAGTTCCTCAGGAACTAGCAAGTTTCAACCTAGAATGCTTCAGTCGACCCAACATATTCAAAACAATAATGTTCAAAAGGGTCAAAAAGACTTTGAGGCTAAATATAGGAAAGTTAAGGCTAAACTTGCTCTTCTTGAAACTAATCCCTCAATGTCTCAGGCTGCTTACACTTCCAAACCTGTTCAGACAAAGAACAAGGTCCTTATAGCAGAAGCTTATGACTGGGATGAAGAAGAGGTCTCCTCAGAAGATGAGGAAATTAGAGTGAGTGCACTGATGGCACTTTCTGAAGGTGATCAGGTGGCTGTTGGAAAAAGCCATGCAAGGAATGGAGAATGGGTGAACATAACCATGAAGAAGGTAAATATTTTACTTTCAATGGATGATGATTCTGAGTGGCAGTCCTATATGAATTATATTTGTGTAGATCTTAAGTTTGTAGAAGAACAAAGGCTTAACTTGCTTTCAAAATATAACAATCTTGTGTTAGAATTGAATAAGTGTAGAGATGAATTGCTTGTATTAAAACAAGCCAAGTTAGAAACTATTACACTACAAATTCAAAACACTGAGATTTTGAAACAAAATCAAGCCCTTCAAAATGAACTTAACAAAGAAAAGGCTGTCATTGAAGGCTGGACTAAAAAGAACCCCAAAGTCTATGAAACTGTGAGTCTAATTCCTTGTAATAAAAGAAAATTATAGGAATAGACCAACTCACTGAAACCCCCAGTGATAGTCACAGAGAAAAGACCTTTATTCCAGCTGGCATATCTTTTGAGCAGGAAATGCAACCCAAGTCAAATGACTGGATTGTCAGGGACAACCCAGTCAGTAAGTTACCAAACTTTGAGACTGGAAAAATCTTGCTTCCTGAAAGTCAGGCTCTGAAAAATATGCTTGGACTCACTGACCAACCCAGTAGTACTGAGTCAGTCAATGAGTCTGAATCAGAATCATTCACACCACTCCCACCTCTGAATATCCTTCAGGGTGCTGCACCAAGCTCAAACCTCCCACCATTGGTCTACTCTCAGTATTCTCCAAAGGAGAATCCATGAATGGGAAAAACCATCCTGAAAAGGCAAACCCCTGAAGTCTCAGTTCATTATGATGACTCATCAACTTCAGTCCCTCCTGAAGTAAAAACAGAAAGCCCTGACTCAAAAATTGATTAGTTGGCTGAGCTTGTCAGGAAGCTGAGTGAGAAGATTGAATCTTCTGAGAAACCTTCTCAATCCAAGATGAAGGAACCCAAATCAGCTTCCTCAAGCACCAAACCAAAACCTCCAAACCCCTAAAAAGGTGTGAGCTGTGTCACTATACCAATCATTTTACTGATGATTGTTATAGAATTCTTTACTGCATGATATGCAAAAAGGAATATCACAGGACCTCTGATCACCAATCATACACAGCCACATCAAAGATGGCAAACTTTAAAGCACAGGCTTTAAAATACCCTTCTGATTCTAAAGAGAAACAGAAACAAAAGGCCAAGACTTTTGCACCTTGCCCTCACTATGGCTTCAATGACCACCATCCTAAGGATTGTCTAATGGAAAACTGTTGTGAAATTTGTGGAGATCCCACTCACAACACCTCAGAACATGAGAAGGTCATTCAGACCAGAAGAGGTATGACCAAGTCATCTTCTCAGTCTACTGAGTCTACCTCTGCAACCAAATACAAAATCTGTGGTAGCTCAGTCCACTCAACCACTGACCATGAATCAATTGATACTTTTAAAAAGACTACTAAAGTCAAGCCCTCCAAGATAAAGGGTCCTAGAAAGAACTAACTCAGTTTACCATTTGTGCAGAGACATGCCAGGGAACCTGTTTGGCATCTAGATAGTAGATGTTCAAGGAGCATGACTGGTGTGAAAGAATATCTGCACAAATATGTAGAAGAACCAGGACCCAAGGTGATATTTGCTGATAATTCATCATGTCTCACTGAAGGTTATGGTTCAGTAAAATGTAGTGGTATAGTCTTTAATAGGGTAGCTTATGTCAATGGTCTTAAGTACAATTTGATCAGTGTCAGTCAACTATGTGATGCAAAGTACATAGTTCAGTTTGATGATAAGCAAGGAACCATCTTCAATGCAAATAAGGAAGTTGTCCTTATTGCTCCAAGAAGGCAAGATGTTTATGTGTTAGACATGACTAGTCTAACTCAGAATGGAACTTGTCTCTTTGCTCAGGCCACTGAAACCCTCAACTGGCTTTGGCATAAGAGACTCTCCCACCTGAACCTCAAAAACATAAACAATATTGTAAAACAAAACAAGGTCCTTGGCTTACCATCACTTGTGTTTTCAAAGGATAAACCTTGCTCTGCCTGTGAAAAAGGTAAACATCATAGAGCATCCTTTAAAACCAAAACAAACTTTTCCATCAGGAACTGCCTTCATCTTCTCCATATGGATCTCTTTGGGCCCATCAGTCTTAGATCCATTAACCATGAGAAGTATACTCTGGTCATTGTGGATGAATACTCAAGATACACTTGGGTTTACTTCCTGATCAAAAAGAGTCAGGCAGCTGAAACAATCATGTCCTTTGTCAGGAACATTGAAAATCAAAATGACATTAAATTCAAACAGATTAGGACTGACAATGGACAGAGTTCAAAAACTATGAACTTGAATGTTTCTGTGATGAGAAAGGAATTTCTAAAAAAATTTCCTCTCATTACACACTTGAACAAAATGGTGTGGCTGAAAGGAAGAATAGAACACTCATTGAAGCTGCCAGGACAATGCTAAATGGATCAGTCCTTTCCAAACACTTTTGGACTGAAGCAGTCAAAACTGCCTGTTATACACAAAACAGATCCATCATTGTCAAGAGACATAGCAAAACCCCTTATGAGCTATTCAAGGGAAGGATCCCTGACATCAGCTACTTTCATGTCTTTGGGTTTCATGTGTTTATTTATAATCCCAAGGATCACTTAGGGAAATTTGATGCCAAATCTGATGATGGATACTTCCTAGGATACTCACTTGTCTCAAAGGCCTTCAGAGTGTTCAACACTAGGAGACAGCATATTGAGAAAATATTCCATGTTACCTTTGATGAGAGCACTGATGCAATCAGTGTCTCTAACACCTCAGTGGAAGAGATAGGCATTGATGATTCATCAAGACACCCTCCTGATGAACATCATCCTGAAAATGGTCCTTCCACTCAGTACCAAGCAAATGTTGACATCTCCTATTACATCATCCCTCACAACCTTCCTTACCCAACCATCACTGAGTTTGTTGAAGCACAAAGAAGTACTGATGCAATAATTCAGTCTGAACACAGTGCTCAGGAACCAAATAATCACAGTGGTCAGTCAACCCAGTCAGATACTCAAGATACTGAAAATCATCATGTGTATGCACCTGACCCTACCAATCAGGCCTCCTCAAGTTCTAATCAGTTTCCAAGACATCAGGACAGTTGGACTAGGTCTCAGGATATAGAACTTGTCAATATAATTGGAGAGCCTACTAAAGGCATGCTCACTAAAAGCATGGCTGCACAATTAAGAGCAGCCTCTGCCAATGAATGCCTATTTGTGGACTTCATCTCCACAATTGAACCCAAAAGTGTCAAAGAAGCACTTACACATCCAAGTTGGGTTCAGGCCATGCATGATGACCTGGAACAATTTGACAGAAACAAGGTAATGACCTTGGTCAAATGTCCTGAAGATGTTTCAGTCATTGGCATGAAATGGGTGTTCAAAAACAAATCTGATGAAAATGGCATAGTCATTAAAAACAAGGCCAGACTTGTAGCCAAAGGCTATAATCAACAAGAAGGCATTGACTATGAAGAAACATTTGCACCAGTGGCAAGGATGGAAGCCATCAGGATCTTCCATGCATTTCCAACATACATGAACTTCAAAGTGTACCAAATGGATGTAAAAAGTGCATTCTTAAATGGCTCACTGAAAGAAGAAGTTTATGTTCAGCAACCTCCTGATTTGAAAGTAGTGAGTTTCCTGACTATGTCTGCAAGCTTAACAAAGCCCTTTATAGACTGAAACAAGCACCCAGGGCATGGTATGAAACTCTCTCAGCCTTCCTGATCCAAAACAAATTTGTCAGAGGCAAGATAGACAACACATTGTTTATCTTCAGGACAAATAATGATGTCATACTTGTTCAAGTATATGTTGATGACATCATCTTTGGCTCAACAAGTTATAAACTTTGCAAACAGTTTGAAAAACTGATGGTAAAGAAATTTGAAATGAGCATGATGGGAGAACTGACTTACTTCCTTAGACTGCAAATCAAGCAAACTGATAAAGGAACCTATATTCAGTCAAGAGAAGTATGTCAGAAGCCTACTAAAGATGTATGAGCTCAGTGACTGTGCCTCAGTCAAAACTCCCATGGTTCCCCCAAACAACCTTGGTCCTGACCTTACTGGAAAACCAGTGAATCAAACTCTTTTCAGAGGAATGATTGGGTCACTGATGTATTTACTTGCATCAAGGCCTGACATCCAATTCTCAGTCTGTTTGTGTGCCAGATATCAATCTGACCCAAGAGAATCTCATCTCACAGCTGTGAAAAGAATACTCAGGTACCTGAAAGGTACTCCAAACCTTGGATTATACTATCCAAAATGTTCAGGTTTTGATCTCAAAGGATACTCAGACTCTGACTATGCTGGATGAAACATGGACAGAAAAAGCACCTCAGGCTCCTGCCAAATTCTTGGTGGAAAAATAGTCTGTTGGAGTGCTAAGAAGCAACAATAGTTGCCATGTCCTCAGCTGAAGCTGAATATGTTGCTGCAGCCAGTTGTTGTACAAAACGGTTTTCAAAAAATATCTTTTTAGAAAATAAACCGCTTAATTCCCAAAACACCCCTCCTCTTCACTTCCCGATAAATACCCCTCACAAATTAAACGCACACATGTTTTTTAGAAAATCTTAATAAAATTCTTGCCCTTTTTTCTTCCAAAAACTTTTGTGTGTGTGTTTACCATCTTTAGAAAATCAGACCATTTTGTTCTTGCAAACCCAAGACCTCCCTACAAAAATGGCTACTTCTAAGGCTATTACCTATGCCCCAAATGTGGAATTCACAATGGAGGGCGTAGACATGACCAAAAATAACGTTGTAGGAAATTTTGCCTACCCCGAACAATTTTGGGCGTACAAGAATGTGGTTAAATACCTTCAAAACTGCTTTCTTGCTACAGCGTTTACAAAAACCCCCTCAGTCATATATCATGACTATTTGAGAGAATTCTGGTGTACTGCAGTGGCAACAAGCCCTAAGGACACCAAAGACTTAATAATCACTTTCTCAGTGATGAATGGGAGAAGGACCCTCTCCCTTGATTACCAAACCTTCATCAAGGCCACAGGCCTTAATTTCGCTGAGAACTTTGAACCTCATCCCACTGACCAAGAAGTAAAGGCCGAATTGCTTTTACTTGGGCCACATGACCCAAAACAACCTGATGTGGCCCCAGGAACCCTCTTGGCCAAAGCGCCAATCATCAAGACCTGGTTCCCACCTGCCTGGAGGATCCTGATGACTTTTGTCATTCAGGTCCTTGGAGGCAATAAATCCTCCACGGAGCAATTGAATGCATCATAACAATTGATGGTGTTCAGTCTCCTGGAGGGTAAAAAGATAGACATCGGAGGAATAATCTTCCGTGACCTCGTAGCCAAGCTCTCAGGAAAATCTAGGCAAAAACACTTGTCTTACCCTAGATTCATTTCCTGTGCGCTTCAGGCCTTACTAGGCTCTGAGTATGTTAGGCCTGACGTTGAGGGATCTAAACCTGACGTCCTTCATAAAGCCAACTATTCCAGAGACCTCACTGAGGTACAACCAGTCTCCCTGACCACATACATGCTGTTGGTCATTCAGGGAGCAAATGTTGTCTCACCTATTCCTTCTCCTACAAAGCAGGAGAAGAAGAAAAAGAAGGCAGGATCCAAGAAGGTGGTTAAACCCAAATCACTCGTCCTTAAGACTTCTGCCTCAGAGCCCAAAGAAGGGCAAACAATGGCCAGGACCTCAAAGACACCCATCATTGAGACCCTCTTGACCTTAAAATAAACGCCAACGGAGGGTACTGAGAAATCTCCTCAGTGTCCTCAGGCAAAACCCTTCCTCATGGCTCTACTGACATACACAAGTCAGTGGGGTCAGGAACCTTCACCCTCTCACATCCCGATGAAGGCAATAGTCAATCCCAACCTTTGCCTGAGGGAGTACAGGGTCCTGAATTCTCGGTAGAGCAGCACTACTCTACTGAGAAGGGGACCCACACCCAATCACATCTTGCTTACGGTCCTGACAAATCACAATCAGGATCTCAGGGAGTAAAGGACCCCAAATCCTCAGAAGGGCAGTACAACCCTGATGGGAAGGGGGTCTACCAACAATCACAATAGTACCTCATGATAGTACTGGAGAACACCCGCCAGTCCTTGAAGGCACTCAGGGGGACAAAGACTCAGAGGGATTAAAACCACCCGCTGATACGGAACCCAAAACCCCTCATGGCGGATCCAGTCACTCAGGAACTGACTCCAAGGTCCAGGCTGAGCAAACCCACTCAGTGCACTTTGAGGGGTCAGAACCTGGCCACAACAAAGGTGAGCCCTCTTCTGAGGGGGAGCCGGATTCCCGCAGGGTTCCTAATCTAGCAGATCTTGAAAGATTGCTGGATGATGGGTCAGAGGAGGAAATGGTCGAATTTGGCGATGAAGACGTTTTGGGTGCTGAGGAGGAAATGGAGACTGAAACATACAACTCTCCCCAGTACTCTGAACAACAACAATCATCTCCTCCTCCTGAGGATCAACAACCCCTCACCCTTACCAACCCAACAACATCATCATCATCAGGTGCTTCTTCTGCTCCCGCTACTCCTCAGTGGTTGCAGAAATATGACAATGTTCTTCCCCTTATGAAAGACAGCTGGTTAAGTTTCTTCGAAAAGCCAACCAAGCTTCTTCAATGAGCTTACTGAAGAACAATGGAACCAGCATACTGAAGCAGCAGTCTCCTATGCTGACTTCAGGGCTACTATTGAAGAGACACAGGGTAAAGTGCTTCAGGTCGCCAAACTCACTGACAAACAACTCGGTGACCTGAGGGAGTCTCTAGATTGTATGGGCACTGAACAAGACAAGCAGCTCACAAACATCTTGAAGGCTCTTGATCTTATTCAGGAAGAACTATGAGATGATCCCACTTTCCTCACAAAGCTGAAGGAGTACATGAATACTCAGACCACCACCTCCACCAACATCACTGAGCTTCTAAAGCTTCTTTAGGGGGTGGATCTCAAAACCATCAGATCTCAGCAAGATTCTCTTCATCAGTCAGTCTCTGATTCCAAGGAGCACCTGAACAAAATATCCTCAGCCTTTGATCAGCTCTCAACAAAACATAATGAGCTGATCAACCACTACACCACCAAGGTCACTGAACTCACCTCCACTCAGAATGCAATGGTTGCCGAAATAACCACACTAAAGAATGAGACCTCTGAAACGAAGAAAATGGTCTCCAGTATCCTCTCTATTCTTCAGACCTCTCAGGTTACCCCAACTCCTCAGTCAACAGGTGCACACACTGAAGTTCCTGCATCTGTTGAGGAGGAGAAACTTGATGATCCAACTCCTCAACCTCAGTCTTCTGCACTTATTGTTGCTGCAAACCCTGAACAACCTGAAGCAGTAGCAACAGAAGTCCCTGAAACCTCCACCAGTCAACCCCCTCCCACTGACAAAGGGAAGGGAATCATGGTGACTGAAGATCCTCCTCAAACACAATTGGTTCCAGCATCAACTGAAGTGCGTCCAGACCCTGATGCACCATTTACGGTTGAATTGGATGGAGGAAAGACATTCTTTGGTACTCCAACGGAAGTGGCAGTAGTCTTGCACGAATAGGACGTAAGGAGAGCCAAAGAAAAAGCTGAGCAACTCAATAGACCAATAATCTATGAGGTTGCCAAGGAGGTAATTAAGGAGACTGACAAGGACATCAAGGGGGAAGAATTCCTCAAGCTTCAGGCTGACATCATTAAGGAAGCCAATGAGCAGGCAAAGCTCAGAGAAGAAAGGAGGAACAAAACCTATGAGAGGTATATGTGGCATATGACAAAGACCAAGGGAGAAGGCAAAATCACTGACATGACCATTCACCTCACCAACCCAATAAGCGTTACGGTTCACAGGGGACCAAGAAAGTCTGAAGTTAATAAACCCTTCAGATTCTCAGAATATGGGTTAAGGGAATGGGACATGATGATGCCCATCCTCAGGAAGAAGCATGGCAAGATCGTTCCAAGCCTTCTCAAGACACTGAACGCCAAATATGAGGAACTTGAAAAAGTGGCTAAGAGTCTTGGAATAGATCATGAGAAAGCGCTTGCTTCTCAGGGACTATCAATCCCTGAGCCTACTCAGAAGACTGGGAGGAAAAGAAAAGCTGTGGGTCAGGAGCCTGAACAATTCATAGCTGCTCTTCACTACAACAGGATTCCTCCTCCAGGAGTCAAGTTTGTTCCCAACCTGGTCATCAAGGAACCTGAGTATGGTATATTCTTTGTCAATGAATTTGATCAGCCAGCATTCCAAAGAGTCAGTGACATCAAGCTAGTGGAAACGACAACTCTCTTAGCATACAAGCTAATGGCACTTCAAGTGAAGGGTCGTGAAAATGAAGAGTTTGTCAAGCTGTTGGATAGGATGATGAAAGAGCGACCTGACAATGAAGTGTTAGTGTCGAAGAAAGCTAAACTGGAACTCTTGGGTATCTTGGAAGGAGAACAAGAACCCTGAGTATTATGTTAGATGATAGGACTTTGTAAATGATAAATAAAATGATGGCCCATGTTTTTTGTTATTTCAGTATCCTTAATAGCTTTCTAGTATATTCAGTTTGAGTAGAAGTCATTAGCTCACTCATAACTGATCAAAACACTTAGGCATAATTTATATCCAAATAGGGGGAGATTGTTGGGTCCGTCAGTACCCAAGGATCCTGAAAACAGGATTTGAATACAAATTACGCTAAGTGTTAATCAACCAAAAACATACTTAAGTCACTGAGTGAACAGTCACTCAGTGAGTTACCTTCAAGATGCTCAGGACGAGTCTAAGAAGAAAGACTCACCACTCAGTGAGGCGGAACTCCCTGATTGTTACTTGAGACAAAGAAGAAGGTAATGGGTTCAGTGAGTGTTGGACAAGAACTCACTGAACCCCAGTCTCCTCAACAACAATAAGTGATTAAAGACTGAAGACTGAAGGCGAAGACTGAAGAACCTGAAGCCGAAAGAAAGGCGGGATTGAGCGGGAAGAGTTTGAAGAGATAAGGATAAGTCTTATCGGGCCAGAAACAAACCTTCCCTAAAGCGGCTAAAAGTCAAGAAGTGTCAGAACTGACACTCGAAGACTTTTTGGCCCATTCCTATTGGTTCTTGAAATGACAAATACTGTTGTAATTGTCAGACACGCTTTGTATTCCTTTTCTATTTTAATCTTCAGTACTCTTTGATGTTTGTATATAAATAGCAACAGATGGAGAAAAGTGGGTTAAGTTTTGTGCATTAAAAGCTTAGACTTTCACAAAACCACTTTTCTCCTACAAAGAGTAACTACATCCCTGAGATTGCTCAGTGGGTCAATATTGTTACCACTCAAGCATAGCTTGAGTTTAGATAGGAGACACACTATACCTTGTATATTCAATCCCAAGTGTTTGTTCCGCAAAACACTTGGGTAATAGATTCTTTGATTGATTTTTAATAAGAATTTAAACGTTGAAAAACTTTGTGTTTTTATATTTACGTTTTACTTATCTGTGTTAATTAATCATTACATTAATCTTAGTCATAAACACGATTAGATTAACTCTATAGTTACTTCTAAGTGTGTTGAGGGAACAACAGTGGAGGGTGGAGGTGGGGGAGGTAGCGAATAGTGGTGGTCATAGTTCCGACCACCATAGATATGACGAATAGTGGTGGTCATAGTTCTAACCACCATAGATTCGAAGGACATTGGTAGAGGTGGCGAATGGTGGTGGTGGAGGTGGTGAGAAGAACTGATCATGGGTTTATGTATTTTGTGGTCGTTAAAAGTGATTTTATGTTTATTGGTTTTGGTATTTTATGATTGGTTTATTAGTTTATGTATTTTGTAGTGGTTGAAAGTGATTTTATAATAAGAGGTTTATGTGATTTGCGGTGGGGGAGGTGGTGAAAAGAAGACGATAATGATTGGTAGTAAAGGTGGTGAAAAGAAGAAGATGAAATAAATAAAGGGAGTGTTTGGGATTGATTTTATAAAGGTGTGTTTGTGACTTTTAGTAAATAACGGAGATAAAGAAGAAAAAAATTACATCGTTAGTCCCGTGGGATGTATTGTGTCTAACTTTTACTAACGGAGAGATGATGATTGCCAAAAGTTTTTTTAGTGTAAAAACTGACAAACCAGGTGAATGTATTTTATTCTTTACTCTTTAATTAATTAAGTAATGTCAAATTGTTGTTATTGCTTTCCGTTTTCATTCTGTTTATTACAATTATATCATAAAGAACACATTATGAACTTTCAATTCGTTTGTAAGAACATAGTGCAAGGAAAACTCTCCCTCCAGGCGCCAACAACCCTATATAAATATATCATTTTTCTTAAGTTTTTTCTACGTCACTAACTTAATTGGAGCTGTTTTGTTCAAATTTTTGTGAACACTCGGATATGATAATATTAGCAATGACTAGACGAGTAACCATGCATAGCAACGGTATTTTATAGTGGCATATAGTTGTACTGATATTTTAGTTAAGTGTTTTGTATCATGTTTTGTGTAACCAAAATATCACTATGACTATCTGCCGCTATAAAATCCCTGGAATATGCACGTGTACTCGTCTAGTTGTTAGATAATGTTCTATTTTGAATATTTCAACATGTATCAGTAACATTTTTATATGAATATATATGATATCATTTCTTAGGATCCACTTTCGAATTAAATCTGTGAAGCTGTGTGTATTGAATGATCGGTATTTGTATTTGCTTAAGTTTATCTCACATTTGACTATTTTCAATTTTTAACATTTCACATTTAACCATTTCCATTTTATATGTAGTATAGATATACGTAAGCTATATTGATTTACCACATATTAATAGAATTATTAGGTTCCATTTATAATTTTAGTTTGGGATCATGAGATGATGGGTTCAAGGTGGTCTGTAGTAAAGTGCCCTTAAAGTTTCAGTAGAGATTACGGTTTAACTGAGCCTCGTTTGTTAAAGCGTAAACTTTTGGGATAGTCATGAAAAAGTTCATACAGTCACGGAAATACCGTTAAGCCGCACACATCAGAAAATACTTCACTTTTTTGAGTAACCTGAATTTGAATGTTTCTTTGTTTACCCGTTTGGGTTGACGGGTTACTAAATAAGTTTGATATACGTTTTAGGCATGCCTTGTCATATCGAAATGATATGCATTTTGAAGAGACCTTGTTATAAAACTTGAGTACTAAATACTAGTAATAACTTTAAGAAGGTTTGTAGATGGTAGCCCAATGGGCTTATAGGCTAAATTGGTAAGTTGCTTGTGATTCTCGTTCTATCAATTCGAAACAACTAACGTATAAGTTGCTTGTGTAGTCGTGTAACATTTGCAATTTTGATGGGATGAATTCTTTCAAGAAAAAAAAAAAAAAAGAGCGAGAGTCAAAAATGGAATGAGGTATGGGGAGGTGGAATGTAGACAAACCATAACCCTACTCTCAGGTAAACATGAGAGTAGGGAGACTGCTTCTATAAAGACTTCCGACAAGTGTATGTGTGAAGGTGAATGTGCTCAAATATGCGTGAAATTACATAGGTAAGAAAACTATGTAATTATTATAACACATAGCAAACATACCATAAGAATGACGGATAACATTATAAAAGCTTAGAAAATAGAGGCGTATAAGCATACAAAGCATGAAAGCATAGCATATAATTTGCGCATAGAAACTGCAAGTGGTATCCACTAAGATATAAAGAAAAAACATATAGGGTGAGAGGAATACATAAACATATAAGCATAGCATAAAGTTCCATGGATTACAAATGTCCTAAAGAGTAACGGCGGAAAACCGTGAACGTTAAGTAAATGAGAGTTTCATTATACAAGATTGTATATAGTTGTAAATTCATGATAGTTAAAGGTGACAAAATCAAAGAGTCATGTGAACGAGGAAAGTGGTCACAAACTCACAATACATGTTTCCTTTCATTCTTTGTATAGGTCGGTACGTTGCGTTATTGCTAATAGTTTGATACAAGTGTATCGTTAATGCTAAAACGTCAAACATAGATTCAAACGACTACGAAGGCTCGTTTTTATCCATGTATCATGGGTACGAACTTGTTGGATCAGCGAAAGGTCTTGTGTGACATATCACAAGGTAGGAGTAACAAAGAAAACTTTAATACTTTAATATATGTAAATGTAATTTAATTAATGTTGTGAAAATAAAAACCTTTAAACGGATGATATTTTCCATATTCATGTTACTAAGCTAGAGTGATGTTTTTTTTTTTTTTTTTGGAACGGCAAGCTAGAGTGAGTATTTAACTCTCAAACTCTTTGCACGATAAACGGGAGGCAATTGCCGATAACACTAGTATGTGCAGACCAAATTAAACTCAAAATAGAAGTTTTAGGGGTGCCCAGGCATCAGCATCCTTTCCTAATAAACGTGCCCGCCCATGATTGCAGAACTATATCGTAAGACACGATTGTAAAAATATAAATTTGCAACAGGTAAATTTTCTTATCAAAACATGCAAGTAGAAAAACAGTAGGCTCCATTCACAGTGTTAGCAACGTTTTTTAATAAAATCAGAGACTTCTACTCGACCACAATAATCCAGGGAACAAAATTCCTAACAACGTTTCATAAAAAGAACCAACTGTTCATAACTTGAACCCATAACCATCCACTAACATTACTGATCCCAGACAGTAAAGTTATGGCGAATTGCATTTAAATATGACGATAATCAAAATGGAAGCTTAAAAGATTACTCCTAATAAAATCGAAAATCTCAGATATGTTAGCCTTCTAAAAAGGCTGTGAGGTTTAACAAGCCAAATGCTTTCCATTCACCATTTACATCCATGGCTTCTCATAAGATTTGCGCAAAATAACCCAAATCCAAGAAAAACCCAAAAGCAACAAAAACAAATAACTTAAGAACCATCCATTGATATGTCGGTAGCATTTGGATTCCCAGCACCTGGCCCAGATGACATGATTTGTGGTGTGTTTTGTGTCTGAACAGCAGCAGGAGCAGCTCCAAAAGTGAACTCGTTTGGTGGTGGGATATCTGCACGAGAAAATATGGAGGAGTTTGCAGTGGTGGTATTAAAAGCTGGGAAGGCTGGTGGAACGTTCGTTGGGTTTGTAAAACCAAAGCTAAAAGGAGCAACTGCACCCACACCACCTGAGATTGGTGGCGGGGCAACACCACTTGGATCCACCGCCCCTTGAACCTTCTGTGCATACTCTTGTAGTTGCTGCATAACACCTACAAAACGATTCACGATATATGATTACTAACTTCAAGTCACATCCATCAGCGTATAGTGTTACTTATAAATATGAATATCTGAATTTTCAGAATAATCAAATTCATACTAGCTGCAAAAATCTATTAAGACAAACCTAGAGTTACTTATAAACCTCTCATCTGTTATATTGACTTCTCACCTACATTTCACGCTGTCAATAATACCAGTACAGAAATGTTTTTGGTAAAATTATAGGCATAGTTAAAACATCAAAAACATGCTATCTAATAATAAACACGTGTCAATCACATTGGTTTAACTAGGGTAAATATATACCAGGATTCAACTCAACAGGCGGTCTATGTTCTTTCACCCATTGATAACTCTGATCAAGAGTCCACCTTCTGCTCTTCATTAAAAACGCCATAACAACAGCGGGAGACCTGTCAAAAATACTTATCTTTCATATGATCAACTCATAAAATCCTCGGTCCTGTCAAAAATACTTATCTTTTATGTGATCAATGTTTCACACCACCATATTCTGCTCTACGCTTTTGTTTCTAAACAACCGAATGAAAGAAAGGACCTCTAATCATGTTTGTCATAAGACCTTAAACATAAAAAAATATCAACACAATTGCAGTTTGCAGCAAGAGCTCTCACCTGTTTTTTCCTGACATGCAGTGAACAAGAACTCGAGCTTTCTCTGCTTCACATTTCTCTGTAAAACAGGATTGAAACAATACGTTAAACGTTCATAACGCGTAGTTTGGTTCATATCCAACATAAACAAACTTAAAATACAAATCATCAAAGCAAATTCTTCAAGAAACATATCAAATCTTTGTGACAGAATAAATTAGTTACCACTTACTAGTTCCACGACAAAATAGAGGGCCAGCAATATATCATATATGGCATCTTTATATACTTAACAAAAATATTATCCCTTGCTAATTTAGAAACTAAAATTGACATACCAAAACTTAACATCGTACACTTATCATCCCCAATATATATTTCATTAGCTAACACCTATAGATTTTATCAGAAGACTAATATGAAAGAAGTCAAGAAGCATTGATCGATATTATTCCTTAAATATCCTGCAACCTTATAACGGAATTTACAATTTTAAAACCCATTTTTACAGCTATATTTTCAGTCTATTCTCTTTTTATTTACTTTATATATCATATATTATACTGAACAACTTCTAGCTTTCTTACAGTTTGATTAGTTGTAGATTCCAATGAAGTCAGTTCAGCAAAATAATAAAACTTAGCAAGCAGCATCCTTGTACATACCTAGAAACTCAACTGCATCATCGAATGCCAGAGTCGGGCTATCAGGAAGGCAGTGATAAATAAATGAGTTCTTGTAGAGATTCTGACAGGCAGGTACGGTCTGCATATAAAATATAAAAAAATAAATCACCAAATACTAATTTAAGATCTTTAATAGATACAACTGCAAATCAGTAATAAATGTTTCACCCTTTATAGAACTGATCAACAGTCTTAAGATAAATACATCAATAGAATAAAGATGATTCGTATTCTGCCATACCATCAAAGCCAATGAACAAGTAGATGTACTACAAGAAACTTTTCATTAAACATCATCAGCTTATCATCTCGAACAAAATGCATATCATCATGGTAAGAGTACGCTAGGAATTTGGCATACAACAGCATTAAATCAAATATGAATATCGATGTCAGGATATGATATCAGCAGAGGTTCATTAAAATGTCAATCTATAACAGAATAAGGAAACAAAGTGGATTGTTCCATATGAGATTTTAAGTCAACTCGATACTCCTAAGTGTATGTTGTAGTTTGATACTCATAGATGTGTTGATATTTGGATACTACTAAGTTTGCCCCAAAAAACACTTAAGTGCATGACTCGTGTATTGCATCGTAGCAGTAACGAAGTCTTAAAAGGCAACACTAAGTGTCTTACATTGCAGGGGCTGTCCTACATTGAGTGCCCAGTTATCAAATGAAGAAGATTCCTTCACAGTGATTTTACTACAGCCTATGTCCACTGATGATTTAAATACTCATAACCCGTTCCTTTAACACTTCTAGTCTAGAAAAAAGGTAGAGAGATGAACCAGAAAAGCTATTTACCAAAGTTGCCATTTGTTTTCATATTATTACTTTTTACACTTTCAATTAAAACACTGGGACCACGCAAAGTTTCAATAAGATAGTAGCAACAAAAAAACACAGCTTACATAAAAGGAGACATCCTTTTGGTTAACTATGGACAAGATTGTGCCCACACTAACCACACACCAGTTTATTAATCACTCAATAATAAACTCTAAACACTTTCACAATGCTAGCAAATTGATACATCGTAAAGAATTAATAACCAAATTAATTGATACAATAAACAGACTAGTACTAAAGAGAGAAGATTACTAACCCATGAATAAAAATGACTAAAGGCAATATCAAGTCATTCAATAGCTCAAGAATCAACCAATACACCTTAAACACTCTACCAATGCTGCCAAACTGTTTTATCTTCTATAACCCAATAACAAAACCAACTAACACAACATTAAATCGCCAAACAACCCAACAATCGAAATTATTAGCTTAGCTAAAATCTTGAAAATCAAATTAGTGCTTACATGATAACAAATGAGGTTAGCAAGTTTAGGTTACCCAGAGAGGGCGAGTCTTTACTCATATGTACGTGACCTAATCGAGGTATCCACATACCGTTACTGAACCTTCTCCCAGTTCGAACCTGGTACCTCTTGCGAGGATATCAGTTAGCCTAACCACTAGGCCATCTTGGTAGCGGTTATTGTGAACACCCTACCAATTATATATATCTTTAAAACCGATAATCAACTAAACTTGAACTAAGAACTACAATCAAACAAAGTAGTACTAACGATTATCAACCTTATTAAAAGCAACTAAAGCAACGCTAATCACCCAATAACTCAATAATCAACCAATACACGCTTTACACTCTAAATCAATAATCAACTTTAAAAAAGACCAAAAAAAAAAAAAAAACACTCAAACAAATTAGTACTAAAGATTAACAAACCAACTAAATACACCCCAAATACTCTAATGCAATTTTCCAAAACCAATAATCAACTTAACATAGATAACTAACCACAATCAAACACATTAACACTATTAACAACCCAATAATAAAACATTAAAACCAACTAACACAACATTAAATCATCAAACAGCTCAACAATCAAAGACTAATCCTCCTCGGTCAGGCCGTGTATATCTGAGTCAAAGACTAATCCTCCTCGGGCTCGTTTATATATTAAAAACAACTAATGCAACATTAAATCATCAAACAACTCAATAACCCTAAACACTCCAACACAATTTTTTAAAGTCAATCAACTTAATATTAATAGATACCCAAAAAAAAAAAAAAGCCTTACATTAAGAATACGAGAAATCCCCAAAGTCTTCAAAAGCTCAGACCTAGAAGCATTATCATAACTACCAAGATACAAAAACTCAGGCAAAACCTCAGAAGGAAAAGCACTTGTTTGAACCCCTAATGTTTTCTCAACACCAACAGGCATCCTATGACCACAAGTCTCACAAACTTCACCTTCCTCGTACTTGTGATAATGACCACATATCCCACATGGGTTTTCTCTTTCACGTTTCCTCATCTTTTTTTTATTTGATGAGTTTTTTTGAGGGTTTTGATTGGTTTTAAGGAAGACCCAGATGGGTTTTGAGGTGATTTGAATTGGGTATCAAGAAAGAAAGAAAGAAAGATTTTTATTTTTATTTTATTTTTTTTATGGGTTTTTTGAGTGATGGGCTTTTATTATCTATCGGGTAAAAGGGGTGGGTGTTTTTCTTTTTGGAATTTATGGGATGTGATTTTGGATTTGAATTAGGTTAAAGTTATAAATCCATTTAATACTAAAATAAAAAATTAAAAATAAAAAAAAAAAAAAAAATCTTCTTAATTCTGGCTTAGTTAGACGCGATCAACAATTTGGACTAAAAAAATTCTTTGTTTTTATATCTATAGTAACTTATAAAGCACCAATGACCATTTTAAAAATTTTGAATTTTTAAAACTTAAATTAATTTAGTTTTCTTAATTTAATTTTAAGTATCCATTAATACATCTTAAGCTTGATCAATTCTAAACTTGACAACTTTTAAAAAACAAACACTATCTATACTACTATATAAAGCATTTGGGACATGCTATTAATAGAAGGCTTAAAAATTCAGATTCAACAAATTACTTATAATGGAAAGAAGTGTTTTACAAAGTCTATTAAATCAATACATCAATATACTTTTCAATTTCAAATGAAGCAAACGTAACAACCCATTTAATTGATTTGTAACAAACTAACAACCATTTAATATAGTATATCATTATCACTGTGATTCAAAAAATAAAAAAACGCATAACCTTAACTACTTTTTAATGCATACATTTATTTCATATATAAAAACCTATACAACCACAACACAAAAAATAAAAAAACGCATAAACCTTAACTACTTTTTAATGCATACATTATATTTCATATATAAAAACCTATACAACCACAAACACAAAGAAAAAAAACATGTTACCCTCTTCTTATCTCCTTTACCCTGGGTCGACCGGTCGGTCGCCAATCCGCCGACCGAGTCGCCACCACTGCAGCATGAGGGTCGAAGTGGGTCGGTCGGCTCCAAAATTGACGAAGGTTTATCCCCTCGACCGATAACTCACTCCAAAAAAAAAACAAAAAGGGTACCGTTACATTATTAAAAACAAAAAGGTATCGAAAAGGAAATAACGAGAAGAACGAATGTTAACATGCAATAACCACATCAACAAAGCCAATATCCTAACTAACCCACCTCCGAAACCATCAAACAACCATACCAAACGACTATCCATCTCCAATAACTCAAACTCGAAACTAAAGACAAACAAATCAAAACTTAGAAGAACAAGATCTCAGGTTATAGCTATCTCAAATCAAAAGATCTATACATTCGAACCCATCACTGATCTTGATTCTTAAACGAAAAACAAAAACAAAATTAACCTACCCGAGACCTCCTTATGGAGATCTTGAAGACGTGCTATAACTCTGTATGCGAAGAAATATTAAAAGGGTTTCTTTTGGTTTTATATTTCGTGGGTTTAAGATTATATTTCAATTCGATTTGAAAGAAGTAAAAGGGATTAGAAAAATAAGGTTGTGTATTTGTGTAATTCGAGTAGTTTAGGAGTTATGGATCTGGTTAATCAAAATGAGAAAAAAAAAAGTTTGTCATAAGTTTGGTTGGTCGCTACAATGAGAAAAGGGAGGCGTGAAAGGAGAGGGTGAATTAGGGTAATGTGTAGGTAGTATTAGCCTTTTATATTAGGTTAAGAAAATATTTGGGTTATGGTTGTTTTGGGTTGGCATATCAATTGTTGGATTATTTGTGTTTTTGGGCTGGAAATATTGAAAGTAAAAGGATGCCACAAATTTTTGTTAGTTGCATTATATGAATATCCGAATTTCTTTTGGTTAATTGGTATTATTTCGTGGTTGTTGATATAGGCTCGAGTTTCTGTTAGGGTGTGTCTCAATCTTAAAAACTATAAGCTTGGTTTCGGTTTATTAATGATCGTTTTCTGTGGTTTCAAAGTGAGCAAGTCGGCTCGGTTTTTCGGTTTCACAGATATTTTGAACACCCCTATCCATAAAGTTTACCTTTATATAAATCATATAGTCATTTTGAACAACGAAAAAACGTTGCTTACTAAAGTTATTGTTAGAAAAAAACATATAAATGAAAAATATTTGATCGCCACAAAATTTATTCACAGGGTACCCGCCGCCGCATTGCGCGGGTACCCTTCTAGTATTAATTTAAAAAGAACACACACTTTCTATTTCAAAAAAGACACGTTTTGCATCAAAGGTCGAACTGATAATCACGATTTCAGAAATATAATTATTTGCCCCTATACGTCGTCGCTTTGCGCGGGTTTACGTCTAGTTTTTTGAAGAGGTGGTAAAGCTAGAACATTTTTTTTAGTGGCATCACGAGCCGTTTAACATGTAATTGTATTACCGAAACGCATAATAAAAATTATATCTTGATTTGGATTAACATGTTTCTCGATTTGTTTTAGGTTTAGAACATAAAAAATAAATCGAATCTAATTTTAGGGGGGGTTCGATCCCTATTTAATTAAAAAGCTAGTTTTGTAACCCTAAAATTAGGAACATGTAGGTTTATGCGTAATTATATGAATAAGGGTTACGTTCCTGGAATTAATCCATGATACTTCATGCAAGGTAATCATGGATTAAGGTTTGTTTTATTTGCTACATGTTTTAGATAAATCTAAAATTAGGGAAGACCTAATTACTTAAATTAATGAATCCGTTATGTGCAACGTGGTATATAATTGCTAAGGCTTACGCGACCAACTTGTTGGTGTCTGTGATCCATTGGGTACAATGCGCTCGAAAATCAATGGGAGTCTTAGTAATTATATACATAATTATTCACATATAGATTATTCATAGGATTTATCAAAAGGTTTGCATGTGGCTATATGATTTAATAGTTAAGATTATATGCGTTATTAAGTGTTTATTTATTTTTATTAAATTACTTGTCTTTTTTGTTTAAATTATTGTTGAATTGTAAGCAAAAAGAGGGTAATTTTTTGTATAAAAAATAAATTGACCTAATAACTATGAAACCTTGATGTGGTAAATTATATATTGCCAAGTCTTATGTGCCCGACAGTGGTTCGCTTCGCACGATAATTTGCTCCCAGGCGAGACTAGCAATTTTATAATTTATAACATAATTTTTTAAGACTTAGTATCAGAAACTTTTGATTGATTGATGAGTTTTGTACCAATAGTGTGAACGGCTCACACAATGTAGACAAACTATAAGAGGGGTATAAGGAGGTTTGACATTAAATTGTCATCCGAAAGGGGCACGTTTTTAATTAGCCTTCGGGCGGACGTTTGCCTCTCCGCTTCTTTGTGCGTCTAATTGGAGCCACCAAGTAATGCTATTATTTTGTGCAAAATCCTCTTAAGGGTGAATTGACATCAATATCACGCGCCACTTTTGTGGTAATTATCCGAATAACTTGAGTCTTTTGACTCATGCAGCAGTAGGATATAGTGGGCGATAATTGTAGGTAATTATTTGATTGGTGAACCCAATACCTCAATTAAAACTTTGTTGATTTAACTCTTAGTGAATTGATAACTAAAAATTGTTTTGAAAACTTATGATGCAAAGATGTGTGCATGCTTTTTCGTACATATTTTGATTGTCACATCAAAATAAATACCCTAAAATTTAAGTCCATGCTATCTAATTATAAGAAACACTTGGAGTTAATATTTAGCGTAAGTGAGACCTTGACCTAAATATTAATGACAAGGTAAATTTCCATGACGTGAGACCGTGCATTGGAGTATTTACAGTTTCTAAATTAGACGACTTAATTAAGTTGTAAGTGAGACCTTGAGACTTAAAGCATGAGATGGGAAGAAACATGATTACATTGCAAATTGTTTGGCAAATGTAATTCCCATAATGATCTAGGAGTCGGAAATTGTTTTGCCGATTATTGTACGACAAGTTACCATCTTTTGTACTTTCACTACTAGCAGATCAACTGATGTAGTGGAACTATAGAAAGTTGGATCCTAGTTTTCAAGAAAATTAAATGGTTATATGTATATTTCCTGGGTAATTTTCTTTTCTTGAAAATTGTATTATCGAAAATACTAATATTTGAACTTTTCTGTAGAAATGGCTCAACCCAATAATGCTGTACAAAGTTCTGCCTTCAAAGTTATTTTTGAAGGAGAAAAATCGACTGGCCCTGAAGCAATTTTTGATTTGATCAGAAAATTGTATTGATGTAGGCAAAGGGGATGGTAAACCTGTAGCTGATCATATGTTGGTTATGAAGAGTTACATGGACCAACTATCATAGATCAACTATGTCGTTCCTGAGGATACATGTGTGAACCTAGTCATCCAATCCTTGAACAAGGATTTTATGGGTTTTGTTCCGACTTACAACATGCATTGCTCGGGGAAGACAGTAACGAAATTGCTCGCAATGCTCGTTGACTATGAAAAGGGTTTACCAGGAAAAGCACCTACTCCTCAGGTATTAGCTATACAAGGAGGTAGGGTTCAAAAGCCAACACGGCAAGAGAATAAGGGGAAAGGTAAAGTTGACATGGGCAAACAAGTTGTGACCTATCAACCTTATGCTGAAAAGTACCCTCAGAAAAACAAGGCCAATCCGAACATGAATAATATGACTTGTCACCACTTCCATGAGATAGGACATTGGAAGAGGAACTATCCTCTCTATCTCGAGGAGTTGCGAGTGAAAAAGATGAAGGGTGAGACTGGGAAAGCCAGTACTTCAGGTAACTTTTTCATGATTGAATTATATTCATTAACTCATAAATTAAACTCTTGGGTATACGATACTGGATGTGGTATTCATATTTGCAATACAATACAAGGGTTTAGAGTTGTGAAGAGACTGGCCTATGGGGAGAAATTTCTGCAAGTGGGCAATGGAGCACAAGCAGTTGTTGAAGCCATAGGAATTTTTGAATTAGTTTTGCCTTCGGGCTTAGTACAGAATTTGAATAATTGTCATTATGCACATGCAATTGTTAAGGGTGTGGTCTCTTTTTCATGTTATTGAATATTGGATTTCAACATACTGTTTCTAGAATGAAATTTCTGTTTCGTTAAATAATGTTTTTTATTTTAATGCTATTGTTGTAAATGGTGTTTTTGAGATTGATATAAATGAACATAATGATTATAATTCGATGTATAGCATTGATCGGTGCTAAAACGTATATATAAATATTATGCAATGACGGATACACGTGAATAAATACAAATCACCCCTTTGTGAAAAAGGATACTTGAAAAAACTCACGTTTGTGTGTAGTGTGAAACCAGGTAAGTGATTACCCGGATCGTTTCCCAACGAGGATGGAATGGGCAATATCGTGGAAAGTTTGGATTAAAGTGACTGATGATATGGAATATGGAATTTTTGCTTTTTTATTCTAATTGATGTATGAAAAATAAATATACAAAAGAAAATTAAACGCGAATTAAATAAACTAAAAACGCGTAACGGGAAATCTAAAACGGGATAAAAAGTGAAATATTAGAAAACTAATCCTACAAGTGTAAAATTATTTTTCTTAAATCCTAAATAATAAAAGAAAATTTTAGAAAAAAGATTTATATTTTTCTGATTTTTATATTTTTTATTATGAATTAAAAACTATTATAAACTAATTAAAATGATTAAAAATATTAAATGACTTAGGAAAAATCTGAAAAATTCAGGTTAAGTCTAAAATAATATTCTAAGTCTAGTAAAAATAAAATTAAAAGTTATCTAAACCCTAATAAGCAAATGGGCTAATAAGCAGTTTGGGAATAAGCCCAAAAATAAGCTAAAAAGCTCAAAAATTTACCAAAGGTTCAGGACTAGTTCAATACACTAAAAGAGGCTTAAAACAACTTAAATCAAACAGCTTAACTCACAAAATAAGCAAAATAAGCAATTGAGCAGTTCACAAATTATGCAGAAAAAGCAGAAAAAATGGCCAACTTGTAGAGCAATTTTAAGCACTCAAATAAGCAGAAAAGTGCAAACTTATGGGGGGAAAATCATGCTAGTACTACTGGCTACACAAAAACACAAAAAGCCCCAAATCTAACAAACCAATTGAACTCCAATTTAGCACTAGATCAGGTGGTGTTTATCAACTGAGATTTGTGCAGGCTCAGGGCAGGGAAATGGGGGAATTTGCAGGCTTATTTTAAGCTATTAAATAAGCTCAGAAATGGAATCCAAGCACAGAATCTTAAAGCCAGTACTATGACCTATAAGCAAACCAAAATTCAAGGCCTCAGCTTATCTAGATAAGCCACAAATAAGCTGAGATAAACAGTTGGTCTGCTCAGTATATACTGAGTCTGCTAATGCAGAGTTGTGCATATGGCACAAATCCAATCCAACTCTTCTGATATGCACTAAATAGTTTGAAAGGACTTTAAAGAAGCCAAGGTTAAGGCCAAATGAGCTTGTGGCTTATTGAGCTTATTGCACAGTTGTTGACTTAAATACCCACAGTCCACTCAAATCTATAAAAACTATTAAATTAACTTTAAATAACTTAAAAACAACTTAATTAGACTGTTTTAAGCAAGATTAAAGATGGGCAAATGGTCAATGAACAGTGAGTATGGGTTTTGACCCGTTTGACCCAATGAACCAAACACCCCTTTTTGAGGGTCTGATTGGATTTTGATACTGAAAACCACTAAATTAACCAAGGATTCTGACTAATTATTGACTGAATAACTATATTACTCTGAGAAAAGCAGATTACAGATTAAAATAAGCTCTTAATAAGCTATAAGCTTATTTTGACTGTTTTTAGGCTATTGAATGAAAATGAGATTTAGACTTAAACTAATTATCACACTAGGCTACTATTACTCCAAATAACACAGGTAAACTAAGAAAATCTAAATAAGCACACAAATAAGCTATTAAGCAGTAGGCTAGGAAATAATGCAAAAGCTTGAAAATGGCTTACAACTGATTTAGGCTATGAAACAAAGAACTAAAGATCAGAACATATCTAGCTTGTCAAAAACAAGCTAGAAACCCAGAAAAAACCTTCCTGAATAGCTTTTCTCTTCTGAACAGCTTATTGTGAGCTAGCTTTGACTTTCGTTGACTTTCTCCATTTCTTGAATTAAGAACAGGTTATAACTAATATAAACCTACAACAAGCTATGATAAGCTTGTATAAGCTTATAGCAAGGGTGTGGAGACTTGTGATTATATCTGATGCGTGCGTGCGAGTGCTCTAATTTATACCCACGGTATGTCGTTGTGGTTTTAGCAGTATTCAAGTTTTAAATTTATATTTAGCCGACTTATCAATAACACACACACTTTAACGAGCAGTGTACCCGGTCAGTATGTATATAATGGTAAGTAGAGTGTCGATCACTAAGAGTGGAACGTATTATCTAGTTATTCTAATCAGTATTTTAATATCTTAAGTTAGTTATACAACCTATTCTAACGTAAGGGGGTTCAGCCTAAGAGACTGGCACGGTTTGGTTGCAATTAAATAATAAACTAAACTAATAGGCACGAATCAGCGAATAGCACACACGTACACAGATAAATACTCGAGATAATAAGAAGGCCTGTCCTGATAGATAAGTAGCTTGTCACTTGTTTTATTGCTAGTTTTATATGAAGTGTATAGTTCGATGCAACGCACCGAGATTAAGTCCTTTCTCGTTGGTTCTAATCTTATCGGCGAGTAAACCCTTAATGATTACTTATGACTATCCTATTTATCTTTCTTCCTACTTTTCTATAGACGATAGAATGCATAGGCGATCTAATAAATAGGCGAGGGCAGAGGCATGGCGACCCGATCAACGCTCAGCTAGACACAGAGGTTATCAATGCACTAATAAAAGTCACCAAAGACATCAACATATAAACTTTAATTGATGGGAAAGCAATATTAAAGGGAGTGCAATCTTTCCGTTGTCACATTACACAAGCCACCAATCCTGATGAATTAAAGTTTACTAACACAATAAAACAAAACTACTTAATGAATTAAATACATGCAGGACCTTCTTACAGCTCTTGTATCTTCGTTCAAGGTGTGTCTTGTGCTGCTACTTCGACTGAATTCGTCCTAGGGTTTCTGTACTTTGGTCTTCTAAAACTGTCGAACTCTTTCAATTCGTCTGGTCTTGGGGTATTTATAGTTTCTGTCTGAGGGTAAGATGCGGCGCATTGACTTAACTTCGCGTGGGGTCCAAGATTAATATATTCAGGAATATTCGTACACCGCCTTGAGATGCGGCGTATCTTCATTAATAGATGCGGCGCATGTCCTCTTATATCTTGGATCGAAACTGGTGAAATCTTGATAGTGATGCGCCGTATGTAATAAGCAAGATGCGGCGTATCTGGAGCAAATGTCTTGATCTTGTCCATTTCAGTAGACTCTTAACTTCTTGCTTGTTTTGCTCCATAATTAGTCCAAAATCGCTCAGTTTCACCAAATACTTGTTTTTACCTGAGAATTACAAAAGTAAACATTAACGTATCAATTCTCACAGATAATATAATAAAACAAGTCAAATAAATAGGATAAATGATAGTAATAAAATGTACTTATTTGAGTTCATCAAATATCCCCCCACTTGAACTTTACTTGTCCCCAAGTAAACCTTAGAATTAATCTTATGAAAATGTATCCTAACAGATATTAGGATTTATTTTTATAGTTAAGCATGTATTCATTTTTGTCATAATCACACAACCAAACACTCAACGAATTAGAAGTAAAATAAAATAATTTGATAAAAGCAAATCTAATCGTTTAACTGTCCAGTCGTGACGAATATTCTATCATAAGCTTGGCAAGTATACACATCTCCCCCACTAAAGCCAAGGAATAACAAGTCTAAAGCGGTAAAAAGGGTTTGTAGGCTTAAGGGTTAATCATTCTCCTTAATCTCTATCGATCTCAAATTCCAGAAAAGGCGACAAAATCACAAATACATGATCGAATCCACGAACACGATACTTGCAATTGCTCAAATCCTTAACTCGAATAGGCTAAAGATAGGACCAAGTAATCTTCGCCAATAATATTATATCAAAAAGGGCGACAAAATCATAAATACATAGCCGAATCCACGACTACGATACTTAAGATTGCTCAAATCCCTAATCTCAATAAATCAAAGGTTTGGATAAAGAATAATATAGGGTATGGATAATATTTGGGATATAAATTAGTGTAAAATGAAAAATAAACAAAACAAATAAATTAAAATCCTAAGTGTGGTTAATCACTATCCCAACCATCCCATGAATAAGACTCATATCATAGAATAACTCACGCTTTAACACTTGAAACACACGCTTTAGGTAGACACGAATTATACTCAACAAGATCTCAATCAAAGAATATCCATTAGTTGCCGTTCCCATAACGTTCAACTCCCATTCAATCCATAGATATAATATACAACAAATAGTGGTGATATCGACCACTTAATACAAAACTTTACATAAGTTGGTAAAAACAAACTTCCAACTTTTCCTTTTTCTTTTTCTTTTCTATTTTTTTTTTCGATTTTTTTTTTTTTTTTTTTTTTTTTTTTTTTTTTTTTTTAAACTTGAAACATAAACATAGATGTGTAAAATTTCACCACATCACTATAATGATAACTCTGGATAATTTTTCCATACTTTTCATGACTTCAGAAATAATGGTAATAGTGAAAGTAGTAAACACACGAAAAATAAACTCAAAGATATACAATATTTACTTTCACTCCAATTGCATTGTGCAATTTCCTGACCTAACCATAGATAATGAATTACGCACGCGAACACAGGTAATGTAAGGAAACACACTTTGCCTAAAGTAATTAACCAACCACGGATTTTAATCTACAGGGTAGGCTAAGGTGTAAGGGTGTAACGAAACATTATAACGAAGGTGTAAGAAACGAAAGGAATGGCTCTGAGTGTTTTTCTAGGGGTATCTTACTCTAAAAGTGAGAGTAACAAAAGGTTTTATACGGGGGTTAACTAACCAGTGTAGTTAGCTAATAACACATAACATATAAAGGCTATTTGGGTGTAATCCTAGAATTTTACCAATTTAGACAAGTCATTCCAATTATATAAATAATACTTATTATGGTGGTCTCGAATAATATACAAGCCAAGTTCTAAAGTTTATAAGTCACCGGCACACTCATAGATTTGTGAATTTTGAAAAATCACAATTTTTGAAAATAACGTCATGTGTGCAGCTATGCGACTTAGATCTTAAACAAAAACATGCTAAAAATTTTAAATTTTGATAAATTAAGCACATTTTAAGCATATTTTGAAAAGTTTAGGACAAGTAAGTGTTAAGTGTTCTAATTCTCCAATCCCCCCACTTAATTAAACAACGTCCTCGTTGTTTGTATAAAATGTTAAAAATGGAAAATAAAAGAATTAGAACAGAAAAACTCCCCTGAGATTTGCTCGGTATGATCCTCCATTAGTATAAGAGCAAAAATCAACTTCTTGTGGATGAGAACGTTTAAGCTTCATAATTGATGTATCCATAGGAAATGCAGGAATCTAAAATACCACCAAGACTTTAAACACACCTAAGTTAAGAAAGGTTCAAACTTGCATAATATATTAGTAGTTAGGAAAAATAAAACATAAAAATTAAAATGAAAATCATCAGGTCAGTCGATGCGCCGTATCTTATGGAAGAAGATACGCCGTATCGAGCCTGGAATAATTACGAATCAGAATAAAAGATGCGCCGCATCCTTAACCAGGGATGCGCCGCATTAAAATAAACTGATAAAAAGTTTTAAAGTTAAAAGTAAAAATGCAGAAAAATAAAGTAAGATATGACCAGTGCAGGAGATGCGTCGCATCTTGGGATTGAGATGCGCCGTATCCTCTGCGGGCCTGACTGACTCGACACAGAACATAATAGTAAAAATTTTCCGGGTTGTCTTCCGGTCAGCACTTGTCTTTATTCCAGAGTCTTCAAGTTAGACTCACGTTCAGCTCTTCATTCAGTTCTTGTTACGGTCCATCCTTTTTCCTTCATCCGAAAGATGTTCCCGTATAGCTTTGCAACGTTTTCTTCCGTTCGACTTAATCTAGTGTAACTCTTGGTCTTCGTCGCAACATATTCCTCATCTGGTCCCAAAGAGTATTTGATGATTTTAAATTTTTCAGAAATAATCAGGGGTGGCTTATTATAAGGGATCCCAAGTAGTTGACACTTTCTTTTGATGAATTCTTCTTCGTCTTTATCAACAAACTTAAAATAAGGATCCTTAATCAAATAGTCATCAAGTTCATCAATTAATGACTTATTGTTATCATCATCTTGAATTGCCTCCCACTCTCTTTCTAATTTCCATTGTAAGCGTCGACTAAGCTTAGTGTAATCATCAAATTGTTCATGCACCCATTCCCAGAAAGTAGTATTCGATGTTCCCTTTAGCTCTTTCAAGTATTCGATTCTACCCTTTTCTTGCAAAGCCTCCGCTTTTTGTGGGCAATCTTCAACATTATCATACCACTCATAGTCTTCAAAGGTTACATCGCTTCCAACCCGTTTCATCCCAATTATACTTCCCCCATTACAGGTTCCGTCACTCTTATAATCACAGGTCGGCCAAACACTACTCCCATCTTTGAAAACGAAAGGTGCACAGGTGTGATTAATGTGCTCAAATTCCCATGGTTTATCCCAAACCCATGGTATTTGGTCATTCCATTTCGTAGTACCAGGTGTTTTTGAAATCGTCATAAGTCTTGAATCCTGGTAGATCTCCAGTTAGCACATCATCGTCGACTTGAAGAAGGTAATTAAATTCTTTGAATTGTTTGCACAAGGGTGTCTCATAATCGAACACGTCAATGTCTATTCTGAATAATTCTTCAATGCCCTCATTGATTGTTGAATCATGAAGTGACGACCCATAGTCGCTCTCTACCTCTTCATCTTCCCCTCTCATCCAATATACCCATAACGCATCTTTAGTAGCTCGATCCATGCTCTTATGTTATTGAACTTACTAGCCAACCAATCTGAAAAATCAACATTGTTAGGATCGTGGTCAACGTCAAAGCAAGCTTTTCCAATCATTTTCCTCCTTAATTCCATGAACTCGTTAAATTGTTCCCTAAAACTCCGTGTCAACCATGAAGTCATAATCCGCTTGACTTCATTCGCAGGGGCAAATTTCGGACTACCATATTTAAGTTCAAGCCATTCTTCGAGGGAGATGTCCATCAACCTTACCAACCTGCCATGAAATAGTAACTCCGCCACAGCATAAATTCTTTCATCGTCTAGATAGTTCTCATTTAATCCCCAGTACTGTTCGGAATAAGGCATGTAAGAGATTTGCATAGGTTGGGTATTGCCTCCACCACAGCTTTTATTGCTTGAGTTCATGAATTCAATTTGGAATTTCCCATCATTCTCTTCGATAATAGTCCAAGTCAATCCTTTAGATTCAATGATGGGCCATAAGAGTAGCAATTCATCTTCAGTGTAGCTCATTAGTAAATCATACGAGAATATCCCATCTTCAATATTGCATAAACGTTTAAATTCCTTATAAGTAGCCTCAAGAGGGGTTTCCCAAGAAAATAAATCGGCGTCAATCATGAGCACATTGAAGTTGACATCATCAAAAACTTTCACATCGAATGAATCCGAAAGCAAGAGTTCCTTAGCAAGATATCCGTTCACTGACATGTCTTCCATAGCAAAACCTGTCATCATAGGTAAAATCTTCAGTAGGATTTGTTCGCTAGAAGAGAAATTAATGAATATAGAAACGGATATAAGAATAAAAGTAATTGATATCTGCAGACGATGCGCCGTATCCAAAAAGTTGGATACGCCGTATCTTATAATCGTTAAAATTTAATCAGACTTTATTCGGAAAATAGATACGCCGCTTAGAAATTAGAATGCGCCGTATCAATTTTAATTATCAAAAATCGATATTTATTTAAAATTAAATGCGTCGTATTAACAAAAGTTAATGCGCCGTATTTTCGTTACGTTTCAAAATATAAGATTTTTGATTCAGAAAGATGCGCCGTATCGATAGAGATCGATGCGTCGTATCTGTTTAATAATTCGAAAACTGTTTTTAATTAAAATAATAGATACGCCGTATCTGTAAAAACAGATGCGCCGTATCGCGCTATCGCTTAGAAAAAATTTCTTGTTAAAAACAGATACGCCGTATCTTGGGGAAAGATACGTCGTATCGAATTAATTAAACGCGTTGTATTTTATAAAAATTAAACGCAATACGCCGTATCTATGAAAATAGATGCGCCGTATCGTTTGAATAAGCTCAGTACAACGATAGCAGAATACAGAAAATACGAAAAATAAAAACAAATAAAAACAAACGAAAATTAACACAAATAAAAAACACACAAAAACAGAAAATATGCAAAATAATACAATGAATGCAAATTAACCTAATATACAACAGAGTTAGCGGTTAGATTAAAAATTAAAAAGAAAAACCTAATTAAAATACTAATCAAATTAACAGATAATAACAATTCACTCCCCGGCATCGGCGCCAAAAAACTTGATGCGTGCGTGCGAGTGCTCTAATTTATACCCACGGTATGTCGTTGTGGTTTTAGCAGTATTCAAGTTTTAAATTTATATTTTGCCGACTTATCAATAACACACACACTTTAACGAGCAGTGTACCCGGTCAGTATGTATATAATGGTAAGTAGAGTGTCGATCACTAAGAGTGAAACGTATTATCTAGTTATTCTAATCAGTATTTTAATATCTTAAGTTAGCTATACAACCTATTCTAACGCAAGGGGGTTCAGCCTGAGAGACTGACACGGTTTGGTTGCAATTAAATAATAAACTAAACTAATAGGCACGAATCAGCGAATAGCCACACCGTACACAGATAAATACTCGAGACAATAAGAAGGCCTGTCCTGATAGATAAGTAGCTTGTCACTTGTTTTATTGCTAGTTTTATATGAAGTGTATAGTTCGATGCAACGCACCGAGATTAAGTCCTTTCTCTTTGGTTCTAATCTTATCGGCGAGTAAACCATTAATGATTACTTATGACTATCCTATTTATCTTTCTTCCTACTTTTCTACAGACGATAGAATGCATAGGCGATCTAATAAATAGGCGAGGGCAGAGGCATGGCGACCCGATCAACGCTCAGCTAGACACAGAGGTTATCAATGCACTAATAAAAGTCACCAAAGACATCAACATATAAACTTTAATTGATGGGAAAGCAATATTAAAGGGAGTGCAATCTTTCCGTTGTCACATTACACAAGCCACCAATCCTGATGAATTAAAGTTTACTAACACAATAAAACAAAACTACTTAATGAATTAAATACATGCAGGACCTTCTTATAGCTCTTGTATCTTCGTTCAAGGTGTGTCTTGTGCTGCTTCTTCGACTGAATTCGTCCTAGGGTTTCTGTACTTTGGTCTTCTAAAACTGTCGAACTCTTTCAATTCGTCTGGTCTTGGGGTATTTATAGTTTCTGTCTGAGGGTAAGATGCGGCGCATCTAATAAGTAGATGCGGCGCATTGACTTAACTTCGCGTGGGGTCCAAGATTAATATATTCAGGAATATTCGTACACCGCCTTGAGATGCGGCGTATCTTCATTAATAGATGCGGCGCATGTCCTCTTATATCTTGGATCGAAACTGGTGAAATCTTGATAGTGATGCGCCGTATGTAATAAGCAAGATGCGGCGTATCTGGAGCAGAATGTCTTGATCTTGTCCATTTCAGTAGACTCTTAACTTCTTGCTTGTTTTGCTCCATAATTAGTCCAAAATCGCTCAGTTTCACCAAATACTTGTTTTTACCTGAGAATTACAAAAGTAAACATTAACGTATCAATTCTCACAGATAATATAATAAAACAAGTCAAATAAATAGGATAAATGATAGTAATAAAATGTACTTATTTGAGTTCATCAATATCTGAATGGATTTTGAGATTATTAAGCTTAACAGACAACTTGAAAATTGATAATAACTGAATAAGATTAAAAGATTGCTAGAAATTATAACAATATCACTGAAAATTACTTGAATTAATAACTGGAATTCGAAAATTACAAGATTACAACTACTGAATATGAAATACGATTTATCTAAATTAACTACTTACTTTTACAAGCTACATTGCTATCTATTTATACAAAAATAAAGTGGGATTTGCTTCCTATCTTCCTCTGATCATATCTTGGCCTTTGGATCCTTCTGACATCATCTCAATCGTTGAAATGGATTTTTGGCGGGAAAAGTGAGATAGTGGAAAAATCCACTGTCTCTAATAACTCAAAATGATGAAGAAGTAATTAATGCCTTTTGGCATGTTAGGTAGAGTGTTTGAGGAAGAGGGGGGTGGTGTGTCAGGATAAGGCTGTGGGCAGTGGTGGTATCTGGTATGGTTTTGGCGGGGTTGATGGTTTAGGAGAAAGGTTTGACTGAGTCAAACCGGTATAAGCTAAGGGTGGGGTTGTGCTTTTTTATAAATTGGGCCTGGGTTTATTTCAGTGGGTTGGGTTTTAAGTAGCTGGGTTTAGTTTTAGGATTGGATTTGATTTGGACTTTAGTTTTAACCTTAGGGACCAATGTTGTAAATGCTGAAAATCCAAGGACCAACTTTGCCAAAAATCAAATCTATTTCCAGGGACCATTTGTGAACATGTTTGATTTCCCAAGGACTCATGTTGACTTTATCTTCCAAATTAAACCTTCAGGGACTAATTCTGCCAATTTATGAAACTTCAGGGACTGAAACTGACAATTTTGTAAACTTGGCTCGTTTTTCACCTGTTTTCAATCCTTTTGCACTTGTAACATATAAAAACACAATCCAAGGATATTTTCCGTATTTTGAAGCATTTCTGGCTGTTTTTAAATGTTTTTGCAGTTCAGATGGGACAAAAATGATGAGTATTTACACACTCATCAATCCCCCACACTAAACTATTGCTAGTCCCTAGCAATCTTTTATGAAAATTTCATGGATTTTACGTCTCTTTACCAAAAGCCATTACTTCTGGAGTAGCCAATGTTTTAGTATGATACTTTGGTACATTAATAACCAAATGATTTTGAGCAAACCATCAGCTGTCAACGGATTTGTTTTGTCTTTACCAAAAGCCGTTTGCTTCTGGACTAGCCAACTCTTAGATAAAATACAGTTATTATCTTGGTGAGCTGATTACCAAATATGGTTTTCCAATGCCTTTACCACAAGCCATAACCTTGCGGGCTAGCCAACTCTTCACTTATAAAGATATGGGGAGTTGAATACCATACAATTTTTGGCAAATTGTAAGCCATAAACGGATTTGAGATATCTTTACCTAGAGCCGTTTGCTCTCGGATTAGCCAGTCCTTATGTGGGTTAGACATGGTGGACTGATAACCATTTGTTGTGTTAGTGCAAAGCACTTCCACCAAATGAAAAAATTTTAAAATTTTGGCCAAAACGGGGGAATTAGGGCACTAAAAGGTACTCATTTGATCAAATTCGCCAGAATTTCTCCCCCCCCCCCCCCACACTTAGAATTGAATATTGCCCTCAATATTCAAAGCACCGGCTATTATGCCGACACTTAGAACGTAAAAAGGTAATACTACTAGCCAAGCGTGGAAACACAACAATTATGATTTTTTTTTTTTTTTTTTTTTTTTGACTTATATATATATACAACAGCAGGGGCAACACCCCCCCCCCCCCCACACTTAGGTGTTAGAAAAGAGAAAGAAGTCAGAGACATGGGTGAAAACCCATGTTGTGCTAATGTTTTTGTTCGCCGAGTCACTAGCTTGACTCGACCCCGCATTCATTGGTTCATGGGGAAGCAAGTGGAAGAAACCATCTCCATCGGACTTTCATTCAACGTGTTTGGATAATCAATTGAACATAAGAAAGTTCCACACCGATGAGATACCCACGGTATTTTAACAGTAGAAACTATTAGGGAAGATACCGGGGTCAAAGATAGTGTCCTCATTCCCATAGGAGAAAAGGGAAAGAGAAATCACGCAATATGTGAAGAATGGTAAAAAGGTGTGTATCACAATGGAAATCCATTCTTCATCAGTACAAGGAAAATCACCATTTGTTTGAACTTGTAGATTAACCTTGAAGCTTGTATGGTAATTGTCAACAGAATTTTCGGGAGGGAGGGTTGGGAATGGTTCTTCGTTCAATAAATTTTCAAGAAAAAGGATGTCCCCTTCTGAATCAAAGTAAGTGTCATCAATCCTTGTCGGAATTGAATCATCACTTGCAAGAAAAGCATCGACCTCATACCAAAAGGGATCACTTCCCTCAACCGGTGTGAGAGAAGGGTAGGAAGAGAGAGCAATGGTTGGATCATCCACAGAATTAACCATTTCAACACGATAAACCGTTTCCGGAGGTGGGACAAGTGGTGTGCTCTTAGAGCTAGCAGTATTCACCACTTCCGATGTGAACTCCGATTCTTGTTCATCGTAGTCAAAGACACTCTTAACTTCTGTGGTACAACTTTCAAACCATTTGTTTGAACCAGGGGTAATTCCCCTTGCTTTGAGCTCAGCACGTTTTTGTGAAAGACTCTTAACCTCAAATCTTGAAAGTATCAACTCACTTTGTTAGTGCAAATATTACGTTATTTAAACTAAACGGTTTCTTCGGTTTTAATAATGACAAACATGTAACTTGTAATACATAACGTAAAATGTGCAAGTTACTTGTAAACACAAAATATCAATGCATACTTACATCAACACCTCCCGACGTCTCAAGTATGCTTCAACAAAGTCGAAGATTTCCATCCCGATGTAAATCACTCAAGGTATGGACAAACAAATCTACTACTCGACAAATGATCAAAGGATTATATTTTTCTAAACTTCACATTTTTATAAATGTGACAAAACATTTTTCAAAAATACATTTTACAAATTATTTTTGAATTAAAAAGAAATGTTTTATTTGGAAAAATCATTTCAAATTATTTTGAATTACCAACAGTCATTTCCCCCCCCAAAACAGCTCCAACTTCCCCAAATAAACCTTCCCCACTAAAGACAAACGAAGGAGCGTCTACGGCACCATTAAATAGGTACGGCTCCACTAAATTTAGTGGAGCCGTCGGGTATTTAGTGGAGCCGTGGGTCTGTAACGGTCAGATTTTCCTTTGCCTATAAATAGTGGACCATTTCACACTTCCAACTTGATTTTTCCAGTCCTTTTTCTCTGGTCTTATCCCTCCTCACTTAAATGACTTTCTTTGATCATTTGGAGAGTCTTAGGCTTTTTAAGAGTGATCCAATCATCCACTCAAGTGATCCTCTTCATTCCTCTTGATTAGCAAGAGAAGAACACAAAGTATCCTAGATACAAAGTGTTGTCATCCCTCTTGATTAGCAAGAGAAGAACACAAAGTATCCTAGATACAAAGTGTTGTCATCCCTCTTGATTAGCAAGAGAAGAACACAAAGTATCAAAGTAGATACAAAGTGTTGTCATCCCTCTTGATTAGCAAGAGAAGAACACAAAGTATCCAAATAGATACAAAGTGTTGGAGTTGTTAGGTCTCGTAACATTGGTTACACTCTTGATTGTATCATAGCATACATCAAGATTATTTTTCTTTTGTGAGAGAGTGAGTCAAGATCATTGTGATCTTAAGAGATAGTGAAGATCTCTTGAAGCCATTGGGCTTGTGTGATTGATCATGTGGATCAAGGGTAGATCGGGTAGATCGTGGTAGATTGGTGCTAGCTAAGATTAGCACTCGACATCTAGCTTAGTGTCGGAAATAGGATAAGCGACGTGTAAGGTGTAGATCGGGTAGATCATGGTAGATTGGTGCTAGCTATGATTAGCACTCGACATCTAGCTTAGTGTCGGTAATAGGATAAGCGACGTGTAGATTGGTGCTAGCTAAGATTTGCACTCGACATCTAGCTTAGTGTCGGAAAACAAGTCAAGCGACGTGTAACGGTTTTCTCCGCCTGAAGGGAGTTTGTTTATTAGTGAAGTAACTCTCGAGTTGGGTACTCGGGGAGTAGAGTAGGGCGAAGAGGAGCTTCGTGACTGAACCACTATAAATCACCGTGTCCGGTTTGCGCCTTCTTACTTATTTCTTTACTTTCATTTTATTTTTTATCGCTTTATGTTTATATTTGCATTGCATTTATGCTTGTGTGGCTAGTTGCTTATGTTATATTGATTATGTATGTGTCATGGTTGATTGTGCTTGTGTTGTAGTTTAATTTATTCATCCCTAGATGATATATGATCATAGTTGACACTTTTCATATTACGTCACACTTGATCGGGAGTTTGATACAAAAAGTTTTAAGTTTTTAAATGGAAACGTATTCACCCCCCCCCCTCTACGGTTTCCACAATTGGTACCAGAGCCACGTCGCTTAAATTTTTAAAACAAATGGTTTTCAAAATTGAGTACGATCCATGTATCAAATTACCCATGAATGTGATGAAATATGGTAAGTAATTAGTTGTCTAATACTTACAAGTTTTGTTGTTAAGTATACTTTGTCATACTAGCTTGAAGGTTTTCTTAAACCACTAAATGAATAGTGTTTTTAAGTGTCCGGTCATGTTTTCAGAACGAGTCATTAAGTCATGCAGTTTTGAATCAGAAAACATACCACGGTACCACTAAATATGGTACGGTACCGTTATATTTAATGGTACCGTGAGTCATTTAATGGTGCCGTGCATCTGTTTGTCTGTTTTTCACTTTTGATTCATTTTCAGAAATCCATATAAAATCAACCATAAGTCTGTACAAGTCGTGTCGCCCATTATTTTAAACAATGATGAGTCTACTTTCATTTGAGAAATAATTTTATGAATTAGTTCTAAATGAAAGCATGATAAAGTCCTTGATTTTCAACTAAAGATCTTCTGGTCATACAGTTTGCGTAAATTTTTGGTCAAACTGAAAAAGGGCGATTCAACTTTTAAACCTTGACGTGTTTTCAAAGTGACTCATCAAAAATCTTTGAAATGGGGAGGAAATCAATTCGTTTTCAAATAAAATCAAGCTTAGTATACATTGTTATACCTAATACACAAAATGACGATAAGTATTTCTGTGTGTTAAGCTAAATTGCTATTTGCTTATTATAGTTTTCCTGTTTATGCGTTTATAAGGCTCATGCTAAATCACTTGCACTATATTAAGTAATTAGTTTGCATTGCATATAGGCATCAACCATTTGTCTTGCATTTGTTGCAAGTTCTTAAAATGGTTTAGTAACTTTCTTAGGAATAGAAACTAAGTTGGTAGATCATGTGTGTCGAAAGATATTGTCTTACACAATTATTTTTCCAAAGGCTTAAGTGTAAAAAGTACATCAACCCAAAACACTTAACACTTTCATAAAATCCGTAACATGATCTTTAAAACATTACATCATTTTGTCTTGTTGACCATGGGTTGTCTAAACAAGATAAAAGATCATTTTAATACATTAGTACTTAAGTAAAGGAAAATGTATTAAACTTGCATTGATCTAACACACATACAAAATGTTTTAAACATTTAGTATTTTACGTATGTGGTATAAAAATGGTTAAGATAATTATTTTTATACTAATGAGGTGTCGAAAAACTAAGAGTATTATACGTAATAATATAAATAGTTTTTCTCAAATAAAAATAAATGACAATATCAAAGTAGTAACTTAATTTGTCATTAACCTCACACATACAACTAGTGTTAAAATAAATGGAACACACTCCTTAAATTTTTATTTTCTTTTTAAAAAGGAGTGATTGTGAGGGTCAAGAAAGATTTCGAGTACATATCAATTCATTATTCAAATTATGATTGATATCATCATCGAATCTAATTGACAAGTTTTCGAGTGTGGACATGAAATTGAAGTCATTATTTGTTTAGCTTCAAGATAACATCAAAACATGATGAAACATATTATCTTGAATCTACATACTCAATCACACTCGATTGTTATGAAAATAATGACGTCCTCTCAAGACGAAAATAATATGCATCGGATCATAACTCACACTTGTGTTGAAGATGCCATGTTAAGTCTTCGTGTCCAAAGGTTGTGTTCCAAACTTTAAACTAACATGTTTAAAAGATGCATAAAATACACAACCAAGTAGGATTGACAACTTGGATGTTTCATCCGAAATATACAAGTAATTTACATTGCAATGCAATTAGTAAATGTGTCATTTCCGAAAAACCAAACAAGAGCAAACAAACAACATATGTAAACTTTGCTCATGAACAACTCAACACTCAAAGTCACATATCTTGTAAAAGTGTCATACATAATATGTTATTAACTATTATGTAAGTCATCAATCTTTGAGAATATCACATGTATTTCTCTTATCAAAAGATTGACAAAGGATAACTTATATCCTATGCATCCTATTTTCTTTGTGACATGAATGGTTATGTTACAAGAGAATACATTGCATCCTGTTAACAATTATAGGATATTAAAGTTGAATAATAACCTAATACGACATGTGTCATTGCATAAACAAGTAAAATTGGTCATACACTAAAATACTTGCTTCACAAAGCATTCTTAAGAGTGATATGTTTCCTCTTAGAAAAGCATACTTGTTGAAATAAACAGTATGTCTCATTTCAAATAAAATGCTCACAAGATCTATTGAGGTAAGTAACCTTTACTAGATTCTCACTCAAGATATGCAAAGGAGCATTCTTGAAACACACACGATGTAGTAGGTTCTACATTGTATCACATTAGAGTGTCTCTTGGTTCTAGGAAACCAAATCATGTTAAAATAACATGTAACAACTCAACAAACAAAGATGTTGTCCAAGAGATCATAAAATACACCATCTCCATCAAACAACCTTTAAATCTCAAACACGAAATTAAAACATCTCGCTTGCCTTTGTTAAGAGTTGTGTAAGACATGTCATTTTCTTAACCGACTTTCAAAGTATGGTTAATTGAGTCATATTAGGCCATGTATAAGCAAAGCAAGATAAAATCATCTTTGCTATACTTCGATAGGCAAATATAGGAATTCAAATTCTTCTAACATGAGAATGACTACTGGAGAACCTATCGCACTAGAAATTCAATTTGACCTAATGGTTGGATTGCTTCTAGGAGACTCTTGAATTGAGAAGCGAATTTTGGCATATACAACAAGGCATCAACAAAACTAATATCGAAATGTAATTTCTGGAAAATTTCCAGAAATTTCATCATTTGGTTGTTAGTTTTCTCATGGAGCCTTTGATCATTAAGCCTTGAAGGATATGGAATTGAAGGCTTAGGATTTGTCTTCGGAACATCGGGTTCCAGAATTTGAATTTGGACATTTTGAGGTTGGACGTGTGCGGTACTTTGTGGGCTTGAGAAATGCACCTTGTCCGTTGTCACCTCAGTATCTCGAGTCACTCCCCTCGGTGGAGGGGGCATAGGAGTCGAGGGTCCATCAATTTTCTTACCACTTCTTGTGGTGATCGCCTTCAAATCGCCCCTCGGGTTAGCGATTGTGGTGCTAGGAAGAGTTCCTGAGCCCGAGGGTCGATCATTTAAAGACTTTTTGATCTCATTTATTTGGGTGACCAATAACCGGTTTGTCTCATATTGGGTCCTATTTGTCTCCTCTTGGGATTTTATGAATTGCTTAAGCAACTCATCCGAGGACGTCTGATTTTGGTTTTGGACATTCCATGGCTTTTGGTTGAAATTCCCCTGATTTTGACCTCGGTTTTGATTGAAATTTTGTCCTTGATTTTGAACAAAGCGATTTTGATTATTTTGATTTGGAACGGGTGGAAAACCAGGTGGTACCATAGCATTTGGTGCTTGGTAATGAGTGTCAGCATGCGGTCGGTTTTGATTGTAGTTTACTGCAGCTACGGGAGCTGGGTAAAGAGAAGCATCGGTTGCTTAACAATCATAATACGCATGTGGGCCACCACAAGTTTCACATACTTTGTTTATGGCTTTGATTTGTTCCGGTTTATGACTTTCACTCTTCATTTCTTTCATTTCTTTCATTTCCTTCATCATGCAACGCATTGCGTCCGTTAGAAAGGATAACTCTGATGAGTTACCGGATGAAGAAGCAGGAGTGACAGGAACATTCACTTTGTTTCGAGAAATAGGAACTTTTGATTTATTTTCACAAATTTCAATCACCTCTTTAGGTCGATGATTTAAGATATTGCCACCGGCGGCAGCGTTGAGAGAATCTTGATCGTTTCCATTCAACCCATTATAAAACGTATTGATCTGTTGTAACTCCGTGAAATCATGATGCAGGCATTTTCTTAGGAGATCTTTAAATCTGTCCCATGCCTCTCCGAAGTTTTCATCAAAACTTTGACGAAATCCAGAAATTTCATTTTTCAGATTAGTCGTCTTTGATGGAGGGAAGAAATAATTGACAAATTTCTTTACGAGATCTTCCCAAGTTTCAATGGATCGAGGGGGTTCTTTATCCAGCCAAATCCGGGCTGCCCCTTCGAGTGAAAACGGAAATAGCATCAATTTGATAACTTTCTGCGGCACATCCTTGTAATTGATTGTAGAGGTCAACTTGTTGAACCAACGGATGTGTGCATACGGATCTTCTCGTTCAAACCCGTGGAATTGGTTTGTAAAGACGAGTTGAATCAAATGCGTTTTCAGTTCAAAATGATCAGAGTCGATTGGTGGTAAAACAATGGCATCTCCGTAACCCTCGGTGGGTGCTTGGAGCATCTCCGCCATTGTGCGATTGTCTGCCATATTATCAATGGGAACAGTACGAATATCGGGTTCGACTATTCGGGCAGCACGTCTACGATTACGTCTTCTCGGAATATCTACGAGTTCACGTAAAGGACTTGTCGACGTGGAAGAACGAGTGCGCATGCACTAAATAAAATAATTTAATTAAATCAAGATCGAAGCAAAACACAAGGAACTTAAACCTTAAATCAACCAGCGTACGGTAGCTCTCTGACTGAAAAACGCACAGAGTGGCGGAGAAGCAAAGGTGGGCAATTAATGCTCCTTAAAAACCCGCTTCTTTCAGTTCGACAATTTAATGTCAAACTATCCTTAAACCTCCGTTATAGTTTGTTTATCAATCAAAGGTGAGCCGAATTCGCAAGCGACACAAAGCCAAGTTTTAATCTGATGTTTGGGAACTTATTATGATAATACCCAAGTTGAGGAATATTATATTGATTTTGCTTTTATCTTTTTATTTTACAATAAAACAGAAAATGTTTTTGGGTTTTTATTTTTTATATGATATTATATATATAAAAGAAAAGAAAAATATTTTTGTATTTTATATGGTTTATGGGAAATAGGAACTTCACAAGGAAGGATCTCAAATCACTAATCGCTTAAACTTCAAACAATATTGTCGCAACACAACCTCCCCGGCAGCGGCGCCAAAATTTGATCCGTGCTAAAACGTATATATAAATATTATGCAATGACGGATACACGTGAATAAATACAAATCACCCCTTTGTGAAAAAGGATACTTGAAAAAACTCACGTTTGTGTGTAGTGTGAAACCAGGTAAGTGATTACCTGGATCGTTTCCCAACGAGGATGGAATGGGCAATATCGTGGAAAGTTTGGATTAAAGTGACTGATGATATGGAATATGGAATTTTTGCTTTTTTATTATAATTGATGTATGAAAAACAAATATACAAAAGAAAATTAAACGCGAATTAAATAAATTAAAAACGCGTAACGGGAAATCTAAAACGGGATAAAAAGTGAAATATTAGAAAACTAATCCTACAAGTGTAAAATTATTTTTCTTAAATCCTAAATAATAAAAGAAAATTTTAGAAAAAAGATTTATATTTTTCTGATTTTTATATTTTTTATTATGAATTAAAAACTATCATAAACTAATTAAAATGATTAAAAATATTAAATGACTTAGGAAAAATCTGAAAAATTCAAGTTAAGTCTAAAATAATATTCTAAGTCTAGGAAAAATAAAATTAAAAGTTATCTAAGCCCTAATAAGCAAATGGGCTAATAAGCAGTTTGGGAATAAGCCCAAAAATAAGCTAAAAAGCTCAAAAATTTACCAAAGGTTCAGGACTAGTTCAATACACTAAAAGAGGCTTAAAACAACTTAAATAAAACAGCTTAACTCACAAAATAAGCAAAATAAGCAATTGAGCAGTTCACAAATTATGCAAAAAAAGCAGAAAAAATGGCCAACTTGCAGAGCAATTTTAAGCACTCAAATAAGCAGAAAAGTGCAAACTTATGGGGGCAAAATCATGCTAGTACTACTGGCTATACAAAAACACAAAAAGCCCCAAATCTAACAAACCAATTGAACTCCAATTTAGCACTAGATCAGGTGGTGTTTATCAACTGAGATTTGTGCAGGCTCAGGGCAGGGAAATGGGGGAATTTGCAGGCTTATTTTAAGCTATTAAATAAGCTCAGAAATGGAATCCAGGCACAGAAACTAAAAGCCAGTACTATGACCTATAAGCAAACCAAAATTCAAGGCCTCAGCTTATCTAGTTAAGCCACAAATAAGCTGAGATAAACAGTTGGTCTGCTCAGTATATACTGAGTCTGCTAATGCAGAGTTGTGCAGATGGCACAAATCCAATCCAACTCTTCTGATATGCACTAAATAGTTTGAAAGGACTTTAAAGAAGCCAAGGTTAAGGGCCAAATGAGCTTGTGGCTTATTGGAGCTTATTTGCACAGTTGTTGACTTTAAAATACCCACAGTCCACTCAAATCTATAAAAACTATTAAATTAACTTTAAATAACTTAAAAACAACTTAATTAGACTGTTTTAAGCAAGATTAAAGATGGGCAAATGGTCAATGAACAGTGAGTATGGGTTTTGACCCGTTTGACCCAATGAACCAAACACCCCTTTTTGAGGGTCTGATTGGATTTTGATACTGAAATCCACTAAATTAACCAAGGATTCTGACTAATTATTGACTGAATAACTATATTACTCTGAGAAAAGCAGATTACAGATTAAAATAAGCTCTTAATAAGCTATAAGCTTATTTTGACTGTTTTTAGGCTATTGAATGAAAATGAGATTTAGACTTAAACTAATTATCACACTAGGCTACTATTACTCCAAATAACACAGGTAAACTAAGAAAATCTAAATAAGCACACAAATAAGCTATTAAGCAGTAGACTAGGAAATAATGCAAAAGCTTGAAAATGCCTTACAACTGATTTAGGCTATGAAACAAAGAACTAAAGATCAGAACATATCTAGCTTGTCAAAAACAAGCTAGAAACCCAGAAAAAACCTTTCTGAATAGCTTTTCTCTTCTGAACAGCTTATTGTGAGCTAGCTTTGACTTTTGTTGACTTTCTCAATTTCTTGAATTAAGAACAGGTTATAACTAATATAAACCTACAACAAGCTATGATAAGCTTGTATAAGCTTATAGCAAGGGTGTTGAGACTTGTAATTATATCTGAATGGATTTTGAGATTATTAAGCTTAACAGACAACTTGAAAATTGATAATAACTGAATATGATTAAAAGATTGCTAGAAATTATAACAATATCACTGAAAATTACTTGAATTAATAACTGGAATTCGAAAATTACAAGATTACAACTACTGAATATGAAATACGATTTATCTAAATTAACTACTTACTTTTACAAGCTACATTGCTATCTATTTATACAAAAATAAAGTGGGATTTGCTTCCTATCTTCCTCTGATCATATCTTGGCCTTTGGATCCTTCTGACATCATCTCAATCATTGAAATGGATTTTTGGCGGGAAAAGTGAGATAGTGGAAAAATCCACTATCTCTGATAACTCAAAATGATGAAGAAGCAATTAATGCCTTTTGGCATGTTAGGTAGAGTGTTTGAGGAGGAGGGGGTGGTGTGTCAGGATAAGGCGGTGGGCAGTGGTGGTATCTGGTATGGTTTTGGCGGGGTTGATGGTTTAGGAGAAAGGTTTGACTGAGTCAAACCGGTATAAGCTAAGGGTGGGGTTGGGCTTTTTTATAAATTGGGCTTGGGTTTATTTCAGTGAGTTGGGTTTTAAGTAGCTGGGTTTAGTTTTAGGATTAGATTTGATTTGGACTTTAGTTTTAACCTTAGGGACCAATGTTGTAAATGCTGAAAATCCAAGGACCAACTTTGCCAAAAATCAAATCTATTTCCAGGGACCATTTGTGAACATGTTTGATTTCCCAAGGACTCATGTTGACTTTATCTTCCAAATTAAACCTTCAGGGACTAATTCTGCCAATTTATGAAACTTCAGGGACTGAAACTGACAATTTTGTAAACTTGGCTCGTTTTTCACCTGTTTTCAATCCTTTTGCACTTGTAACATATAAAAACACAATCCAAGGATATTTTTCGTATTTTGAAGCATTTCTGGCTGTTTTTAAATGTTTTTGCAGTTCAGATAGGACAAAAATGATGAATATTTACACACTCATCAAGCATAAATAATAAGAGAGTCAAGAATGTCTTGGATTCGTCTTATCTTTGGCATTGTCGGCTTGCTCACATAGGCAAGACTCGCATGCAAAAGCTGCAACGTGATGGGCTTTTGCAAGATATCAATGATGAATCATTTGATAAGTGCGAATCTTGTATATCTGGGAAGATGAGAAAGAAACCTTTTAATAATCGAATTGAAAAGGCTGATGATCTACTTGGTTTGATACACACTGATGTGTGTGGACCACTTAGACACATGTCAAAGAGAGGTGCTAGCTACTTCTTAACCTTCACTGATGATTTCAGCCGTTATGGATATGTTTATTTACTTAAACATAAATATGAGGTGTTTGAAACATTTAAGGTTTTTAAAGCTGAAGTAGAATTGCAACTTGGAAAGAAGATTAAAGCTCTTCAATCCGACAAAGGTGGTGAATACCTAAGTCAGGAGTTTAAAGATTATCTAAGTGAGAATGAAATTGTCCAGCATCTCACATCTCCATATACTCCACAACAAAATGGTGTATCTGAGAGAATGAATCGTACATTATTGGATATGGTGTGATCTATGTTTAATATTACTACTCTTTCTTTATCCTTTTAGGATTATGCTTTGGAATCTGCGATTCGCATATTAAATATGGTTCCGACCAAGAAGGTTGATAAGACAACTTATGAGTTATGGTTTGGGAAAACGCCTAACTTGTCTTATTTAAAGGTCTGGGGTTATGAGGCATTTGTTAAATGTGACTCAGCAGATAAACTCCAACAGAGATCTGTAAAGTGTATCTTTGTAGGATACCCAAAGGAAATGATGGGTTACTACTTTTACTTCCCACCTAAAAACAAAGTAATTGTTGCTAGGTATGGAGATTTTCTTGAAAAGGATCTCATATCTCAAGAATTCAGTGGGAGGATCTATGATCTGGAAGATGATCAAGATGATACATTACCTTCTGAAAACACTAGCGAACTTCCTGTGGAACCGGATAGTCTGGGTCCTCCACCTGAAGTAATTCCCATTCGTCGCAGATCTGTAAGGACTGTGAGAGCACCTGAACGTCTATGTCTTAACGTAGAGGTTGAGGAAACTATATTAGGGGACCTTGGAGAGCCTGCTAATTATAGAGCTGCCATGAATGATCCTGAAAAGGATAAATGGCAGATTGCTATGAATAGGGAAATGCAATCTATGAAAGATAATGAAGTCTGGATTGAAGTAGACCTTCCTCCCAATGCCAAGATAGTTGGGAGTAAGTGGCTCTTCAAGAAGAAAACTGACATGGATGGAAATGTACACACCTATAAGGCCCGTTTGGTAGCTAAAGGCTTTACCCAAACATATGGCGTTGACTACGAGGAGACCTTTTCTCCTGTAGCTAACATTAGGGCTATTAGGATTCTCATAGCCATAGCTGCACACTATGATTATGAGATTTGGCAGATGGATGTAAAAACCACCTTCTTAAATGGTCGCCTAGGTGAATATATCTATATGGCGCAGCCTGAGGGGTTTGTGAATCTAGAATTTCCAAACCGTGTATGCAAACTTCAAAGATCAATTTATGGATTGAAGCAAGCATCACGACAATGGAATAAGAGATTTGATGAAGAAATCAAAAGGTTTGGATTTACTCAGAACCTCGATGAGCCATGTGTATATCACAAAGCTAGTGGGAGTGATGTGAATTTTCTAGTCCTATATGTTGATGACAGATTGATCATAGGTAAAAACATTCCAAGATTGAATGAGGTGAAGGCCTATCTGGAGAAATGTTTTTTCATGAAGGATTGATGAACTCAAATAAGTACATTTTATTACTATCATTTATCCTATTAATTTGACTTGTTTTACTATATTATGTATGAGGATTGATACTTAATCGTTTACTTTTGTAATTCTCAGATAAAAACAAGCATTTGGTGAAACTTGGCGATTTTGGACGAATAATGGAGCAAAACGTGCATAAAGGGAAGAGTCTACTGAAATGAAGAAGATCAAGACTAATCTGCTCCAGATGCGCCGCATCTCACTATCAACATGCGCCGCATCTCTATCAAGATATCACCAGATACGATCCAAGATACAAGAGGACATGCGCCGCATCTAATAAAGAGTTACGCCGCATCTTCTGGCGGTGTACGAATATTCCTGAATATTATAATCTTGGACCCCACGCGAAGTTAAGTACATGCGCCGCATCTACTTAAGTAGATGCGCCGCATCTTTCCTCAGACACAAACTATAAATACCCCGTAGACCAGACGCATTAAAGAGAGATTCGGAGATTCGGAAGTTCGAAAACCTAAAGACCGAACAGAAGAGAAGGACGAATTCAGTCAAGAAGGCAGCACAAGACACACCCAAATCGAAGATACAAGAGCTGTAAGAAGGTGCTGCATGTATTTAATTCATTAAGTAGTTTTGTTTTATTGTTTTAGCAAACTTTAATTCATCAGGATTGGTGGCTTGTGTAATGTGACAACGGAAAGATTGCACTCCCTTTAATACTTGCTTTCCCATCAATTAAAGTTTATATGTTGATGTCTTTGGTTACTACTTATTAGTGCATTGACCACCTCTGTGTTTATTAGTGGCTTGCGGGCACCCGACTGCGGGACAAGGTGTGGCTCCCACGGTTGTTTCTAAATTGATCACTTAGGAATAACTTTTAGACATAAGTCGTCATTAAGGGTTTACTCGCCGATAAGAATAGGACCAACGAGAAAGGGTTAATTACATACACTTCATATAAAGCTATCAATAAAACAAGTGACAATCTACTTAATCATAAGGACAGCCCTCTTATTGTCTCTAGTATCTATCTGTGTACGTGTGTGCTACTTGCTGATTCGTGCCTATTTGTTTATTTTATTATTTAATTGCAAACAAAACTGTGCCAGTCTCTCAGGCTGAAACCCCCTTGCTTTAGGATATTAAAATACTGATTAGATTAACGAGATTATACGTTCCACTCTTAGTGATCGACACTCTACTTACCATTATCTTCATACTGACCGGGTACACTGCTCGTTAAGTGTGTGTGTTATTGATAAGTCGGCTAAATATAAATTTAAAACTTGAGTAGGCATTAAAACTGCTAAACCGCAACGACACATCACGCGCATCAAGTTTTTGGCGCCGCTGCCGGGGAGTGAATTGTTATTATCTGTTAATTTGATTAGTATTTTAATTAGGTTATTTTTCTTTTTATTAGATTAATTGCATCATTGTACTATTTTGCATATTTGTTGTATTGTGTGTTATTTGTTTGCTTTTGTTTTTATTTTTGTGTGTTTTATTTTTGTTTCGTGTGTTTTATTTTTTGTTTTTATTTTTCGTATTTTTCTGTTCTGCTATCGTTGTACTGTGCTAAATCAAACGATACGGCGCATCTGATCTCTCAGATACGGCGTATTGCGTTTAATTTTTTTTAATACAACGCGTTTAATTAATTCGATACGACGCATCTTTTCCCCAAGATACGGCGTATCTGTTTTTAACAAGAAAATTTTTCTAAGCGATAAAGTAATACGACGCATCTGCTTTTGTAGATACGGCGTATCTGTTTTGATAAAAATTTTTTCTAAACGTTAACGCCATACGACGCATCTTCTTTTGAAGATACGGCGTATCTATTATTTTAATTAAAAACAGTTTGCGAATTATTAAACAAATACGGCGTATCGATTTCCGTCGATACGGCGCATCTTACTGAATCAAAAATCTTTTATTTTTAAACGTAACGAAAATACGGCGCATTAACTTTCGTTAATACGACGCATTTAATTTTAATTACATAAATTGATATTTGATTGATTAATTCGATACGGCGCATTCATAAATTCTAAGCGGCGTATCTATTTTCTGAATAAAGTCTGATTTAATTTTAACGATCATAAGATACGGCGTATCCAACTCTTTGGATACGGCGCATCATCTGCAGATATCAGTAACTTTAATTTTTCGTATTCCGTTTTCGTTATTAATTATCTGATATACTACTTTCTCGAGCATACCCTACTGATGCTTTTGTGATTGATTTCAGGAAGTGCATGACCAGGAGTTCTACGAAGAACTTGATTCAACCTTTCGAAGATCCTGAACGAGCCCTACATTCGCTTAAAAGGCTTTTCAACACAAGAAGCTTTGATCTTTCAAGTTCACTCGAGCTTGATTACTTTTCTGAAGAAAAAGAGGAAGTTGAAACAGAAACAATGGGCGAAAACACTACTATGGAGGAATACATGAACAATACCCGTGCTGATTACACTTAAGGAGTTGCTAGACCTAAGTTTGATGACAAGTCAAAATTTGAGTTGAAGGGACAATTTCTCAAAGAGCTCAGAGAGAATGCTTTCAGTGGGACGGAACAAGAGGATGCTAATGAGCATGTTGAAAAGGTCCTGGAGATTGCAGATTTGTTTACTACAGAAAGTGTCAATACCGATCAACTCATGCTAAGAATCTTCCCAATCTCACTAAAAGGAGCTGCTAACAAGTGGCTAAGGAATGAACCTGCTAGTTCAATCACTACGTGGGAAGGTTTGAAGAGCAAATTCCTGAAGAGATATTGTCCACCTGCTAAGACTGCTAAGAAGATGGAGACTATCAATAGTTTCAAGCAAGAGTCTGATGAAACCCTTTATCAAGCTTGGGAACGATTTAAAGATTTATTGATAAAATGTCCTCAACACTATCTAACCCCTATGCAGGAAATAATATTGTTTTATCAGGGATTGGACGTGCCTACTAGACAGATTTTGGATGCTAAGGGAGCTGTACCTCAGATGAGTGCAACTAATGCTAGGAAAGCGATCCAAGAAGCTGCTGATCATTCTCAGAAATGGCACGATGGGACCTCTACTAGATCTAAGAGCAGCACTAATTTTGATGGAATTGCTGCTATTCAAGCTCAATTGGATAAAATTAGTAGAGAGATGAAGAAGCGAGATGAAAGAGCATATGCTCCCCAAGTTGGATGTGAAAAATGCGAAGGACCTCACTACACTAAAGATTGCCCGAACAAGAATGAAAGTGAGACGTTTGAAGAAGCTTATTACACCCAATTTGGACAACCATTCCGACCTTCAGCAAGATTTAGGGAAGCTAGTCCGGGATTCTATCAAAAGAACAACTTCAATCCCGCTTATCAAGAGAGGAGGCAGACTTTAGATGATACTTTAAAGCAAATTATGGCCGATGCTGCTAAAAGACATGAAGAGAATACTGCTATGATCAAGGAAATTAGAGCTTCAACGGACACTACTACAAGAAATCAAGGAGCTTCGATCAAAGCATTGGAACAACAAATTGGTCAAATGAGCAAAGTTCTTCAAGAAAGGGGATATGAAAGTTTACCGAGCTCAACTGAAACCAACCCAAGGGATCATGTCAAAGCCATAAGCACCACTGAAGAAGTCACTCCTAATATACCTAGAAGATCGATGAATGGTAATGATGGTGCAAGACCCGAATTTTTCTTTAACTCTTCAATCAGCTTAAGGAGACTACTAAAAGAGAAGACAAAAATTGAAGAGGAGATCAAGGCAGCAATGAAAGAAGAGAGCCCTGCAACCGACTCAAATGCCTTGCCTCATAAAGAAAGAGACCCAGGAAGTTTTACTCTACCTTGCTCTATTAATAATATATCTTTCAATAATGTGTTGGCTGACTTAGGAGCTAGTGTTAGTGTTATGCCTCTTAAGACATTCGCTACCCTAGGACTAGGAAAATTAGCACCAACTAAATTACTTATTGAATTGGCTGATAAAACAGTAAAACGACCTGAGGGGATTGCTAATAATGTGCTAGTTAAGATTGAGCAGTTTATTTTTCCCGTGGACTTTATTATACTAGACATGCCCGAGGATGTTAAGATTCCTTTAATCCTCGGAAGACCTTTCTTGTCTACTGCCCATGTTAAGATTGATGTGTTTAAGAGAAAAATTTCATTAAGGGTAGGGAATAATAAACTAGTCTATAAGTACCAAGATCCAGTTAAAAGCATAATTAGAGGTGTTTATGTGCTAGGATTAAGAGAGCGTATGGACCTCGATCTTGAAGCTAGACTTATGGGAGAAACATTGATTCAAAACAACTCAGCTAATCCTAATCATGAAGACTTTGAGGAATTCATTGACCTTAATGTACCTACGGAACTTAGACGCGATATTGTTAGTGATTCTGATGATGAGTGGTATGATTGTGTAGTAATTAATAAACGTAGGAGAGTAGTTGAGAAGACGAATTTGAATAATGATGTGTTTATTGAACTACCACCCCACCTTGCTTATTTGTGCCTGTATGATAATAAGAATTTCCCGTCTATCATTTTGTCATCTCTGCCCGAAAGGGACAGGACTTTGTTTATACAGATATTAAAGAAAAACGGCGTGGAAATTAAGGACGAGCAAGGAGTGTTCAATATTACTAAATTGGGGATGAAGGAGCGTGATGTTTCCGACTCCTTCAATGATCGATACTAAAGAGCTGAACGTGAGTCTAACTTGAAGACTCTGGAATAAAGACAAGTGCTGACCGGGAGACAACCCGGATTTATCTTTTATTATTCTGTTTTCTGAGTCGAGTCAGTCCAGGCCGCACGAAGATACGGCGCATCTCAGTCCTGAGATGCGACGCATCCTCTGCAATGGTCATATCTTATTTTATTTTTCTGCATTTTTTATTTTTCGACTTTAAAACTATTTATCAGTTTATTTTAATGCGGCGCATCCCTGGTTAAGGATGCGGCGCATCTTTATTCTGATCCGTATTTATTCCAGGCTCGATACGGCGTATCTTCTTCAATAAGATACGGCGCATCGACTGACCTGATGATTTTCAGTTTTAATTTTTAAGTTTTATTTTTATCTAACTACTAATGTATTATGCAAGTTGAACCTTTCTTATCTTAGGTGTGTTTTAAAAGTGTTGGTGGTATTATAGTTTCCTGGATTTCCTGTGGATACATCAAGTATGAAGCTTTAACGTTCTAATCCACAAGAAGTTGATTTTTGCTCATATACTAATGGAGGATCATACCGAGCAAATCTCAGGGGAGTTTTTCCGTTCTAATTCTTTTTATTTCCAGTTTTTAACCTTTTATACAAACAACGAGGACGTTGTTTAACTTAAGTGGGGGGATAGGAGAATTAGAACACTTAACAATTACTTGTCCTAAACTTTTTCAAAAATTATGCTTAAAATATGCTTAATATATCAAACTTAAAAATTTTTTAGCATGTTTTTGTTTAAGATCTAAGTTGCATAACTGCACACATGACGTTATTTTCAAAAATTGTGATTTTTCCAAAATTCACAAATCTATGAGTGTGCCGGTGACTTGTAAACTTTAGAACTTGGCTTGTATACTATTCGAGACCACCATAATGAGTATTATTTATTTAATTGGAATGACTTGTCTAAATTGGTAAAATTTCTAGGATTACACCAAATAGCCTTTATATGTTATGTGTTATTAACTAACTACACTGGTTAGTTAACCCCCGTATAAACCCTTTTGTTACTCTCATTTTTAGAGTAAGATACCCCTAGAAAAACCCTCAGAGCCATTCCTTTCGTTTCTTACACCTATGTTTAAAATGTTTCGTTACACCCTTACACCTTAGCCTACCCTGTAGATTAAAGTCCGTGGTTGGTTAATTGCTATAGGCAGAGTGTGTTTCCTTACATTACCTGTGTTCGCGTGCGTAATTCATTATCTATGGTTAGGTCGGGAAATTGCACAATGCAAATTGGAGTGAAAGTAAATATTGTATATTTTTGAGTTTATTTTTCGTGTGTTTACTACTTTCACTATTAGCGTTATTTCTGAAAGTATGAAAAGTACGAATAAAAATTATCCGGAAAGAAAGTTGTAGTGATGTGGTGAAATTTTACACATCTATGTTTATGTCTTAAAAAAAAAAAAAAAAAAAAAAAAAAAAAAAAAAAAAAAAAAAAATGAGAAAAGAAAAAGAAAGAAAAAAGAGTTGGATGTTTATTTTAAGCCAACGATGTAAAGTTATGTAAGTGGTTCATATGGCCACTATTTGTTGTACTATATCTATGGATTGAATGGGAATTGGCAGTTATGGGAACGCCAATTAAGGATTATTCTTTGATTAAGATCTTGTTGAGTATAATTCGTGTCTACCTAAAGCGTGTGTTTCAAGTGTTAAAGCGTGAGTTATTCTATGATATGAGTCTTATTCATGGGATGGTTGGGATAGTGATTAACCACACTTAGGATTTTAATTTATTTGTTTTGTTTTGTTTATTTTTATTTTTATTTTTACACCAATTTATATCCCAAATGTTATCCATACCCTGTATTGTTCTTTATCCAACCAAACCTTTGATTTATTGAGATTAGGGATTTGAGCAATCTTAAGTATCGTAGTCGTGGATTCGGCTATGTATTTATGATTTTGTCGCCCTTTTTGATATATTATTATTGGTGAAGTTTGGACCTATCTTTAGCCTATTCGAGTTAAGGATTTGAGCAATTGCAAGTATCGTGTTCGTGGATTCGATCATGTATTTGTGATTTTGTCGCCTTTTCTGGAATTTGAGATCGATAGAAAAGAGAATAATTAACCCTTAAGCCTAAAAACCCTTTTTACCGCTTTAGACTTGTTATTCCTTAGCTTTAGTGGTGGAGATGTGTATACTTGCCAAGCTTATGATAGAATATTCGTCGCGACTGGACAGTTAAACGATTAGATTTGCTTTTATCGACTTATTTTATTTTACTTCTAATTCGTTAAGTGTTTAGTTGTGTGATTACGAAATAAACGAATACATGCTTAAATATAAAAATAAATCCTAACATCTTTTAGGATACATTTTCATGAGATTTAATCTAAGGTTTACTTGGGGACAAGTAAAGTTCAAGTGGGGGGATATTTGATGAACTCAAATAAGTACATTTTATTACTATCATTTATCCTATTAATTTGACTTGTTTTACTATATTATGTATGAGGATTGATACTTAATCGTTTACTTTTGTAATTCTCAGATAAAAACAAGCATTTGGTGAAACTTGGCGATTTTGGACGAATAATGGAGCAAAACGTGCATAAAGGGAAGAGTCTACTGAAATGAAGAAGATCAAGACTAATCTGCTCCAGATGCGCCGCATCTCACTATCAACATGCGCCGCATCTCTATCAAGATATCACCAGATACGATCCAAGATACAAGAGGACATGCGCCGCATCTAATAAAGAGTTACGCCGCATCTTCTGGCGGTGTACGAATATTCCTGAATATTATAATCTTGGACCCCACGCGAAGTTAAGTACATGCGCCTCATCTACTTAAGTAGATGCGCCGCATCTTTCCTCAGACACAAACTATAAATACCCCGTAGACCAGACGCATTAAAGAGAGATTCGGAGATTCGGAAGTTCGAAAACCTAAAGACCGAACAGAAGAGAAGGACGAATTCAGTCAAGAAGGCAGCACAAGACACACCCAAATCGAAGATACAAGAGCTGTAAGAAGGTGCTGCATGTATTTAATTCATTAAGTAGTTTTGTTTTATTGTTTTAGCAAACTTTAATTCATCAGGATTGGTGGCTTGTGTAATGTGACAACGGAAAGATTGCACTCCCTTTAATACTTGCTTTCCCATCAATTAAAGTTTATATGTTGATGTCTTTGGTTACTACTTATTAGTGCATTGACCACCTCTGTGTTTATTAGTGGCTTGCGGGCACCCGACTGCGGGACAAGGTGTGGCTCCCACGGTTGTTTCTAAATTGATCACTTAGGAATAACTTTTAGACATAAGTCGTCATTAAGGGTTTACTCGCCGATAAGAATAGGACCAACGAGAAAGGGTTAATTACATACACTTCATATAAAGCTATCAATAAAACAAGTGACAATCTACTTAATCATAAGGACAGCCCTCTTATTGTCTCTAGTATCTATCTGTGTACGTGTGTGCTACTTGCTGATTCGTGCCTATTTGTTTATTTTATTAT